>CM076570.1:120212515-120561117 GCA_034641835.2 Pinus albicaulis
TTGGAGACAGAGATATAAATGTGGTGGTTGATCTCTTAAAATTCACAAGTAAAGGGTGTTTTTCCTAAAACACTGTGCACTGATATTTCACCTAACCTAAGTCTCCTTTTTCTTTCACTGTATGGTCTCTTCTATAGAAATCTGTTGACAAAGATCTTCTAAGGGTGAGTAGGGCCACTTTCTGAAGAGCAGGGTTTTAATATTTGAGTTTTGTCTTGGAGACACAAATACAAGTGTTGATTGGCCTCTAACAAACTCACAAGAAGAATGATTTATTAACACTGGAGGAGGTGAAACTACACGTTAGCTTGTCTTATCTGCTGATGAAAATTTATTGAGAATTTCGCTCGTCGAGGCACATCCAAAGTTGAAAGGGTCAGTTTTAAGGAGAGCAAGAGGGTGTGTATTCAAAGAAACATTATTGCAATCCATCCAAATCATATTGTTTATCTGTCCAGCAAAGACATTGATGTCGCTTTGACTCTCAATGCAGAGCATTTTACATACAGTGAAGGCAGTTTACCTCTTCCAAAGCATTTTCAGGTCAAAATGCCTCCAAGGCGAGACAGCAGGAGCGGTCCACATAAAATATATGAGCCCATCTCTACAGAAGAGATTAATGCTCATCCATCTGTAATTTTCAACTTCCATGAAGTAGGCTGCCTTGATTTCTGCCAGAAGATAGAAGAAGTCAAGAGTTTTTCGCCATTAACACACTTGTGCGCCCTGAGATTCAAAGAAAAACACTTCCAAGTGGCGGGTCTTGATTTCAAAATTTCTCCAAGGTATGTGTCCAAGGCCACCAAGATCCCATATCATGGCGAAAAATGGTTTAAACAAGCTCATCTTGACTTAGAGGATTACAAACCTTTCATCAAGCCTGAACATATGGAGGCTGTCACTGCTATTTTCCATTTTTCATATCTCCTTGACAGCTATGCTCCACTGATGAAAGCCATAATGAAATATTTCACTTGTGAAGGGAGGTTTAATCGAATTTATGCCTACCATGTCCGTTTATTGATGCATTTTACTAGAAGTAGGCAACTGAACCTCCCTTACTTTTTGTCCAAAAGCATAGAGAAAATGGCATCTACTGTCCAAAAGAAGGCCCCACCTCAGCAAATCCCTTCTCTTTTTCATCATTCTTTGATCAAGATTATCTTCTTATACCAGCTAGAGAAGAAAGAGGTTCCATGGGACTTATTCATCAGCCATCCGTATTTGCCACCGTTCCTCCCGCCCATATTTTCGCCTACTCCGCCGCTCCATCGCCCAAAGGCTTTCGTTTCAGTAGCTCACACCAGAAGACCTCGTAATGGACACCTGACAGCCCAAGTCACCGGCTTTTACAGAGGGCAGGAACAGCAGCAGCAGACAGAGGATGAGGGACAAGAAAGCAGCTGGATGTTGAGGGACAACCAAGTCATCAGGAGGAAGGAGAGGGCAGGAAACAGCAGCAGACAGATGATGAAGGACAAAAAGAGGTCCATGATGAGGGACAGCAGCGAACAGAAGTAAAGGGCAAGAGATCATTGATGAACAAGCATTAGATGATGAGGAACAGCAGCAAGTGCAAGATGAAGAATAGCAGCAAGGTGAAAAATTGAAACACCTTCGAGCTGCCACAAATTGGACAAGTACATTGATAAGATCATGAAGCTGAGAGGTCGCCACCTAATACCATGAGGCACGAGCGATTAAGTATAAGAAAGAGGCAGCTAAGGCGCAAGCAAGAATTGAAGAGCTCATTGGTGAGTTTGATGATGAAGAGGAGGAAGACCAGCCTAGGCGGAAGAGGCCTAGGACCATCGGGCTTAGAAGAGCCTTGGAAAAGCAGAGAGCAGAAGAGCAAGCCCAGCTCCAAGCCTTTCCTCTCACTGCACTCCTTGAGCAGGAAATTGAGGAAAACAAAGAGGCTTGGCTTGAAAGAGCTAACAAGCATTTGGAAATGAAGCTTGAAAGGGCGAATAGAGATTTAGAGCCGCAGAGGAAGAGGACACACCACTTCCAAAAGCTGAATCAGTTTGCCCGGCGCAAACTAAAGGCAGCACAAGAGAAATTGAAGAAGGTAAAGGGGAAGCGCCTAGCACGGAAAGAAGGGAAAAGCATATCAGCCCTCGATATTTTGGCCTCAGCTTCGGAGCATGTTGCTATGGACCCTTGAGGGTCATGCATGCCAATTTTGGGCCTTTTTCGGCAACTTTTTGTTTTTTGGCATTTTTTGGGTTTTTGGCCGAAAACTCATAATTTCTCCATTTCAGTTTGATGAGTTGTCAAGGGAGGAGGATGATACCGATGGATGCCATAATTCCATGAGCAGGTCTCCAGCGATTTTCAGAGCATTTGGAGATCATTCGCCCCCTCAAATTGGCGGAAAATGCCCTCTTTTTGCACATTCTGCCCGCCATATCAGCAGTCTGCTATTTTCTGGGTTTTTGCACACAGGTACAGTTTTGGATGACTTCCAGGCCTCAGATTGAGATGGTTTCAGTTGCACCGGAAAGTAGACACAGAGAGCTTTCCAACGAGCCATCATGAGCCTCATTTCGACATCAGGAAGGCTGCCTATTGCATCCAGCAAGTCAGGGGACCTTTTTCAGGCATAAATATGAAGTATTTTTGTAATTTTTGAACCTCAAAACTCTGCTTTTCCCAAATGTGCGTTAAGCTATTTTTATCCTTGGGAAATGATGTAAAGTCAATATAATTTCCGTTTTTAGCAGTTTTTTAGATATTTTATGGGATATTTTGTGCCTTGGGCTTTGCAAAGCCTCAAGGACAAGTTTAGATATTTTGACTTGGCCAATGGGATAGTTAGTTGCTCCATGAGGTTTTCCTCCCTCAAGCCTATTTATTCCATGGGTTTCATTGTAAATCAAGGGCTGAACTTGAGAGAAGAATTAATACATTGGTCATATGAGCTTTGAAGAATACATTTGTGTTATGATTTTTGGACTGCCTCTTGGATGCTTTTGAGGAATGATGAAGGATTGCTGATGGATTCCATGACATGGTAGAATGGTATAGTTTTTCTTGCTTTATTGTTGTCTTCTAGTTTTCATCCATAATACATGCTTCTTGCTGCTATAGATCAGTAGAGATTAGTTTTGAGATATGCCCATGGAGGCACCTCAAAATTCCTGAATCTTCATAGCTTGATGTTTTCTTCTTCCTTTGTTATGCTAAAGAATTCTTAACTGCTCTTTAGTAACCTAAGGACAATGTTTGCTAGTTTTATTTACAAGTTCTATGCATGTTGAGTAGGATGTATGGTGTGCCCTGCCTACCTATAAGCTTTCCATAGTTCTGTCCATAAAACTTTCTCTTTGACTGATTAGTTGATCATCTTGTTGAACCAAGGAGGCCTAGTCCCGATCTAGCCCTTTGCCTAAAACTATGAAAGCTTGTTTGTCAAAGTGCCCAATGACTTAGAGACTTTGTTTAGGCGTTTCGGCATAGTTTATGAGTTGTTAGTTTGTCTTATGTGTTTTCCCCAAAGTCTGATAGCCATTTCCCGAAGTTAGAGGGTCTTATACCTCTATGTATGGCTGGAATGTTTGATTTCTATGTATTAATTAGCTCATAGTTGCATTTAGCATGATTAATGGCTTGCTATAACATGTTTATGTCTACTATAAACTAGTTACACTTGAAATCCCTTGTCTTTCACCAACTTGTTGTCCATTTAATCCATTTTGCCCAAATATCCCTTCTACCGTGAATCAAATCGGCCCTACAGCAGCTTTACATCATCACCTCATAGCTTCCTTGACCTGTTTGACCCCATAGCCCAATTTATCTACATCTTGTTATCCAGTTTATGTATTTGATCAATTTTATCCCTCAAAAACTTAAAAAACCAAAAAAAATCAAAAAATCACTTCATGACTAGCCTAATATCAGAACACCATAAGCAAACACACCGACATCTTTTACACATATAGAGAGAGCCCTCTCTGAGTCCAGGAAGGCTAGGTCCTTGGGCTCCAAAGCTTGGTTTGATGTTACATCGTCATTTGGCTCGCCAATCGGCCAAATCACGGGACCCTAACAAGTTGAAAATGATGGAAGACAAGGTTTTATTTCAGATCTGATTGCAGCAAAAGATGATATGCAGGAAAATTAAGTTCCAATTTCAGATTATGGTAAATTCAAGCTAGCTGATCGAGATCTAGATTCATATTATAATGATGAAGAGTGTGTTGTTCCAGATCCCTTGAGGTAGATATCTATAGGTGCCACAAGAGAGTTGCTGCACTTCTGGAGTAACCTTGGGAAGATCAATTTTTCTCATAGCTGGATTGTCCAAATGACTTTCTTGATGCATCCAATGATAAAAAGATAGAGATATATTTCCAATGAGCTATCATGAGCTCAATTTGGAGTTGAGGAAGGCTTCCAAAAGTTTCCTGCACCAGCACTCTATGTTTCTGCACCCTCATTCAGCACTTTTTTACTAGTCTTGGGAAACTCAAATTTTGACAGGAAAAATCATCTCCAATCAGCAAAAAAAATGTATATTTGGAAATTATACTTCCATATCTTTCCAACAAGCTATCCTAGTCCCAATTTGGACATCATTAAGACTTCAAAAAGTGGTCTGCAAAACAGTGTTTCAGTGGCACTGCGCTTTTGTCTTGGCACTGCGCTTTTGCAGATTGGTGCTGCGCTTTTGTCTTGGCACTGTGATTTTGCCCAGTTTTCTCTATAAGCTTCAAAACTCGTCCAAATTTCTTCAAAATTTCAGCAAATCCTCTCAACACCTCTTGGCAAGTAAGTAACATGTAATTTCCACCTCCTTGTAGTCTTCAAGAGAAATTTCATGGTGTTTTTGGTTTCTATGCAATTTTGGAAGTTTGTCTAGCTACAAACCCTAAATTCACTCTTTATTCCCAAATTGGTGCCCATAAACCTCACTTTAACTTCCTGCATCATTATAAACCCTATTCCTTTCCCTACAACACCATATCCCTTTCCCTAAATCCCTTTTCCCCTAAACCCATTAGGGGAATTTTGAGGTCTAAAATAGACCTCCTAAGGAAAATGTACAATAAAAATTCACTTATGAGAACCAATCACATTTTAGGGGATGACATCATCTCTAATGGTTGAGGTGGCATTACTTAAGTTATAGGTACTTACTTGTCACACTCTCAATGGTGGATAAAAACTCATGGTTAACCATGGTAGTGCTCTAAGTAATTTTAAAGTCAAAGTAAAGTACTCATAATAAATGTCATTTCACACTTTTTGAATAAAAATATATTGTTTTCATTTCATATTTCTTGAAAAAAAAAATGCATATCCCTAACATTTTTTAAATTATATTATTTTTATATAGTATATTAATTACATATTATTATACAATTTAAATAATATAAATTTTAATTAATAACATATAATATAATTAAGAATTTATAAATTTATATTTATATTTTAATTTAATTTATTTAAGTACAAAGGACAAATGCATTAGTTGTTCAATGATAATGACTTTTTCTTGAAAAGCTCATTCTTATTTATAATCACATCAATACAATTTTTTTATTAATTTTATTTTGGTACAACTTTTGAATTGAATTTAACTATGGTTACATGGATTGTGGTGCAAAAATTGAATTGCAGGCTCATAAATATTATTTTATTAGTTTAGCTATTATTTTATTATTTCCTTAAGAGGCCCATTTTACACCTCAAAATTCCCCTAATGCCTAAGTCCTAGGCATCTCAATTTCCTAGGTAGCCATATCAACCCTGTAATAAAATTATAATTCCCAATCCCTTAAAAATTTTGATCCCCTATCACCTCCCTAAGTTCAATAACCCCTTCCTCCATCTCCCTAATTTTCCTATCCCCGCTTCCTAGACCTATCCCCACTCCCATTTCCTCATCCCTAGGGTTTACACCATGGAAGAGGAAAGAGACACCATGGGGCAGGAAAGATACATTATGGAGGAGGAGATAAACATAGAATAAGAGAGGAGAAGACACCACAAAGGACCCAAACCACCAGGAAGAAACAAAGACCAAGATGTCTCAAGAAGGCATTGGAGAAGGAGAAGCTTGAGGTAGAAAACCTAACTTTTGAAGGACAAACTCAAGTTAACCCTAGTTTGTCAAAGAGAAAAGGGTAAATTGTAACTACTTTTTGATATATCCATGATATAATAACACACCTTATTTTGCATCTCTGGAGAAATTTTGAGGAAATTTGGAGAAAATTTGAGAAATTTAAAAAAAATCTTTGAAGGCACATTTTCCAGAAATGTCTTGTTTTGGACACCTTTTTGCCGAGAAGAATGTGGACAATAAGAGAATCATATTAGGAAATGGAAGGAATTTTGTGTTCAAAACATGCCAAATAAAAAAAACCTCTCTCTCTATTGGAAAAAACCTCATGGTTAGAGAGATATTGATCCATGTCTGAGGCCTAATTTTGCAGAAAACTTAGAAATTTTGGCGCACAGAAAATTTGCCAAAAACGCAGCGCCCTTGGGACTGTGCTTTTGCTTGGAGCCTCCAATGGAAAAATGGCCACCACCATCATGTTCCAAATGATGAAGACATCAACCCTATCAAGTTTCAGAAAATGTGGAGGAGAACTGGTCCCTCAAAAGTGAAAAAAACCACCAAATTTTCATGTTTCTACCTGTTTTTTTACCTTGGCGTTGCGCTTATACCAGTCTTGTGAGATTCATTTTTTTGACAAAGAAAATAAACATAATTTTGGAAACTAGAGGCATATTTGGAAACTAGACTCATATATATTTCCAATGAGCTATCACGGAACTAATTTGGAGACCGGGAAGGCCTCCCAAAGTTGCTTGCAAAAGAGGCTAGTTTTCTTGTCATGGCACTGCGCTTTTGCCATGAAAATTGCATTTTCACCATCTTCAGCAATTTTTTACTTTTTGACTTTTTATATTGGGAAATGAGAAATTATTGGTGTAAAAGGTCAATATAAAGGTAAATTTCACTTTTTAAAATTTATCTATGGTATATACATCAGATAAGTCCTCTAGAGGTCAAATGAATCAATTTCCTCTCTTTTAGAGGCAAGTTGTTGGGTCTTCCTAGTCTTTAGATTCTTGTTTAGCATTTGGTGGAAATTGATTCTCATCTCATGGATTCAACTCCTTGAGGCTAGGGAGAGCGGTTTTGAGGTCTATATCATGTATTTTCTCAGTCATTGGTAGAATTTGGATTCACTTGGGTCTTTGGCATCTCAAGAGACATATTTGTATCAGTTTTGGCCTGGACATTAATCAAATTTGCAGCCATTTTTATGGGATCCATGTGGTATTGTGTTTAGTTTCAGTTTATTCTTTGTGCTCATATGTTAGAAATTTTTTTTACTTCATCCATCATTTCATTTCTATTAGATGAATTTTTTCAAGTTAAATGAACAGAATCCATAATTTCTATGCTCTGTTTTGGGTAAACATTCATAATTTGTAATTCTTCAGTTTAGAAAGAAACCATGAATTCACCCTACTCTTTGTAGCTCCTCACTTGTCTTAAATCATCCCAACATCAAAACCCTAAAGTGCTAAACATTATACCTACCTTGCCCCATAGAACACCCTACAAATTTTGACCAAATTTCCTTGCCCTAGCTGTTTGACTCCTCCTAATCCAGAAAAACCCTACACAATCAAAATCAAAAACCCTGAGCTACTATACCTAGCCTAATATCTTCTTTCATCAGTCATTTTGGTTGTGATATATATGGAGAGAGCCCTCTCCTGGCCTAGTAAGGCTAGCTACTTAGATAAGCGTGGTTTGAGGTTACCTCGGAATTGCCTTCTTCAGCCTGAGGTTCAATCCGAGTGATAAAAGAAGGATCATGCTATCTTGAGGGAGGAGGTGGTTTAATATCCAAGAAGCCCTAGTTGTTTATATATTAGTTTTCTTGTGTGAACTCTTGACCGGTTTTTGCAAGATCACAAGAGCATGAGGGTGGAGGTGGTTTAATCTCTGGGAAACCCTAGTCGTTTTTGTCTTTAGCCCCACATTCATGCTTGGAATATGGCACAGGGGTGATTGGTTGAAAGAAAGATATGGTTTAGCTCAATCTATGGTCGGGTGGTACGTGAAATTCTCTAACTTGGTTTGATTTTTCATATGTTAATAAGAGCTCTTTTCCTCTTGTATTTCATGAGTACTTGTACTTTTTATTATGTGGATTTGATGGTTGTTCTATCATGGTTATTATTCTTGTTATATGTTGGTTATAAGCATGGTTTCATAGCAGGTTCTAGCTATGTCTCTTGACATGTTTTCATTAGTTGATGAATGGTTATTGAATACATGAGATAACAAATGTTATTGCAACTATTATTAGAGGACATTAGAACTTCTTGATGATTCTAATATAAGTATCAGACCATTATGTTTAGATATGCATTCATGACATGTAGATTACATGTTCTCAATATGTTTGACGAAATTACTATCATGGTTAGGCCTGGTAAGGTCAAGTCTTTGATCAATTTTGGTATGGATCATTTCGTCTTGATGTTATATATCATTCTAGAAAGTTTCATTGAGTTATGGGCAGTGATTTGGAGGATGACCTGGAATTTAGGCTCAGAATCTGGGACTGCACCCTTTGAACTAAGGAATTTGGTTCAAAATTGCACCCTCATAGGCTTATGCATGAGGTTGGAGGCCCTCAAACACATGGAGGCCTTTTCATGCATGCGATTTGGATCGCAGATCACTAGAAAATCATTCCATCTTAGGGTTTGGGCATAACGAGTGGTTGTTTGGCTTTTGAGTGTCTTGTAGCTCCTGAGGAAGGTCAATAAAGTTTCAGTTTGTCGACTCCACTTCCTTAATTGTACCTAGGAGGTTAGGTCATGTCATTGTATCCATCAAATCATGTTTACCCCATCAAACTAGTGAAATTCAGTAAATGTTGGAGGGGTGGTTACAGATTGGTATCAGAGCATGTTTAAAACACTCGAACTCGATGGGTTAGATTCATGTTCTTACACATGCATTGTCATGGTTATGGTTGTCATGCATGATGTCATTGTACGCAATTTACAACACCGTGATTCTATCGGTATGTTATGATGTTGATATGTTGGTTGAGATGGAGTAGGAGATGTAGATTATCAGAGCGATGTTGTAGCACTGAACCCCAGTGTTATCACTTTCCCCAACTTCCCAAGGCTGAAAATAGGATTGGAGAAAGGTAACCATAGACCAGACTTTAGGTCAGGTAGCTAGCCCTACCTGGACCATAGAGGGCTCTTTATTTGTCACTTTTATATTCAAATTAATGGTTGAGTATCTAATGATCTTAGGATATGTATATAAGCTCAATAAATAGACTTTGTTTGATGTTTTGAATGCTGGATAGAAAAGTCAGTGAGTGGACTGTGTATAAGTTTTTTAGGTCTGAAATCCAAGGTGAAAATGCAAAGAATATGTGAGGAAATATAGGTAGTTTGAAAGGATTTTAATAAGTCTTTGAGTATATTATGAAATGGAGGAGAATCTGAATGAGCACTGAGGTGGATTCATTCAATTTAGAAGCAAATAAACATAGTATGGTAAATCTTGTCTAAAACAAAGCATGCATAAACATGATTTATACTCACAAACTTACAATATAAACATATATGAAGAATAATACATGGTAATAAGCATGAAATGATAAACATACATGAGAAAACAGATGCTCCAAAGCATACCACAAGTATCTCAACACAATTCCTACAAATTTGTCTTTGATTTCATTCCAAAAGCTTATTACAAGATCTCAACTGAAATATGAGACTATACAACCCAAAAAAAGACTAAATAAAGTCTACTTATAGAAAATATTGACTATGAAACCTCATCAGGTCTAAATCCCATCCAAAATTGATCATAAATGCAAAAGATGAGTCATTTCCTAGTTTCTATGGAGGTTAAAAACCTCTTGAATTTTAGTTATAAACTAGGAGTGTTTGTCCCTTACATTAATCACATATTCCATCATGATAGGAGCCAAAAACTAAACCAATAACTATAATTACAACTCATAGGACATCACTTCCTCGAATTTGTGACCATTTATGAGCTTGACAAGTGTCCTGAGGAATCCAATGTTGATTTATGACATTTCTGACAAAAGAGCAAAAAACGTTTGTAGAAGTGTAGCAGAACTTTAGAGGCACTTTGAGAGGTCCAAATCCACTTCTGCAAGAATTTTCAACTATCCCTGTGTGTTTAGTTTCCATAGCATCTTGAATTTTTCAAATGGACCACAGGAAGGCCTTCAAAAATCCATTCTCCCAAGGTCACTCAAAAGTGTAACAGAGGGTCGAAAAAGGAGGAAGAAACATGAAAAATGAGTGGGTTCCTGATCTTTGATGTACTCATATAAATACATACATCCATGTAAATAAATAACCATTTGGATTCCCCCAAAATAAGGGTAATAAAAGTTTGTTACCCTTCTGCAATGAGAAATTTCCATAATTCTGCAAAAAATCAGATAAAATACCAAAATTGATCAAAACTTCTCAAAATTGGTCCTATGGCACTTTTGAGAGATGGGATACATATATAAAGAATATTCAGCTAAAAATTCCAAATATCCTTCTCTTTGAGCTTCATTTGTGCCTCTTTAAGCCTTTTCTTCACTTGTTTCAGCCTTATTTGAGAAATGGTGTTCCTGGTGCGATAATGGTTTTCCATGTGTCTTTGCAGCTTGTTATCCCTTTTAGCCTTCTTCAAAAGCTTCCCCAAATGCTCATTAACTCTTGACAACCAAAGCTCTTTGTCCTTATTGATTTCCATGGAAATTATCTCATCAAAGGTTAACTCTTTAGATTGATAAGTTGACTGTCTTTCTCACGCCAACGACCTTTTGAGGCCTCTTTTTCTTGGTCTTATTGTTTGTGTTTCAGCCTCCATGTCCTGAATTTGGTCAAAAACAATAATCTTATTTCCTTTACCTCTGTTTTCCTCCATGTCTTATTTGTACTTGCTTTGTATGATTTTATTCACTTGCAATTGAAATTTTTCTTGCTGAAGAAAAGTAATTTGGGATTGGGCAATGGAGAAGGCCTCTTTCAATTATGTTATTTATTTATATTTATCTTTGATGATTTCTTCAACTGATCTGACCTCCACCTGCTCTGGTACCACAGCCTTCAATGGCACTAACTCACTATGTTGATGGAAAAAAGGTTGCTCCTCTATCTCACGTTGTTCAACAATGGTGCCAAGTGTAAGAACACTCTTGGCAGACTTAGGCATAAATACTTGTCTCTTCCCCCTCTCATATGTGATAAAATTCCACAACCCTAGGAACATATGAAGGTTGAGTAGGCATGCTAGAAGAGCCAACCTCCATTGGCTGTGTTGATGATGTAATAGGTAAGACAGAAAGGCTGATGGTAAGCGTTGCTGACAATCTCTCCAAGAAGTTTTCCCAGGTCATGTTTATGGAGTACAAGTGATGCAACACAATGAGCTTGATTAGGCCATGATGAAAAATACTAGTGTGATGATATTCTCTTCTACTTTGAACCTTCTCAGCCATCTTAATCAAGCTCCTATACAAATAGTGTGGCAAATCAAGTGTTTTGACAGAGGTAAAATGCATCAAAAGCCTGATGTGATATCTATACAGCCTGGAGAATCTTCCTTCACATGTTAAGTACTTCATTATGAACATCATTAGAGGATCATACTTGTTTCAAAGGTGTCTGAAAGGAAAAAAATATTCTGGCTCCTCTCTAGCATGAGGCTTGAGGAATTGGTTGTAGTTTTTAATGTCTAAATCCATACCCTTGAACCACTACTCTCCATGAGAAGGGATACCTGTAGTTGAAGAAATTAGGTTAGATGATAGGCTTATCTCCATACCTACAATAGTGACCTTTCCCATATTTTATCTTGTTTCAAATAGGTTGGAAAACTGAATATGATACCCCTCTTCCATGAGCCTTTCACAAAATATCAAACACTGAGCTCTTTCAAAGCACCTTTTGGCCAATGGCAAAGCATTAATTTCATGCATGGTGAATGGTTCAAGCCTAAGATGGTGCCCTCCTTTGAAGCTCTTCTTGTCACTTTCCATTGTATTTTTCACTGGAATGATGAAAACCCTAGGGTGTTAATGAAATGAGTGAATGAATGGAAATCTAGAAAAATAGAGTGTAGGAAAGTGTGAGTTTGGTGGACGAAATGAAGGGTCTTGAATTTGAGAAAAAAATATAGAAAAAGTAGAGTAGGTTGTGTTGTTTGTTAGCTTCAAGTTATAGGTGAAATGAGGCAAAATTAGTGTGAGGAAGGTGTTATAATGTCAAAAAAACAGGAAATACCCAATTTTGATTGTGAGAATAGCTTATGCAATAGTAGGTTAAGTTGGTAAGATGAAATGGGGGTCATGGGGTTAAGTAAAATTATGAGAAAAAATGAGTGGATAGGGTGGTGTCTTAACTTCAAAATGAAAGTATAATGGAGAGGAATGGGTATGTTTAGGGTGGTCAAAACCTCATAACATAGGAAATTCTCAGTTTAGGCTGTGAGAATAACTAGTGAAAAAGTGTGTTTTCGGTTAAGAAGGTGAAACAAGGGCTATGGAGCCAATTAAAAATTTTGATAAAAATTCTGATAAAAATTCAGTGATTATAGCACCTCAGCTCCACAGTGCAAGTGGAATGAGGGAAAATGGATGGGTGTAGGGTAGCAAAACCTAGTAAACACAATCAATGATCAAAGTTTTCATTGTGAGATTAGCTAGAATTAGGGTTTGATTGTATAAGACATGTTAGGGATGGTAGTGTAGATGATAGGAGTGTGATTATGGAGCATATAGGATGTATGGATATGGTTTATATGATTGGGTTAGGGTTTAGGTCAAATAGGGTAGGTTAGGGTTTGTCATAATAAAAAAATTTATATGTATGACAGTGACAATATGGAGACAACATAAATGAGCATGAAATGTTTTTAAATCTTCAACATTCAACCAAACACCAGCATTAGATGGTTACTTACCTTTTATGGAGGCTATACTATGGAATGGACCTCGAGCTTTGAATGTTTTGGAGGGTTTCCAAGCTTAAAAAACTGTAAAATGCTTCTCTACAGGAGTGTAACAATGTGTTACATGAGCGTAAAACTATGAGACAAAAGTGTAACATTGTGAGATAGAAGTGTAACATTTTGTGCGTAGCACTTGCCCGACACTCCAAAAGCATAACGCAACTCTTTGTAGCGCTCTTAGAAGCATAACACTATAGTCTGGTAGTGTAATACAAATCCCAGAAGCATAACACAAGTGATTTTGAAGGTTTGCAGGCAGGTTTTAATGGGATTTAAGCATTGTGCTTTGGAGTTTAGAAACTATGGAGGGAAAATGAAGTGGATAGATGCTCTCACATACATGAAAAGGGTAACAAGGAATAAAATGAAGTTTCCTTTGCCTTTTATAAAATTTCAGATGACATTTACCCTGTGAAACTTAAAAATGACTTTTTTTTTACCTTTTTGCACTTGAAAGTGACCTTTTTCTCCTTCAAAATAGATAAGCAGGAAGAATGAACCCCTTTTGAACTCTTTGACACTTGAGGTGACTTTATGGACATTTGAATGAGACAATAAGACAAACTTCTCCTTTTAAATGAGACAGCAAGACTGCTTTTTAAAACCTTTGTACTTTTCTCATTGGATATGACCTTTTCAAAACAAGATAAGGTGTCTTTAAAAACTGGAAATGACTCCTTTGTTATTTGACTGGGACAATAGGTCAGATTGACCTCCTTTGAACTCTTTGATAGTTAAAGTGATTTTTTGGTCTTTTAATGAGACAGTGAGACATAATTTCTATTTTTCATGAGAGAGTGAGACAGAAATGAGTCACTTTGACATTTTTGAAACTTGAACCATATGAAACAAGACAGGTGGCCTTTATTTCATCTTATAAACATGCTAGCTCCTTCCTTAGGGTTTATGAGTGGAATGAAGGGTTTTTGCTTTGTTTTAAGTGAAAAATTGAAGATTTTTCCAAAGGCAAAGATGAACCTAGACAGTGACCTATATGAGATGGAGTGACATAACCCTAGACCTCTTAAATGATGGAGATGGAGATGACGTTGAAATTTATTATGATGGAGATGACCTTGAAAATGATGGTGGCTATGAATGAAATGAAGAAGTAGCATACTTGACCAAGACCTCTTCAGTGACCAAAATTATTTTCTAAGAACTGGTTTTAAAAGTAAAAAAAAATTGACCTATGACTTTATGGAAAACAAATGAAAAAGCTATCTTTTATCACTGACATATCGGAGCTAATACCCATGGTAAGAGTGGATCATCGTATAGGTTTGTATGTTTGGAATACAGGTATGATGGTTAATGGTTGTTATATGCAGTGTGTTTATATGCATGCATGTCATTCTATTATTGTTGTGATTACATGCATGATAGATGTTAGTTAATCAGTGCAATCATATGCACATGCATCGGATAGTCATGAATGATAGTAACTTGTTGTTATATGAATTTCAGTCATATTCATGATGATTATGGTAATTTAATTTGGGGTATTGATGTTATTATGTATCACGCTAATCTAGATTGGCATGTACAAATGGTTATGGTTATGATATTTAGGTATGATTTTATATACTTGTGATATTGTGTCAAACTAATTTGGACGCACTTGTGAAAATGTGATATCCTCCCCTAAGATACAGTTAGGTATGAGTTTGATTATTTCATTTATTTGGTTTATCTAACATGGTATGTTTACAGTTTGTTTGAATGTTTGATTAATTTCATCATATGATTATGTTTCTATAATATTGCATTAAGGAATGATCTTGTTCTAAGACGGTTGTTCTAACATAATATGTGTTGAGACAGCTGATATGCACTTGAGTGCAAGAGGGTGCTAGTTGTATCATTATGACTAATGACTGTGAGTTGATTATGACATGATTTTTAGTCTTGGTAAAGGATGATTTCAAATTAATAGACACAATGTCTTGATCTTTGGAACATGTGATTGACATGTGTGAACAGTTGTGGGGAAACATGCTTGGAATTAGTGTGACCAGGTAATAGTTGATTTATTTAGGTAACTAACAACTGGGTGATGTGATATCACATAATAAGACTCAATTGCAGTAAGGTAAAAGTTAAAAAAAATGAATTGCGTGAGAATTCCTTTGGCTATGTTTGGAAACCGCAATTCCAAATGAATGAGTGCTTTGCATAAGTAAAGGAAGTCTTATTAACCTTGATTTTGTGTGACATTATGCAGATGTGTACTATATTATTTAACATGTATTTGACAGGTATCACAGTTGGTTTCTAGTCATGGTTGGATTCGTCAAGGAATTTGAATCCATTGAGAGATGATATATGTATGTGTTCAATTACATATCAACGTGTTGGGTACAACAAGGTAAGGTAACTGGTATATTGTTATGTTTATTTATGTACTGATAGTTGTGTGTTTATGGCAGTATGATGCAGGGGCTTGAATGGAAAAATGGACTTCCATGAAATCTTGAAGAAGGCTCAGGTTGAGCTTTCCCTTGGAAGCATTGGGAACCCATGGGGTTGTGTCATGTTGTTTGATGTTAGTTTTTTTCTTTCAGTCTTTCATGATTTTTTTGTAATTTATTTTCAGATTTATTTGTGTTTGGTGCATGGCCATGCCACTTTGTTTGTTTTGTCGTATTGTTATTGGTTTTTCAGGTTTTTCTTCTTATTTTATTTTGTTATTTCCTTTTATGTTTTGAGGGTCTTGGGAATTGGTTGGGGAAAGAGAAAAATTAATGGAGCTCAAGAAGAATTGAATGAAATCCAACAGGTAATGTAAGACTCACATGAATCTTGGTGCATGAGTAAGGGCAGTTGAAGGCAATATTATGACAGTCAGTTGGATTGGTTGGGTCCATTTGGATAAATGGTTAGTGGCAGGACAGTCATGAGAAAGTTAATGGGAAAGGTAAAGTGAATATATTCGAGGTGTTAGATGCCTTGGCTATGTTGTTAAATGTTGTTCTCAATGTTGCACATGTTGTGCACGAATAAAGGGAATTATCTTAACCTTGACCTTATGATATCTGGTAATTGTGTTGTGATTATGATTATGTTGGTGTCTATATATATGTATGTCATTATGTGACAGGGTCATCAGGGATCATGATTGCTTTATGCTAATGTTGTTGAGAAATTTAGGGAAGATATATTAGTTGATTTCTCTTACAATGATAAATACTTTGTTAGAAAATTAAATATTACAGAGCAATGCAACACATAAAATATGCGGAAAATACAAGCACACAAAACGCATAAAACCAGAGAGACACAGATATACGTGGTTCACCCAGTTTTGGGCTACGTCCACCCTGAACATCTAGTCCTTCCTTTCTATTATCCAACAAAAATGAAGAGACAAAACCTACAGCAGGTCCGCTATAATATCCTCTATTCTCTCTCACAGTCTCCCTATTTGTTTCTCGCTTTGAGAATACACACATACTACACAGTCGCAATACAATACCCTCATATATACAAGGGGGTTGCCTTCTAGGGAAAAAAACCCTAAACTAAACATAACTTCTACCGTCATATCATACGCCTATGAACGACCCAGATTGACTAGAAATTACTATACTTTTACAAGGCAATTTTACATCTGTTTTTAGCTTCGAGGGCATTAGCACACCACGAAATCCTCAGCAAGGGGCCCGGGCAGCGCCGCCGCCCCGAACCCCACAACAGCGATTAATTACGGGTGGCGTTGCCGCCCCTTTTAAGGTACAGGGGTCCAATGCTGTGATACAAAGTAAACAAGATAATCAGGCTCCACACCCAACAATCTCCCACTTGGAGACTGATTGTAGCAACTCCACCGCTGCTTCATTTGCTGGACAATGACTCCTCTTTGGACATGGCTGTTCCTCATCTTCATCGTCATCCTTGAAGACCAATTGAAACTGAGCATGTTCTCAGTTTCTCTCTGGTTACAACTTTTGTTAGCATATCTGCAGGATTCTGGCTAGTGTGTATCTTTTCCAGCTTCAACTCTCCATCTTCCAATACTGACCGTATGAAATGGTACTTGAGATGTATGTGTTTAGTCCTGAAATGAAATGCTGAGTTCTTTGCAAGATGAATGGCACTTTGGCTATCACTGTATAACGTGCCCATATCATGCTTCTTACCCAATTCATCCATAAACCTTTGTAACCAAATTATTTCTTTACTAGCCTCTGTAGCAGCAACATACTCTGCTTCTGTTGTTGAAAGTGCAATAACACTTTGGATTTTTGAAACCCAACTGACAGCTATTCCACCTACAGTAAACACATATCCTGTAGTGCTCCTCATGTTATCTCAGTCAGCTGCCATATCTGCATCAACATATCCCTATAGAGCAATTTTTGAACCACCAAAGCATAATGCTTGATTTGTGGTACCTCTCAAATATCTGAGAATCCATTTTACTGCCATCCAATGTTCTTTTCCTGGATTATTCATGTATCTGCTTACAACTCCCACTGCATGTGAAATATCAGGCCTTGTGCAGACCATTGCATACATTAAGCTTTCAACTGCTAATGCATATGGAACTTTAGACATATAATCCATGTCTTCTTGGGTCTTGGGGCACATCTACTTACTAAGTTTGAAATGGCTAGCAAAAGGTGTACTAACTGGTTTTGCATTCTACATATTAAATCTTTTCAACACCTTTTCTATGTACTCATTCTGAGATAGTGTTAATTTGCGATTTTTCCTGTCTCTAGCTATCCTCATACCAAGGATTTGTTTTGCAGCTCCCAAATCCTTCATTGCAAATGAATTTGCCAATTTTCTTTT
Source organism: Pinus albicaulis (assembly GCA_034641835.2). Classification (NCBI taxonomy): domain Eukaryota; kingdom Viridiplantae; phylum Streptophyta; class Pinopsida; order Pinales; family Pinaceae; genus Pinus; species Pinus albicaulis. The sequence continues at coordinate 120,230,373 of CM076570.1, forward strand.
GAGCACATTTATTTCCTGCATGTTATACCCTGCAACAAGCATGTCATCTACATACAATAACGATATAATATAGCTGCCATCATTTTGCCTTTTCAGATAAACACAATGATCAGAGTGACATCTAGTATAACCTTGTTCAGACATAAACTTGTCAAATTTTAGATACCACTACCTTGGAGCCTGTTTTAAGCCATACAAACTCTTCTTTAACCTGCACACCAATTTTTCTTTCCCTTTTACCTCATATCCTTCTGGTTGCTGCATGTATATCTCTTCCTCCAAATCTCCATGGAGAAATGTTGTCTTTACATCTAACTGTTCAAGATGTAAATCTTCCGCTGCTACAAGACTTAAAATAGTTCTGATTGAAGTCATTTTAACAACAAGAGAAAATATTTCATCAAAATAAATACCTTTCTTCTGTGCAAACCCCTTCACCACAAGTCTAGCTTTGTACCTCTGTTTTCCTCCATCTTCTTCCTTCAGCCTGTAAACCCATTTATTCTGCAATGTAGTTTTACCTGCAGGCAACCTGACTAAGTCCCAAGTCTGGTTATGCATTAAGGAGTCCATCTTTTCTTCCATGGCTAGCTCCCACTTCTTCCTACTTTCAACCTGCATTGCTTCTTCATAACATTCAGGTTCACCAGAATCAGTCAACAATAAATAATATAATGAAGGAGAGTATCGTTCAGGGGGTCTACTTATCCTGGTAGATCTTCTAACACCACTTTCAGGTGTTTGAGGTGCCTGCTACTGTTGTGGTGGTTGATGCTGCAGTGGTTGATGATTATTATTATTTTCAGGCACCTTTACTTTTTCAGATATCTCATCAAGAACCGCGTATTCCTTGCTTTCTTTTTCTTGTTTCTTTTCCTGCAACTGATTCTTATACAAGACCTTTTCATTGAATATTACATCTCTGCTCCTAATGATTTTGTGATTTTCATAATCATATAAGTGATATCCAAAATCATTAACACCATATCCAATAAAGGTACATTTCTTTGATTTTGCCTCAAGCTTTGTTCTATTTTCTTTATTAATATGGAAAAAGGCCTCATAGCCAAAAGGCTTTAAAAAAGAGTAGTTTACCTTTTTACCTGTCCATGCTTCCTCTGGAATACCACCATCCAAGGAACTTGAAGGCCCTCTGTTTATTAGATAAACAGCCGTATCTACAGCATCTGCCCAAAATTGTAAAGGCAATCCCGCATGCAATCTCATGCACCTTGCACGCTCCATGATTGTTCTGTTCATCCTTTCTGACACACCATTTTCTTGTGGTGTTCTTGGAACTGTCTTCTCTCTACGAATTCCATGCTCTGAACAGTACCTATAAAACTCTTTGCTGCAATATTCACCTCCATTGTCTGATCTGAGACACTTCAACTTCTTTCCTGTCTCAATCTCAACCAAAGATTTCCATTTCTTGAAAACATCAAATACATCAGATTTATTCTGAATACAATAAATCCAAGTTTTTCTAGTTGCATCATCAATAAAAGTAACATAATAACGAGAGCCACTGAGAGATGATACCTGAGAAGGTCCCCATACATCTGTATGCACAAGCTCTAATTTTTCGCTCTTCTTTTCTTTCCCAACTCTGAGAAATCTGACACTCTTTTGTTTTCCATAAATGCAATTTTCACAGAAATCCAAATCAACATTCTTCAAACCTGGCAAAAAATTTCTTGAGTAAAGAATCTTCATTCCCTTCTCACTCATGTGTCCGAGGCTATGATGCCATAATCCTGCATCTGCTCCTTTGGAATTTAAAGCATTAACAGAGTTATAAATACCATTGCATAAATACAATGTACCAACCTTTTCACCTTTTGCTATTACCAGTGCTCCTTTGGTGACCTTCCAAGTTTTATCTGTGAAAGTTGTCGCACAACCTTCACTGCCTAACTGCCCTGTTGAAATCAGATTTTTCTTCAGATCTGGAACATGCCTTACCTCCTTTAGTAGCCATTGGTTTCCATTCTGTTGTTTTACAAGAACTTTACCCATTCCAAAAATTTTACAGGGTTTATCATCACCCAAACAAACTTGTCCAAAATCTCCTTGAACATAGTCATGAAAATATTTCTTATCAGGTGTGGCATGGAATGAAGCCCCTGAATCTACAACCCAAGAATCAGTAAAATTTTCGAAAGAAAGAATCAAAGCATCTTGTAACACATCACCTGTCACATTTGCTTCATCATTGTTTCCTTGCTGTGCATATCCTTATTTTCCCTTCCAAGATCTACGATCTTTCTTTAGGTGTCCTCTCTTTCTGCATTTTCAGCACACTATCCCCGATCTGTACTTGGAACTACCTTTCCTTGATTTGCTGCGATAACCCGAGCTCTTTCCTCTTTCCATTCTTCTTCCCCTAGACTCTGCACTCAAAGCATTACCTGATGTCTCACCAGAGCTTTTCCTTGCTAAGGATAGCACCGACAACATCATCAAACTTTAAAGTACTAGATCCAGAGACAGAGTTACTAATGGCCATAACTAAACCATTCCAAATTTCTGGAAATGAGCACAGAAATAAAAGAGCCCTAACTTCATCATCAAATTTTACCCCTACAGAACTTAACTAACTGGTAACTGTATTAAAATCATTTAAATGGTCTGCAACAGATCCACCTTCCAACATCTTCATATTAAATAATCGTTTCATAATAAATACCTTGTTTGAGGCCAAGGGTTTTTCATATAGTTTCGCCAACATCTACATCAAACCCTCTGTTGTTGTTTCCTTTGAGATATTGAAGGCGACAACCATACTGTTCCGAGTGCCTTTCTATCGAGAATGTTCCATTCCGCGTCTGTCATGGCCGCCGGCTTCTTCTTTTTTTCGCTTAATGGTAGGTACAGATCTTTCTGATACAGATAATCTTCCATCTGCATCTTCCACAACGGGAAGTTTTGGTCATTAAATTTCTCAACCTTAAATTTACCATCTTCCGCCATTTCTCCCACTCGAACCAAGAACCCTTATTTCCTGCGAGTTTATCAGCCAAATAGACCTTCGGCTTTGATACTAGTTTTTAGAAAATTAAATATTATAGAGCAATGTAACACATAAAATATGTGGAAAATACAAGAACACAAAACACATAAAACCAGAGAGACACAGATATATGTGGTTCACCCAGTTTTGGGCTACGTCCACCCCGAATAGCCAATCCTTCCTTTCTATTATCTAGCAAAAATGAAGAAACAAAACCTACATCAGATCTGTTGTAATATCCTCTGTTCTCTCTCACAGTCTCCCTAACCGTTTCTCGCTCTGAGAATACACACATACTACACAGCCGCAATACAATACCCTCATATATACAAGGGGGTTTCCTTCTAGGGCAAAAAACCCTAAACTAAACATAACTTCTACCGTCAGATCATCCGCCTATGAACTGCCCAGATTGACTAGAAATTACTATACTTTTACAAGGCAATTTTACATATGTTTTTAGCTTTGGGGGCACTGCCCCCGAAACCCCCGCCAGGGGGGGGGCTCCGAAAAGCGCTGCCGCCCCCCCTGGACCCCCCACAACAGCGATTAATTACGGGTGGCGTTGCCGCCCCTTTTAAGGTACAGGGGTCCAATGCTGTGATACAAAGTAAACAAGATAATCAGGCTCCACACCCAACATACTTGTGAGGACTTTTTACTTTTATTAATTAGGTTAATCTTGTACTTGACTATTATTATGTGTTCTTCTTCTTCAAACCGTAATTAATAATGAGACAAAAGACACAATATGTTTGTGATTAGCTAGGGCCAAAACCTCTAAAATCTGGGAGGAACACCCACAACAATTATTCTTCTTATATAATCTTCGATTAAAAAATTCTAAGACCTGAGAGGAGCACCCACAAGAATTATTCTTCTTATAGAATCTTCAATTAAAAAATTCTAAGACCTAGACCCTTGACCAATAACCCCTCCAAGACCGAGTCAATTCTTTCTCTTTGAATAGTTTTTACTTCCAACAACTTCAACCTGCTCATCAAATGCAACTTCAGAAACTCCAACTGCAACTTGTACAAACATTTCAGCTACGACTTGCCCAGAAACTGCAGCTTCGACTTGCCCAGAAACTGCAGCTTCGACTTGCCCAGAAACTGCAACTTTGACTTGCCCAGAAACTACAAATTCTCTTCTTCACTTGGGTAGATTCTCTCTTTTAGAGAACTCAGCTTCCAAAATTACTCTTCTTGATGACCTAACTTCACCTCTACAACTCAACTTCACTGCAACAATATATGCCCTAATTCCTTCGCACGTGTGGAGAGAAGTAGCCCAAAAATAAATCCAAAATAGCTCGACTTTTAGTCCTTCCTTTGTCTTCCACATCTTCGCACTTATTATTTTCCTTGTAAGCAAAGTCGTGCGTGAATCTGAAGTGTCTCCAAATTTTTTTGAGGTCTTCTTTATATATGCTTCTCATAGGTTCGAATTGCTCCTTTTAATCCGAATTGTCCACTTGTGTAGACCGACTTGAACTTTGTGCCATGAAAAGGTCTTGGAGGGTCTTTTAACTTTATTATCAATCAATAAATTTTTATTTACAATATGTAACATGCCCAAATGGGTCATTCATACATGAAAATGACTCAATGACTTTATAACAAACCTAGAAGCACTCAATGGGTGCTTTGACCTATAAAAATAAATTCTCTTGAGCATGAAACCCATGCCTCAAGAATTAAAATAATAAATTTATTTTTATTTTTTCATTAAATACATAAAATCATGATTACATATGTCATTATGAAGACCGTACCTAGTTACATATTTCAACTCTCTCTCTTAGCTAGGGATGTATTACAATCCATAGAAGGTACTTGGACATTCTCAATCTAAATAATTCTCATAAGAAAAGTCAGATTGGTAACCCATTTGTATATAATCATATCATTGAACAGTGTCACAAAACAAGGCCTTGAGTAATAGCTCTATCTCTCCACAAGATCATATCACAATGTTGGCAAGATCAATTATTTATAGACACCTTCATCATTGTCTCTCTCGGAACATACCCCACCCGAGTTCACTCAGAGTATGTTCTATTAGGCTATTCTTATCTTGGATTCCTAGTCCTCGAAGAATATCGGTTCTCTACGACTACTCTTTTCTTGGATGCCTTATTGCATCCTCAAAGAGTATCAGATGCCAGATGCTTACCCAATCCTCCATTATATCTTCCCAAGCGAAGACAAGAATGAAGTGTCTATATGTCCCTCTTAACTAGGGAGGGCATACCCATTCCAATTAAGGAATGTACCTAAACTCCCTCTTAATCAGGGACTTGACCAAGCTCCCTCTTGACCAGGGACTTGCTTCTAGCATCTCTTTAGGTGGAGATCATGGGACGAACAACTGCTTGTAGTACTCCTTCTTTCTATGTCATGAATTTCTACTACTTCTTTATTCAGGAGTCTTCATCCTTTGGGACTTCTTAGTAGGGCACAGACTATCCATCACTTTCATTCAAGAATCATGACAGTCATGTCATCCTTTTTTTTATCATAAAGTGATCCATTTGTCCATATCTAGCCTTCCTTCATTCCTTGATACCTTCTTCATGCCATGTTTTCTTAAGGACCTTTCATCTAGTTGTAGAAGACATATATAGCTCTTTCCTTGGCATCCCTGCATTAACCCATCCATATATTGTTCAAAAAAATTAGAAGAATAAATCATTAAATCAATATTACCTTTGCGATGGTATTTTCATCATGACATCTTCTAGTTTGCATCAACATCTTGCATACATATTGACACATCTCCAAAAGATATATGATGTCAAGGGTCTCTTTCTTTTTCAAACTTCATCAGAATATTCATCTCTTTCACATGGAGATACCATATTCAAAACCTCTTTATTTCATGGATGTTCATTATCTTCTCCATAGTTTCATATTTCATGATATCTTCCTTTCTTTCTATTGAGAATTTAGTAGCGCAGGGTTTAATTCAATTCTCGTACTTGATAATTGCTTGTTTTATACTTGTTATTACTTAGATCTTATCTCCATTAGCTTATTAATTCTTTCATCAAGTCAATTATCAAAAACAAGAGACACTGAATTTTGGCTCTTTAATCCAGGGCAAAACCTCTCCCTCTAGGAGAGGAAAATCCAAAATTAATTCTTCTTCTAGATCTTCAATTGACAAGTACCATGACCATGACATGGACCCTTGACACCAGTATGCCTCCAATACTTTTTCACTACTATTTCTTGGCTACTTATGTTGATATTATTTTCTGCACTTCTCTACACTGGCCCTTGGAAAGCTCGGTTCCTAGTGAAGTCCTTTCCTTCTAGCTTTCGCCTCCTCTTTTACAGTCTTCTTACTATACCCAAAATCACTAGCCCAGTCTGTAACTCTCATTATCCTTATTGGCTTGTATTTCTTCTATGCACTGATTCACACACTTGAGTACAGTCCTATGAAGAACTCCTTACTACACTCATGAAGAACTCCTTTCTTCAATGTCATGAATTTATTTATTTTTTAGGAGTCTTCATCTATGGGATCTCTATATAGGGCACAAATCATCCATCAATTTTATCCAAGAGTCATGTCTTTTGTCAGAAAGTGATCCATCAATATTCTCGGTCTAGCTTCATGTCATGTTGCTTTTATTTGAACCGTATTTCTCCCAAGGATATTTCATCTTGTCATATGGTTATCAATTTGCAGAAGACATATACGTCCCTGCATAAGCTCATCAGATATTAATTAATTATAAATATGAATTTTTTAAATCAAAATTTACCTTAGTGATGATCCTTCGCCATGAAATATTCTTGTAGGCATCAGCATCATTTGTTTACAGATTGACACATCTCCTAAATATATGTATTGTCAAGGGTCTCCATATTTTCCATACTCCTATCAGAGTCTACATATATTCCCAGGAGATTTTCTAGTCATGTCTTCTTGGCTTCCTTGGATGTTGACTACCTCTGATCATGGTTGTATTTCTAATTATCTCTTCCTTTCTTTCTCCACATTAGTTTATTCCTAGAAACTTCCAATATGCAGCTCCTTGATAATATACAATCACCTCATATTACATATGAGGACATATTATGCTGATTTCATCGTGTGTGGTAGCCTTTGCATCAGAAGAGTTTCTTCTTTCTTTGATTATACTTCTAAATATAGAAGTATATTACCTACAACCATATGAATATATATACCTCATTTCCTTCCATTTAGTTATCCTACAACATTTTTTATTGGAGTGAAGAGTTTCATTCCCTTGACCTGCTTCATCAATATGTCATCGTATCCTAATCTCAAAATTATTATAATTATCGATGAAACCTTTTTCTTACTTTCTAACCATTAAATACCACAAGGATTTCATTAGAAAAATGCCAGCACTTGTTTCCATTTTTATTAATGAATGATGAACCATGATCTAGATGACTGTCTTTTTATAAATGTAATGAGGTTCCAGGAGTTATTTTATATCATAGCATAGGTGTTACACCAATGTTTTCGGACATCCTCCTATGACCAGTACTCCTTACATTTAATTCTCATATGATGCAAATTTAAAATGATTATGCATCTATCTAATATACAATGCTTCCAAGCATACTATTTTACAACTGACATAGACATATTAAAGAGGAAGATGATATATATCATAAAAGAGATATCTTACATCTTCTTTCTTATACTTATTTGAATCAGGTTCTTCTAATTCACTAGCAACATGGGCTTCCTTATTTTTCCTTTTTCTCTTGTTGGATTTGGGAAAATCCTTTTTATAGTGCCCAAGTTCATTACATCCATAGCATCAGATCCTATCCATGTTCCTTATTTTTATTTTGAGGACCAAACTTACCAAATTTTCCTTTCCTCCTTGACATGGAATCATAGGCTTCATTTTATTCATTTGTTCCAGTATCAATTTTGGATTTTAGTCTAGTCTCTTCTATCTTACATAGAGACCAAAAATCTTGGAATGGTTTTGCTTCTTTCTTCCCATAGATACTAGAAGTGAAGTTTCCCCATCCCTCCGGTAGAGCATTTGACACCACTGTAGTCATTTCTCTGTCAAACATTACTTCTCCCATTTCCTACAGTTGATCTCCCATTTCGTAAATCTTCATAAAATATGAATTTATTCCTTCCTCTCTTGAAATATTCAACTTGTATAGTTAGTGCTTTAGATATATAACTTCTCCTGCACTACTTATAGAGAATAGTTCCACCAATTTCTCATATATTTATTTTGAATATTCTAGTTTAGATACATAGGGAATGAGAGAGTCCTTTATGGATTCTATAATAATCCTCTAGGATATTATGTCTCCCTTCATGTATTTGGCATAATATTGAGTGTCTTCCTTTGAGGGTTTAGTCATTCACCCTTTAATGTAATCCATAACTTCATTTTCAATCAAATTTAAATCTGCCCATTTCTTCCAAGCAAGAACGTTTGTAGTCCCATACAATTTGTTGCTTTATTTGCAAAAGGTAATTTTGACAGATTCAGATGGTGACATTAAGTTACTTACTTGAGTATATGATTTCTTCTTCTATCAGCTTCCTTTTTTATGATGCAGTAGTAGGATCTCCTTCTTAGATTGGATTCTTTAAGAGAGCTAAATAACCTTGAATCCATGATGACAATGATGATCAAAAGTGGCTTGATGGTGACTCCAATAATATTGATTTGATTTCAACACCAAATGGTGATGGCTTCTACACAGTGTCCTTGATATTCCTGAGATGACTTACCAATTTTTGAAAAATGCCTCTTTAGAATCTGAAGATTGATTCTTCAATGTAGATTTCTGACTTTTGTCTTCTAGAAGGTTGATCCTTGATCTCTTGGTACATGAGTGTCTTTTTTTCCAAATAGCCCTTTCTAGCACCTTAGCTCTGATACCATGTTGAGAATTTAGTATGGCATGGTTTAATTAAATTCTCTTACTTGATAACTTCTTGTGGTATACTTGTTATTACTTATATCTTATCTTCATTAGCTTATTGTGTATTTCATCAAGTCAATTATATAAAAAAAAAGAAACATATAATTTTTGCTTTTCAAGCCAGGGCCAAAACCTCTCCCTCTTAGAGAGGAAAATGCTAAAGTAATTATTCTTCTAGATATTCAATTGACAAGTACCATGACCATGACACAAACCCTTGACACCAATATGCCTCCAAGACCTTGTCACTGCTCTTTGTTGATCTCCTTTTCTGAACTTCTATGCATTGGCCCTAGGAAATATTGGTTCCTAGTGAATTCCTTTCCTTATAGCCCTGACCTCCTCTTTTACAATCTTCTTACTATACCTGAAATCACTAGCCCAATATGCAACTCTCCTTATCCTTACTGGCTTGTCTTTCTTCTACGCACTGATCCACACACTTGAGTACAGTCTTGTCTTCTCGGCCTTCCTGAAGTGACCACAATGATGTGAGGTAGGTATATACTCCAAAACATATATACCTTATTACTGTGTTGTATTATGATCCTTCTTCATTGAATCCCTTTTCCTCACCCAAAAACACACTCTTTCTCACAATGTATTCTCAGAATATGACGTTGCAGATTGGACCCAAAACAGAGGTAAATTATCCTTCCTTTCCTTCAATGTTATGATTTCCTTTAAACGCATCAACTATACCCTTCAATTGTCCTTAGACTTCAGAGCTCATCTGAATCTTGTCAAAAAATTGTTGGAAGTTAATGAGGCTGCAGACTTGTCAATATATAGGGACAGTATTACCCTCTCTAGGTCGACATGATCATCTAATGTAAGGTTGATTTGACAAGGAGAGCCTTCAAAGCATTGAATCAACTTGATCAAGGAGATATTTCAGCATTTTCTAGAGCATTTCGACAAGGTCTTTGAGGCATACTTTTTACATCAATAATGATCCTTTACAAGTGTAACAACACTTCATATACATGACACTAAATTATATATTTATGACAAGATGACAACTCCCTAAAGACATCAAGAAGAAGTATTTGAACTATAATAAAAACTCCCTTGCTCATGAAATCCATGAGGCAAGCATTACAAAAAACATTTTATTATCTTTGTCTTCTTAATTACATAAGATCAAAATTACTAGTCATTATGAAGACAACTGAACCTAGTTACACTTTTCAACACTTTCTTCACACATTTCCTTCCAAAAACTTCCAATTAGAGTTCCTATAATTTTTTCAACCACCTCATGCTTCATATGAGGACATATCATTTTGATTTCATCTAGTCAAATGTGTGACCCATGGCTTCCCGCATCTTTTCCAAAGGAGGAGATCCTTTCTTTTGATAATTATCTCAAAGTAGAGAATTTATCCCTTCAACCATATGACATGACTCGATTTTTATCCAAATATATGCCTACATACCTCATATATTCTTTTAGGTCATCTAGACTTCCTTCAGCAACTTCCTTGATTGAAAGAACTTCAATCCCTTTTCCTCCTTCACTTCTTTTGACATCATACCATCCCTGAATTCCATACAAGTTGGAATTTTTGGTGAGATACTTGATTCTTCCAGTAGGTTAACCTTCCAATGAAGATAACAGTGGAGGATATTGGTCATACTCACCCTGAAAATGTTCCTTTGAATGATTTATGATGATTTGTATACTATATGACTTTCCTTTTTCCCATAACTACTACTTATGCTTCTAATGAGGTTACCAAGAGCTATATCCTTCTATAGGTGATAGCCATAAACTTCTATTTCAGCTATCTTTCACGCTTCTTTATGACGAGTTCTTGCTTTCAATTGTATGCTTCTATGATGCCATCTCCTAACATGATGCATCCTATCATACTTATAATGTTTCCTACCATGATAGCTATATTTCACAAAAATTGAAAAGAACTAGATGGAGAATACTTATCTCAATAGTAGTATAGATATTTTATTTCCTCCTTCTTAGATTTCTTATTTTCAGCTTCTTCCACTTCTTCAATGATATGGGATTATTCCCTCCCTCTTTTGTTGTTTTCCTTCTTTAGCTTAGGGAAATATCTCTTGTAGTTCCCATATTCTTGACATCCATAGCATTGAATCTTCGATATATTGGTCTTCTTATTTTTCTGAAGACCAAACTTTCCAAATATCCCTTTGCTTCTTGACATGAAAACAAATTTTTGAACCTGTTTACCTAATCTTGTATCACTTTTTTCCTCCAACATGTGTTCTTCACTCTTGCATAGTGACCAAAAATTATTTAAAGGGATAGCTTTCTCCTCTTCATAAGCCTTTGATACTAGGTTTCCTTGTTCATTAGTTAGAGGATTTAAAACAGTGGTAATCATTTCTTTATCGAATATTGTCTCTCCTAGTTATTGAAGTTGATTCCTTATTTGTGATGCTTTAGTAAGACATGTAGATATACCTTCATCCTTTGATGCTTTCAAATTGTAGAGTTCATATCTTAGTGATACGACTTGTCATGTTGAGCTTTTAGAGAATAAATCTTCTAGCTTATAATATATATACTTTTATGTATCCAACTCTTCTACATATGGGATGAGAGAATCCTTGATGGATTCTATGAGAATCCTTTGAGCCCTTAGATCCTTTTTCATATATTTATATAGTGCTTTCTCTTAGGATGGTTTGGAGACTTTTCCTTTGACATGATTAATAAATTAATTTTCTTTGAGGACTAGGTCTATCCTCCTTTTCCATGCAAAGAAATTCAATGACCAAACAAACTTGTTGATATCCTTGCAAAATGAAGTCATTTTACTAGATTTAGATATAGAAATATAAATACTTACTTGTCAAGTGAAGATGAACTTATTCAACTTTATGCCTTCATTGATGATGATTGATGTTGACTTATTGATGATGTCTTGATGTCTTTAATGAAAATGTCTTTGGTCTAGCTTTCCTTGGATGAGTGGCATCCAAGATGCTTCAAATCAAATTCCTTCATTTATTGTGTAGAGATAGGGCATTTTGAGGCATCCTTTCTTGAGATGATGATTTGAGCGAGGATCCCAAGAATGCTTTAGTTGTGAACTTCTTCTTTGATCGATCTAAGGTTTTGATACTTCCTTAAAGATAACGAAGTATCCTTTTCCTTGCCCTTTATATCCTTCTATAACCTTGATCTTTGAGAGCTTGAATGTCCCTTGTTGAGCTTCCCTTCATTGACTTGTTACCTTAGCTATGAAACCATGTTGAGAAATCTAGGGCAGAGATATTAGATGATTTCTCTTATAATGATAATTGCCCGTGAGGATTGTTTACTTTTATTAATTAGGTCCTTCTTGTACTTCATTAGTATTATGTGTTTTTATTCATCAAAAAAATACCATAAACACAATATGTAGGCAATCATCCAGGGCCAAAACCTCTCCAACCTAAAATGAAAACCCATAAGAATTATTCTTCTTATGGAATCTTAAATTGACGAATTCCAAGACCTAAGCCCTTGACCAATAACCCCTCCAAGACCAATTCAATGCTCTCTCTTTGAATATTTTTTCCTTCCAGCAACTTCGACCTACTCAGCAACTGGAACTTGTCCAAACATAGTAGCTTCAACTTGCCCATAAACTGCAACTTATCTTCTTCGCTTGGGTAGATTATCTCTCATAAAGAACTCGGCTTCAAAAATTACTCTTGTTTATGACCTACATTCACTTTTGCAAATCGGCTTCACTACAAAAATATGTGCCCTAATTCCTTCGCATGTGTGGAGAAAAGAACCCCAAAACCAAATCCAAAATAGCTCGACTTTTACTCCTTCCTTTGTCTTTCACTTCCTCGCACTTCTTCTCACCTTGTGATAAAACTTGTGTTTGAATCTGAAGTGTATCCAAATGATGTAGAGGTCTTCTTTATATAGGCTTCTCATAGGGTCGAATTTCTCCTTTTAGGCTGACTTGTCGACTTGTGTAGGTCCTCTTGAACTCTATTCCATGGCGAGGTCTTGCAGGGTCTTTTGACTTGATTATGACTCAATAAATTTTTATTTACAATATGTAACATGCCCAAATGGGTCATTCATACATGAAAATGAATCAATTACTTTATAAAAAACCTAGAAGCACTCAAACGGTGCTTTGACCAATAAAAAATATTTCTCTTGAGCCTGAAACCCATGCCTCAAGACTTACAGTAATAAATTTATTTTTCTTTTTTAATTAAATACATAAAATCATGATTACATATGTCATTATGAAGGTTGAACTTAGTTACATATTTCAACAAATTTTTATATGTATATATGTATGTATGTATGTCGTTGTCTAATAGGACCGTCACGGATCATTCTTATGGAGGAATATGATTGCTTATGCAGGTGAATGGCATGAACAGGCTTCTGGTTTACGAGGAATCAAGTGGTACGAGTATCCCTGACATATCTATGAGTTTAGTATCATGTGGATATGATTTTATATTATGTGCTTATACTATGCTTATGTTTATGTTATGGCAGGCTATGTTGAAGGATACATCAAGGGAATGAAAGCAGTGTGATTTGCAACATGTCGGGACAAACATGGATAGTGGAAAGACACTAGAGGCAAGGTTTCTTGGTAGATATAGTGTGGTCTCCTGATGTACATATGGTGTTATCTATATGTGATGTTGTTTATATATGGTGTTTTGTACATGTTGTATATGCAGTTTTGCGTACATGTGGTACAGTGTACACATTGTACATGTGGTGTTGTGTACATGTTGTACATGTGGTGTTGTGTGCATGTGTTGTTGTGTTCACGCTGTGCAGGTGGTGTTGTCTACATGTGGTTTTGTGTACACGTTGTGCAGGTGGTGTTTTCTACATGTGATGTTGTGTACACATTGTGCAGGTGGTGTTGTGTACATGTTCTGCATATGGTGTTGTGTACATGTGGCATTGTGTACACGTTGTGTGGGTGGTGTTCTGTACAGGTGGTTTGTGTACATGTTGTACATGTGGTATTGTGTACATGTCGTACATTTTGTGTTGTGTATATGTGGTACTGTGTTATGTGCATTGTGTCATAATTGTATCGTAAAATGTGTATTCATTGCATTGTACAATGTGTATGTATATGTGTCATGTTGTACACCGAGTGTAGATGTATGTGTTTTGTTCCACACCAGGTGTAAGTGTATGTGTTGTGTTGTATATCGGGTGTAGGTGTATGTGTCATGTTGTACACCATATGTAGGTGTATGTGTTGTGTTTTACATTGTGTATGTGTATGTGTTCTACAATGTGATGGGACAGGAAGGTATGGGATTGTCTGGGTCCTTATTGTTTATATTGAGGATTAAGGCGGTTTAGTCTTTGGATGCGCTTGTTGTTGATATTGAGGGTTTAGGTAGTTTAGTCTCTAAATGCCCTTCTTGTTGATATTAAGGGTTGTGGAAGTTTAGTCTCTGGATGCCCTTGTTTATATTAAGGGTTGAGGCAGTTTAGTCTTTGGATTCCCTTATTGATATTGAGGGTTGAGGCAGTTTAGTCTCGAGATACCCTTGTTGTTGATATTGAGGGAGGAAGCGGTTTAGTCTCCAAATTTCGTCGATGTTTCCTGAAGAGAAGAGAAGGCATTGGGTGCTTTCCAGGTTTGGAAAACCAAACCACTTTGTATATGTGGTTAAAGAGAAGAGAAGGCATTGGGTTCTCTTTAGGTTTGGAAATCCAAACCAATTTGTATATGTGGTTAAAGATAATAAAAGGCATTGGGTGCTTTTCGGGTTTGGCAACTGATTCAGTGTGTATACGGAAAGGACAAAGGAAAAAGAGAAATAATCATTTGAAATATAAGTATCAGTATTTTATTTTAGCTTTAATTATGCATATGATATATGATTTTGACGTACGATGGTTGCATGTGATCTATGATTATGATTTATGATGGTTGAATTTGAGCTATCCAGATGTAATATGTTATTGTTATGGTGGAAAAATCATTCTTGTGGACAAGAGCAATCTCCCTAGATTCCAAAGAGATCTAGTAACAAACAAAACAAGTGACTGCTCAGTGCTACCTTTCCTTAATTCACAAATGAAGTATGAAGTATGATATATGCAAGAGCCTCTTACCTTTCTACGAAATGCCTATGGAAGTCCTTCTAATTCTTTCAAAAGTTGTTCCTCATTGCTTCAAAGGAAGATTTGCATAAACATAAACAAGCAAGGCATAAGCGCATAGCGTAGATAAAGATGAAACAAAAAGAAAATGAAAATTGAAACATAACATATATCATAGGATTAAATCAATATTCAGTTATAAATTATGCAAAATATTGAGGAAATTTTCAAAGAGCATTAAAACAAGTGCAATTAGGAAAGAAACGGTTGCTTATATTAATATTTGAACAAGAAGAAACAATACAACCTTGCCTTGATGATGTAATCCTCCTCCCAATAGTCTTAAATCCTCCCATTAGGTGACAAGATTTCCAAGCCTATTATAACATCATAAGTTTAAATTTAGGAGTCCTCCTTAGCCCTCTTGTCTGTGTTGAATTTATAGGCCAAGAAGAGGAGGTTTGAAATCCTCTTCTCAAGGGATGAGATCCTCAAAAGGATGGATTAGGGTTCCACAAAGAGAGGAAGTTTGTTCCATGAACAGAGGGATGAGAGGCTTGAGTCTTTCAGTTGGGAAATATTCCTCCAATAAGGATTCTGGAAATCACCTTTTATTTTTTACTCTCGTTAAGTGATTTTCACAATTTTCAGTGGAAGACAGCGTATTTTTTTGTAGGCCACAATGGTCAAAATTTCGGTTGCGCAAAGATCCAAAATGATAGTCATTTTCTTAACACTAAAAAAATGACATGTAACAAATTTCACCCTAAAGTGCAAAGTCAGAAAATATGTTTGAGGATTGAAGCACTTTATCATGCCAAAGTTAGGATTAGAGAGCATGGTTGGAGACCTGAAGCAAACAATCAAGGGTTACAATACAATATATTCATATAATCATCACTGAGGTAGGCATTCCCATACTCAAAGTAAAATTATCTAAAAGAATTGGTATGGAAATATACAAATATCCACGTCAATAATAGACACAGTATGGATGTAGCCATTAAATATGGATTCATATTTACAATCATGAATATTTAAAACTCCACGTAGCCTAGATGGATGAAACTAGATCCAGGGTCTTGTTCTTCATCTCTATCAATCCATAGTACGAATCTAACCATGTGATTGAATGTATCGAAGTTGAACATGGTAGAAACCAACTGATTACCGACTGATGATGTGAACCGTTAACAAGTGCGATAGAAACCACCAATAATGATTATAGTTCTCAAGGTACCTTATTACAATCTATGAAGTGTGATTGAATGTCTTGAAGTCGAACATTCATAGAATCATTTGATCGAAGGTCAATGATGAGAACATGTCGTCGAAGGCGAGAAACCTGCCATTAAGGCATGCAGGATCCAAGGTACTAAAGGAGGTTTCTAGATCAACCTCTTAAATAATGAGTTGAAGTCAATAGGAAGTGATCAGTTGTAGGAGGGCCTATGACACGAAAATCATGTCAAGTTTTTAAGAACAAATTTGGAGTGATTCATGACTGATTGAGGGATGGCTGACACAATTGAAGGCTATGAATTGCAAGGTAATTTTGGTTGAGGTTGGACTTCTCTTGAACATATCGGCGACACGATATTTCGACTTGGTATAATTTGTCTCAAAACCAAAATGAATACTCTCAATGAGGTATTATCAACTGAGATACAAATGGATTTCCCAACCTAGACACAAAAGTGTCATGTTCAATAGAGACATACTTGTGACAACTTGAATGAGTTAATTGATTTATTATTACTCAGTTAGCTTAGTTAATTTTAGTTGGGGGATGAAATTTATTTGTGTATAGTGATTCCTAAATTTTAGGACCCTAGGATGAGTCAATTTCAATTGTAACAATTTAATTCAATTAAATTGAGTTAAGGTCAGTTAAACTAGTTCCAACTATTGGAGGAACTAGTAGGAGGTCTAACAATGGGGTGTAGCTTCAGTGTTAAACCAATTAATTGATCAATCAGCTAATAATTAACTCATGCATGCATGGAACTCGAGTTACCCAGTTGATATTGGAGTTCAAGGGCAGTGTACTATCAGTTATATAATTCTCCAAGTTGTATAGGTGGTGCATGCTGTCATAGAAGGGGCTATAGGGATTGCACAGTTATGGATGAGGAATTTCCCTAAATAATAGGGGATAATTCCCAAGGAAACAACACAAGGAAATAAGGAATTGGGCCGACATGAACTTGGTTAAGTGTTGACCAGAGTTGGCTTGTGAAGCAGTGAGATAGATTATAATCTTGTAGAGGTTGTTCAAACTTGAGCAAGCATTCTATTTCTTCTCTATTTTCTGAATAATGCAATAAAAATAGGAAGGGGTTTTGAGCAGTTTCTTTCCCCTAGATATATCCTCATGTATGTGTGTTAAATTATGATGCATGCTTTCGATATAGCATCTCAATTGTGAATTGTTTTCTACGGATGAGTAGAGTAGATTTGAGCCTTATGTTTTATAACATTACATGAGCAGTGTTGAATCTACAATAAATTTCTACAACACTGCCTTATGTAATACAAAAACAAATGTTTATTTCCAATTCCCCTCACCATTAGTGTCAAGTACCTATTTATTTTTATGAAAGCTTGAGGTGGATAGCATATGCTTGTCATGTAATCTCATCGTTTGGATGAGTCCTTCAGATTATTTTTAATGAACCCTCTGAAGGAGTGGTTCGATCTTGTCATGATTGACGAGTCCTACATTTTTTTCTTTTTACGAGTCCAGTGAAGGGGTAACTCAATGTAATTTTCATATTTAAAGAGTTTGAAAAGACACAAAAGGAAAACTCATATAATTCTTTCAACTTAAAATTTTAAAGAGCCCGGAGAAAGTAAATCTCGATGTTTTTCATATTTAGGGACTCAGGAGAAAAACATAAGTAAACTCTGAAATGTCCTTTTTCGTAAATTTAGTCTCTCGAGCCCATAAAAGGGTAAAATAATTCATGAAAGAACTATGTTTACCATGATTATTCAAAGTATACCTTCTTCATAAATAGTCCACATCATCCATAAAATGGGTAAAATTACATATAGCAGAAGTTTTTCATTTTCTTTAATGAGTTCGAAACAAACAAGCATACTAGACAATATTTTCACATTTCGAGAGTCAGAAAAGAGCTTAAAGACAACTCCAATATTTTTCTTTTTCATAATTTTTGAGAGTCCAAAAAACTGATAAAAGTTTACTCGTCGCCAAAATGATCTATTTTCATAATTAAACCTGTAAACTGCACATTCAAACACAAAAATCATCATAATTTCTCGAAAAAAAAGAGTAAAATACATTAAAATTTGAATTTTTAGAAGCCTTGTTGGAGGAATATTTCCAAACTAGAAGCCTTGAGCATCTACATACTTGGGCCTCATCCCTTTGTTCATGGAGCAAACTTCCTCCCTTTGTGGAACCCTAATCCCTCCTTTTTAGGATCTCAAATCTCCTCCTCTTAGCCTATAAATTCAACATAGGCCAAAGAGCTAAGGAGGACTTCTTAATGTAAACTTATGTTCTTGGAATAGGGTTGGAAATATTGACACCTAAGGGGAGGATTAGAGACTATCGGGAGGAGGCTTACATCATCAAGTCAAGGTTGTATTTCTTCTTATTGTTCAAATATTAATAAAATCAATTGTTTATCTCCTAATTTCACTTGTTTTAATGCTCTTTGCAAATTTCATTGATATTTTGCATAATTTATAATTGAATATTGGTCTAATTATATGATATATGTTATGTTTAAATTTTGATTTTCATTGTGTTTCATCCTTATCTACTATATGCTTTTATACCTTGTTTGTTTTTGTTTATAAAGATATTCCTTTGAAGCAACAAGGAACAAATTTTGAAAGCATCAAAATGTAATATTCCTACTTAGGAAATACAGTGATAAGTAAAGAAAAAATAAGCATGCACATAAAAAAATTTAGATACATCAGTGAACTCCAAGAAAGTCTCCAAAAATGTCATCCAACTAATCCAGGTGGATAACGATGGCCACCCACCTATTCCATTTGGACCTGCACCATCAATTCGTGCAGCTTTTCACTTTCAACACAACTTACTATTTTAGCAGGTTTTCGGGTCCTGCACTTTCGGAGCCGTTTTGGGGCCCTAAACGACGTTTTTTGGGCATGGCGCCTCTGGCAAATATGATTCCATTTTGGAATTGATATTTGTGGTCATCAGTTGTATTCCTTAGATAGATCTTTCTAATGATATATCATGTGCGTCAAATGGAGATAGTATGCCAAAGTTACGACCCCGGGAAGGTGAAACACCAATTTACCCAAACGGGGCCCATAGTTTTGGCGCTTCATCTCCTAGGGTTAGGTTTTTGGACGTTTAGATTTTTCCATTGTTTCTCAATAATAAATAGGCCATCGAGCCTCATTGTAACATAGTTCAGAGGCATGTAGCCGCCACATCTCTTCTCAGAGATAAGCTACCATTGCCCTAGCTAGTTTATTTCCATTCTGTTTGTAAACATATTTCAGTTATTTGTTATTAATTAAATGAAATATTATTTCCACTACATATATGTTTTTATGTCTATTTCTGCATTTTATTGTGTTCCCGCATAATTTGGATCATTGGTATCAGAGCGGGTCTGCTCTTTCTCTGTTTTTTTTTGCATGTCCCCAGCGCGGCCAGGGTATAATAAGTTAGGGCTCGATATGGTTGAACCCTTGCAAGATCAACCTCGCAAACCCCGACGACCTCCCATGGCGGAAGAAAAGAAAGATGAGGGAGCAGGAGATCCTCTCAAAATATTGCTCGAGGAGGCCCTCGAGAAACAAACGAACGCGATGATGGATAACTTTTCTCAAATCCTTCAACGGTTGCCCACCTATGTCGCATATGCATCCAACAGCCACTCTGGAGGCACCACTCCTTTCAAGATATAGGAAAACTTTGACATTCCTATATTTGAAGGCCAGATATATGCAGACGACGTAGATAGATGGTTGAATTTTCTAGAATGGTATTTCGCGGTCCATGATTTCTCCGACCGAGAAAATAGTATTTTTTCACTCCTCAAAGTCGCCCCCCATGTCAAAGATTGGTGGGAAACCTATTGTGAGCAAAAGGACGGGACAGAACCCTCTCTGTTCTCAGCCACACCCACTTGGAACTCATTCCGAGATGGAATCAAGGAACAATATTACCCCGTGGAGAGCTATGAGGACAAGTACATCCAATGGACCATGCTACGGCAGCAAAGGGATCAAGATGTGCACGAACTGACGAATTTGTTCCATACCCTATGCACAAAGTTGGGTATTAAAGATTCAGAGAGACATTTGGTTCTCAAGTACTGCATCTATCTGCATAGACACATTCAGGAGGAAATGGAGTTCCTCAACATTACATCGCTTGGCACGGCATTTTTCTATGCCGCCAAGATCGAGCAGAAATTTAAGTAGAAGAATCGAAACTTTAGATCCGCGAATCCGAAGCTAGGGAAAGGCGCCCCCAAACTGCGAAACAAGGGGCAAGGCCAAAGCAGGGCGACCCAGAACAACACCACAAATCCAAATAAGTACACAAGGAAGTGGTGTGAATTTCATAATAGCCCCACTCACAGCACAAACGAGTGTCGGGCCAAACATTCGTTGGCGGCCGAACTAAAAGCACCAGAATCAGATGCATGTTCTGATCCCGAGTCAAAATTAGACAAAGGCAATGACAAAGGGAAGTAGACAATTGATCTTGATCCCAGTGCCATTGTTTCCACCACCAAGATCCAGAGGGAGGATCTCAAGGATCCAAAGGAGGGGGAGCGCCTCTTCCATTCGCATATGTGGGTGAAGGATTCTCCACTAAAATTCCTTGTCGATAGCAGAAGCCAAAAGAACCTCATTTCAGCAGAGGTCATGAATTTGCTTGGCCTACCGACCATAGCACACCCGTAGCCATATACCATCGGGTGGCTTCACCCATGGAGAGATCTACGTGTTCGCCAGCAGTGTCGCCTTTCGTACAGTATCAAGCCATTCACGAATGAGGTAGTGTGTGATATTGCTCCTATGGATGTAGCTGATGTATTATTGGGCCAACCATACTTGTGGAGGTGACATGTTGTGTATGAGTCTAGGCCTTGTGCTGTTATTATTACTTTGGGGAATAACTTGTACAGGATACCGAAGGTAGTACCGCCTCCTGTCGTCTCTTTGACTACTGCAAAACAACGTAGTAACATTATTTCCCAAACCAGGAAATTTATTTTCCTTACAACTTGCTCACAGGGAAAGATGAATATTATGGACACAACCTCGAAATAGGGCTCCCCTTCATGGCTACAGCAGATGGAAAAGGTCATGGAGGAATATGAGGACATTTTCTCCTCAATCACAGAGGTTCCTCTACAATGTCAGGACAAGCACTCCATTGATCTGACCCCCAACGCACCACCTCCTGATGTTGACATACCTCACACAACTACACAAACATAATCCACAAATGTATTGTCTGAGGCTAATAAAGAAACCAAATTTACTAAATGCATCCAGCATGTCTGCCCGCAGGTCCATGACATCTTCGACAAATCTAATACCCAGTTCAACAGAATTTGCCTCATCTCATGGAGGATCTCAACGCAATGGGTACCATTTCTTCCTAAGGAGGGAGGAATGATCCAGGTGGATATTGGTGGCCACCCACCTATTCCATTTGGACATGCACCATCAATTCTTCCAGCTTTTCACTTTCAGCACAACTTACTATTTTTAGCAGGTTTTCGAGTCTTGCACTTCTGGAGCTGTTTTGGGGCCCTAAACGACGGTTTTTGGGCATCTTGCCTCTAGAAAATATGATTCTGCTCTAGAATATATAATCACAATTATTAGTTGTATTCCTTGGATAGATATTTATAACGATGTATCATGTGCGTCAAACGGAGCTAGTATGCCAAAGTTACAACCCCGGGAAGTTGAAACACCAATTTACACAAACGAGGCCCATAGTTTTGGCGCTTCAGCTCCTAGGGTTAGGTTTTTGGACGTTTAGAGTTTTCCATTGTTTCTCAATAATAAATAGGCCCTCGAGCCTCATTTTAACACAGTTCAGAGGCATGTAGCCACCACATCTTCTCAGAGATAAGCTACCATCGCCTTAGCTAGTTTATTTCCATTCTGTCTGTAAACATATTTCAATTATTTGATATTAATGAAATGAAGTATTATTTCCACTACATCTATGTGTTTATGTCTATTTCTATATTTTATTGTGTTCCTGCATAAATCTGGATCACCAACTGAGTCATTTTATTAAGTTAAGTAGTAGTACAATAGGGGTATGTTAGGAGTGCACTTGGGCTTGCCAAAAAGGCAAGCTAGAGAAGCCTCAGGTGGAAAAACACAATGACCAGATGTTGGAATGGACTGCTATAGCTGAAATCTGTGCTACCCTGGAAATTTTTCTCAGTCTTCTAGAAATAACCCACTAAATGACCCACCTCTAGTGCTCATAAAACTCTGAAAATTTTACCTTGAACTCCTCTCAAATTACCTAGCAAAACCCAGAAAGAGTTTGGCCAACTTCTGACCCCTAAAATTGACCCCAATTTCAGCATGCTCCTCCACTCACTGGGAATTTCGGCCCTCCAGATGAAACACTGTTGTAGCCCTCCAAAAACACTACAAAATGCTAGGAAAATATTCCTCCGAAAATCCCCTCAAATCCCCCAGTTCACATCAACGGCAAGGGGTAACTCCCCCAACTCCCACGTGTGCCCAGAAATACCTCCTACATAGGCCCATGCAGTCACCGAGATGGCCACGCTACTCCAGAAAAATTCCTACCTGAATTTTCTGACCTTTCTCTTAAAATCTCCAACAAATGGAAGTGTAAGGCTTCTCCGAACACCTTAACAATATCTATGCTCTTTGTTGGCCACTTCAAGAAATTCTTATTCCCCTCCTATGTCCAGAAAACTACCAGCAAAATCCCCGAATGGCATGAATAATAAGTTGAACGAACTCACAAGTGAATTGATCTCCCTCCTAGGGATGGCACTCAAGGTCCACTGAAGTAAGGGTTGAGAATGTTGGGTATGTGTTATATTCTTTCCACGATTAGCCCCACGTGTTGTATGTTGCGTCGGGCGTAGCTGGGGGGTCACGAGGGGCGAAGCAATCCCCACCGTTGGGGTCCGGGGCAGCGCCCTGGCCAAAATTGGTTTTTGTGCGGACCCACTCATAGGCGGATCCGACCATGGTTTTGTGCATGGTTTTGCACATGGTTTTGGGGTTCGATGGTTTTCAGCCCCTGGTATTTTGTAGATCCGGTCAAGGGAACTACGGTTATGTTCTAATCCAGGGTTAATGGATTGGGGTTTATGTATGCTTCGGCATGTATATATATATGTGTTGTAACACTAAAAGAAATGTAATGAAAAATCAAGCTGGTAGTCCCAATTTGGGATCTAGGGGAAAATATCTGTGTTTATCTGTTTTATGTTTTATGCTCTCGCTATTGTTTATTTTCTCGTTATAAGAATTCGTGTAGATATTTCTCCGTTCGTGGTTAAAACCTACATTTGGTGTCAGAGCTGTTTCGGCTTCAAGGGGACGCCTTTGCTACTGAGGGTTTTTTGTTCGTGCCTGAGGTAGACCCTGTTTAGTGGGAGATCTACGGGATTGATTCTTACAGTGAAAGAAGATGGTGAGCGGCGAAAAGATAGAGATCGAGAAATTTAATAGTCAGAGCTTTGAGTTGTGGAAGCTCAAGATGGAGGATCTGCTGGTGGATAAAGATCAGTGGATCGCGGTATATCCAGGTACTAAACCAACTAAGTAATGTCGTATGAAGACTGGAAGAAACTGGATCGGAAGGCCAAGAGCACAATACGGTTGTGTGTCTCAAATTCAGTATTATTGAATGTATTCGAGGAAGCTACGGCGAATAATTTGTGGGGAAAACTTGGGACTTTGTACCAATCTAAGTCTCCGGGGTGAATGTTGTTCTGCTGGTGTTGTATAACCCAGATGAAGATGGAGACTGGTGATTATATATCCGGGTAACGCTCAATACCGTGGTAAGTCACCGTCGTCTGGGTTGATATTAAAATCTTCGTATGAAGATAAGTGCACGCTTGTTGTTTCTACCGCACTGGGACAACTGTTATTGTAAATAGGTAGCAACACAACTACCTTGAATTTTGATGACATTGTCTCACTTTGCCGTTTCTGGGAGAAATGAGACTAGAGAAATATGAGTGGTCGTAATGGAGATGCCTTATTTGTACGAGGAAGGTCCCAAAACATAAACAAGAATAAGGTTTCGAGTGGGAGATCTAAATCTAGAGGGAGATCTAAATCTTCTGGAAATTTTGTAAAGGTGTGCTGGAAATGCGGAAAGGAAGGGTACTACAAAAAGGATTGCAGATCTAAAGCTCCTGAGAAAGGAAAGGGATCTGATGATGCTCCTTCTGCACAGGCAAAAACCACCTCGGATGAAGGTGGGGATGTGTATTTGGCTTCTTCTTCAAATACACATGTATATCATGAGTCATGGTTGATTGACCTGTGGCATCTCTTACCACTCCCCATAGGGAGTGGTTCTCGCGAGTATGAGAAATATGATGGTGGTGATGTCTTCCTAGGGATGATAGGAGGGCCGAATCACCTGGACGGAAAGGTCAAGTCAAGCCGTAAGGTGGAAGTGATTTTCTTTCAGTTCCCCGGTGTTCTGCATGAACCTCGATTGGGCCGTAAATCTGATTGCAAGATGGATGATGCAAAAGAAAACACAAGGTTCGAGAAATATGCCTCTAAGATGGTTCGGGGAGCACCGGGTAATTAATGCTGTGAGTACGGACTGAACTCTGTACAAGCTACAAGGTAGCACTGTTATTGATGGGTGTAACAGTTCTATGGTTCCTGAAAGTGGAGCGGAAAGGCTAGCTGTCTCTGGAGAAAATACCATGCTATGGCATCAAGGCTTGGACATATTGGAGAGAATGGCCTTCGGATACTGCATAGAGATGGTATGGTAGAAGGTATGTCTAATTGTTCTCTGGATTTTGATTTATGTGAACATTGTGTATATGGGAAGCAGAATCGGGTGAGTTTTCCTTCTGGTGCTAAGAGGGCAAACAAGATATTAGAACTTGTGCAAAGTGATGTGTTTGGACCTGTGTCAGTTCCATCACTGGGAAAGTCTGTGTACTATGTTTCATTCATAGATGACTTCTCAAGGAATACATGGATATATTTCTTGAGGAAGAAATCTGAAGTCTTTGACAAATTTAAAGAATTTAAGGCTCTGGTGGAAAACTAGACAGAGAAGAAGATAAAGACGCTGAGGACAGATAATGGTGGGGAGTTCTGCAAGAATGAATTTGAAGAGTTCTGTAAGAAGTGTGGTATAGCACGACAGAAGACTACTCCATACACACCTCAGCAAAATGGAGTTGTAGAAAGAATGAATAGAACACTGATGGAAAAGGCAAGAAGCATGCTCAGTGGTACCGGGTTAGGGCAAGAATTCTGGGCAGAGGCAGTGGAGACTGCATGCTATCTGGTTAACAGATCACCTTCATCAGTGGTGGAGGATAAGACTCCACATGAGGTATGGAATGGTAAGAAACCCTCTCTTTCACATCTAAGGGTATTTGGATGTGATGTATATGTACATGTTCCAAAGGAGAAAAGGACCAAGTTGGATAATAAATCTGAAAGGTGCATCTTTATTGGGTATAAGGATGGTTTAAAGGGTTACAAGCTTTGGAACCCAGAAACAAGGAAGGTTGTGCACAGCCGTGATGTGGTGTTTAGAGAGGTAAAAGATGTTGTTACACATGAAGTCATACCAAAGGAACCTGAGAAGATAGAGTTTGAGCTAAAGGAGGATGAATCAGACTCTACAACAGAAGAAGACTCAGAAGATGAAGAGCCACAAACTCCAGCTTTGAGAAGATCAGTTCGGGAAAGAAGGCAACCGGAAAGGTATAGTCCATCTGCTTTCTGTTCAGGTTTTGCCTTAACTATAACTGATGATGAACCCAGAACTGTCAGGGAGGCAGTAGATTCAGAGGATGGAAAACTCTGGAAGGAGGCCATGGTTGATGAAATGGAATCCTTGCACAAAAACGATGCATGGGATCTAGTGGAGTTGCCTGCTGGAAGGAAACCCATTGGGAGAAAATGGGTGTTTAAGAAGAAGATGAATGTAGAAGGTAAGGTGGAGAAATACAAAGCTCGGTTGGTAGCAAAAGGTTATTCCCAGGTGCCGGGAATTGATTTTGGTGATATTTTTTCTCCTGTTGCCAAGGTTACTTCTATTAGATTACTTTTATCTGTTGCTGCTGCATTTGATTTTGAGATAGAACATATGGATGTGAAGACAACATTTCTTCACGGGGATCTAGAAGAGGAGATCTACATGAAGCAACTTGAAGGCTTTATGGTGAAGGGTAAGAAAGAACTGGTATGTAGGTTGAAGAAGTCTCTGTATGGGTTAAAACAGTCACCAAGGATGTGGTATCAGAAATTTGATACCTATATACGGGGACTTGGCTTCACCAGAAGCAAGGAGGATCACCGTGTTTATTTTAAATTAATTGGTGACCGTGTTATTTATTTGGTCTTGTATGTGGATGATATGTTGTTGATTGGAAATGACAAAGAAATTATCCAAGATTTGAAGACCCAAATATTCTCCAAATTCGACATGAAGGATCTGGGTGCTGCAAATTATATTTTGGGCATGGAAATTAAGAGAGATCGGGCAAAGAGGAAGCTCTGGTTAAACCAGAGGAAGTATGTCGAGACTATATTGCAGAGGTTCAATATGCAGGATAGTAAACCAGTGAATGTTCCTATTCCTGTAGGTGTAAAGCTGTCTGCTGAACAGTGTCCCAAGAAACAAGAAGAAGAGGAGTATATGTCCCGTGTTCCATATGCAAGTGCAGTGGGTAGCCTGATGTATGCAATGGTCTGTACTAGACCAGACATTGCACATGCAGTGGGAGTATTGAGCAGGTTTATGTCAAACCCAGGGAAGGAGCATTGGACAGTAGTGAAGCGGGTTTTCAAATATTTACGTGGCACTAGTGATTATGGCTTGTGCTACCAGGGAAGACCAGGATTGGAAATAATGTTGGACATTCGTGGTTTTGTTGATGCAGATTGGGCTGGAGATCTGGACCAAAGAAGATCTACAAGTGGGTATGTGTTTAGCCTATTTGGAGGCGTAGTCAGTTGGATGAGTAAAAGACAGTCTGTAGTGTCTCTTTCAACTACAGAGGCAGAATACATAGCAGCCACTCATGCAAGCAAGGAAGTAGTTTGGTTGCAGAGATTGTGTTCAAGTATGGGGTTGGTACAGCAAGCTATAAGGATAGACTGTGATAGCCAAAGTGCAATTTTCTTGGCTAAGAACCCTGCTTATCATTCAAAGACAAAGCACATTGATGTTCAATATCACTTTGTTAGAGATATGGTTGAGGCTAAAAGGGTGTTGCCGGTAAAGGTGGACACTTTGAAGAATGTTGCAGATGCATTGACGAAGTCTGTGAGCACTCAGAAGTTCTCTTGGTGTAGAGAAACAATGGGTGTTGAAGAATTGGCTCAATGACTAAGCTCTCCTGTGGCCCCCTGTGGAAAGAAAACAACAAGTGGGAGAATGTTGGGTATGTGTTATATTCTTTCCATGATTAGCCCCACGCGCTGTATGTTGCGTCGGGCGTAGCTGGGGGGTCACGAGGGGCGAAGCAGTCCCCACCGTTGGGGTCCAGGGCAGCGCCCCGGCCGGAAATTAAGAGAGATCGGGCAAAGAGGAAGCTCTGGTTAAACCAGAGGAAGTATGTCGAGACTATATTGCAGAGGTTCAATATGCAGGATAGTAAACCGGTGAAGGTTCCTATTCCCGTAGGTGTAAAACTTTCTGCTGAACAGTGTCCCAAGACACAAGAAGAAGAGGAGTATATGTCCCGTGTTCCATATGCAAGTGCAGTGGGTAGCCTGATGTATGCAATGGTCTGTACTAGACCAGACATTGCACATGCAGTGGGAGTATTGAGCAGTTTTATGTCAAACCCAGGGAAGGAGCATTGGACAGTAGTGAAGCGGGTTTTCAGATATTTACGTGGCACTAGTGATTATGGCTTGTGCTACTAGGGAAGACTAGGATTGGAAAGAATGTTGGACATTCATGGTTTTGTTGATGCAGACTGGGCTGGAGATCTGGACCAAAGAAGATCTACAAGTGGGTATGTGTTTAGCCTATTTGGAGGCGCAGTCAGCTGGATGAGTAAAAGACAGTCTGTAGTGGCTCTTTCAACTACAGAGGCAGAATACATAGCAGCCACTCATGCAAGCAAGGAAGCAGTTTGGTTGCAGAGATTGTGTTCAAGTATGGGGTTGGCACAACAAGCTATAAGGATATACTGTGATAGCCAAAGTGCAATTTTCTTGGCTAAGAACCCTGCTTATCATTCAAAGACAAAGCACATTGATGTTCAATATCACTTTGTTAGAGATATGGTTGAGGCTAAAAAGGGTGTTGCTGGTAAAGGTGGACACTTTGAAGAATGTTGCAGATGCATTGACGAAGTCTGTGAGCACTCAGAAGTTCTCTTGGTGTAGAGAAACAATGGGTGTTGAAGAATTGGCCAAATGACTAAGCTCTCCTTGCGGCCCCCGTGGAAAGAAAACAACAAGTGGAGAATGTTGGGTGGCAGCAGATTTCTTCACAATTAGCCCCATCACAAGGTTGCGTGGCGTAGCCGGGGGTCACGAGGGGCGAAGCAGTCCCCACTGTTGGGGTCCGGGGCAGCGCCCCAGCCAAAATTGGTTTTTGTGCGGACCCACTCATAGGCGGATCCGACCATGGTTTTGTGCATGGTTTTGCACATGGTTTTGGGGTTCGATGGTTTTCAGCCCCTGGTATTTTGTAGATCCGGTCAAGGGAACTACGGTTATGTTCTAATCTAGGGTTAATGGATTGGGGTTTATGTATGCTTCGGCATGTATATATATGTGTTGTAACACTAAAAGGAATATAATGAAAAATCAAGCTGGTCGTCCCAATTTGGGATCCAGGGGAAAATCTCTGTGTTTATCTGTTTTATGTTTTATGCTCTTGCTATTGTTTATTTTCTGTTATAAGAATCGTGTGTAGATATTTCTATTCAGGGTTAAAACCTACAGAGAAACTCTCTTGAGAATCTCAAGTGCAGACTCGGCTAAGCAGCTCAAGCATGCTAGGTGAAAATATTTTTTTAAAGTGTCAAAATCCCCTATAGTTTCCATCCTCCTTATATTTATAATTTTCTCCTTGCCTCATCATGTGGGTCCCTCCACCTAGAAATTTTTACCTCCCTCCTTTGGTAATTCAAATTTCTCCCCAAGAGTTGTGTATTTCATGTGGGGTGGCCCCCACATTCCACTAGCCAAATAATTTCAGCCTCCCTTTCTCCTAAGTATTTTTCCAAAAGAACCTTGGCCCCCATAATAGTCAAAAATAGAAATTTGTGAGACTTCCTTTAAACAAAAATTATTTTAGGAAGGGACATCTTCCATAGGAATTTCGTAGAAAGGTAAGAGGCTCTTGCATATCTCATACTTCATAATTCAGTTGTGAATTAAAGAAATGTAGTAGTCACTTGTTTTGTTTGTTACTAGATCTCTTTGGAATCTATTGATATCTCTCTTGTTCGCAAGAGTGATTTTCCTGCCATAACAAATTGGGGACTCCGCTGGGGAATATTCCTCCAACAAGCCTTCTGGATATAACCTTTTATTTTTTACTCCCATTAAGTGATTTGCATATTTTTCAGTGGAAGACAGAGCACATATTTGCGCAAACCGAATTGGTCAAAATTGTGGTTGCACAGAGATCTGGAACTGCAGTCATTTGCCTAATGGTTACAAAATGATTTGTAACAATAATACATGATGATTTAATCAAAGAGTTAGTTTTCTTGTTGCGACAAAAAGTAAACAGAATTGAAAGTGTACCTTAATGACGGGCCATCAATGAGGTATGGCTTGAATTTATTTCAATTCCTTTTGAGTCTAATGGAAATTATGTGCTTGGTACAGGAAAGCAGGGAAATTCCTAGTTGGGCTGGTTGAAACTGATTGCAAGAATTAGCAACAGTGGAAAAATGAATTGGAACAGGCAACATTATGTTGGTAAAAAGCATTTAGGAGTAGGGCCATTGTGGGACACTTGTATCCAAAAGTGTATATTGATTGCGACGAGCATGATATGACCTGTATCATGGTTTTGAGGTAGGATATGCCTTGGTTTTTGGACCTTCCAATTCTAGGAAACCTTTCCAAGGGATGGATCGCCCGGGAAGGGGATATCAGGGAACATGGAAGGTGAGTGACTACATGAAAGAGGGTAACGGGATTTCCCAAGGGACTGTTTAGAAGTATGTTTTGTTTTAAGTGGTTTGTTGGTCATATGTGTCACAGAACGTTGAGGATGGTGCTCCCCCAAGGGGGAGAGGTTTGTAACAACCTCGGGTTAAAACTTCATGTAATAAAGTTAATAAGGGAAAAAATAAGACCAAGGTCATGGGACCTGTATTCCAAATTGAATGTGCAGAAAAACATCCTAGTGGGTGTTCATTTCAGTTTATTATGGCTAAGTAAATTGGAAAAGGCATTGGAGAAGGCTTTGGAAAGGAAAAGAGACATTAATTGACATGTATTTATGAAAATAAAGGAAAATAGGAGAAAACAGAGATGAAGGGTCACAAATGGCATGAGAGGAAAATTAAAGGAAAATTAAGAAAATTGAAGCCTCAATAATAAAAAGGCTTATGAGGATCAATTCATACCCTTTTTTTCAGTTTTATCTTGGAGCTATCTCTATTCTCTCATACATTTTCACACTTAGAGCATTCTTGGAGCACTCTAGCATTGGAGAAAGGAAAGCAAAGAAAGGACAAGGAAGAAAAGGAAAGCAAGGAACAAGAAAGGAAAAGTTTGATCAAGCAGCTTCAGCAGGAATACTTATAGGTGACAGGTTTCATGTGTGATTTCCTAGTTGGTTTGTCAATGCATGGTACATGTATGTGTGTATTTGGTTCTCTTTTTGTCATTAGCATGGGTGTTGACAGTTGCAAAAGTGGTTTCAACCTTGCCTTTATATTTCCATATATCCATGGTGTTATGGGGTTCTTTCATTCGGTTGAGATTTGGATTTCCAAATGGTTTTAGAACTAGGTGAGGTGGTCTCAACAAAATTCCCATAGGGACTAGGAATCACTTCACCATTTTTGGTCAAATTGCGGTAAATCCTGAGGGTGGAGACATGCAAATTCCTCAAGGTATTGGTGAATAAATTTTGATGCATCCTAGCTAGTTTTGGGCCTAGTGATCTCTTGACCAGTTTTGTCAAGGATCGCGGTAGGGTAGAGGTGATTTAATCCTCGGGAAGCCCTGGATGTTTATGTATTGGTTTGATTATGTGATCCCTTGACTGGTTTTTCCCGGATCACAAGAGCATGAGGGTGGAGGTGGTTTAATCCTTGAGAAGCCCTAGTTGTTTTGTTCTTGAGTCTCACATTCATGCTTGGAATATGGCATGATGGTGATTTGTTGAAAGAAATATTTGGTTCAGCTCAATTTATGGTTGGGTGGTACGTGGTACTTGGTCCACTTTTTCATATGTTAATAAGAGTTATTTTCCTCTTTTATTTCATGATTACTTGTACTTTTTATTATGTGGATTTGATGGTTGTTATATCATGGTTATTATTCTGGTTATATGTTGGTTAAAAGCATGGTTTCGTAACATATTCGAGTTATGGCTCTTGACATGTTTTGATTAGTTGATGAATGGTTACTTAAAGCATGAGCTAACAAATGTTATTGAAGTTATTATGAGAAGGAATTATACCTTCTTGATGATTCTCATATAAGTATCAGACCCCTATGTTCAAGTATGAATTCATGAACTATTAAGTACATGTTCCCAATATGTTTTACAAATTGACTATCATGGTTAGGCCTGGTTAGGTCAATTCTTTGATCAAGTTTGGTATGGATGGTTTTTTCACGATGTTATTTATCATTCTGGAAAGTTTCATTCGGTTTTTGGTAGTGGTCTGGAGGCTAACCTGGAATTTACGCTCAGAATCTGGGACCGCATCCTCTGAACTAAGGAATTTGGGTCATAATTGCACCATGGTAGGCTTATGCATGTGGTTGGAGGCCTTCAACCATATGGAGGCTTTTTCATGCATGCAATTGGGAGCCCAGGTCACTAAAAAATCATTCCAACTCAGGGTTTGGGCACTGGGAGAGGTTGTTTGGCTCTTGGGTGTCCTGTAGCTCCTGAGGAAGGTCAGTAAAGCTTCAATTTTTCAACTCCATGTCCTTAAATATACTTAGGAGGTTGGGTCATGTCATAGTAGCCCTCAGCGCATGTTTAACCCGGCAAGCTTGTGAAATTGGGAAAATGTGGGAAGGGTTGTTACACTTCCATATCCTCTGTAAGAAAAACAACAAACCATAAAATTGCACTAATCGAGTTTGCCATCTTCAAGTTAGGCAATTAGAATTAAATGGATTATATAGTTGATGCAATCTTCCATAGCTTGATCCAATGTAGAAATTTATTAATACTGATAGTATAACCAGATTCTCCTGATCTAACAAAATAATCTTATGTTAAATACAGAATCCTTCCACTTAATTCTTTCCGGAAATTAAATCGCCAATTGCAAACACATGAAGAAAAATCAATCACACATAACAAGATGTTTTACCGAGAAATCTTAAAGCTAAAAACCCCAACTACCATATATTATGTATATCATTGGATCATGAAAAAATCTCATATATCTCGTACAAATCTCAGCTCATAGAGCTCTTAGTACAATATACAATCGTCTCACACTATCTTGCAGAAATTTTCACCTCCATGCACCAATTTCTTGCCTCCTGACAGCCTGCCTCCACTACGAAATCCCTGCTAAATGAATTCGTCCTTACCTTGCCTTGACTGCGCAATACTCATAGGCATATCCAATGTCTGTGTGGATGCATTGAATGCTCCACTATAGTCACAACAGATAGTCCATCTCACTGTTTCACCTATCTCTCCACTGGGTCTCCACTAGATCTGACATGCAAGTAGTTAACTGTTGTATTTCTTCAGTTGCAAGTAAGACACTACTTGTGAATTAATTAACTAATTAATTCACTTATATTTCACTAGTGTATGTTCAGTTACAACTAGCACAACTGAGTTTAACTCACTGAACTGAGTTAAAATAAATAACAACTCACATAACTACTCTTCCAACTCTCTTGCAACTTTCCACAATCAGTTATAACTAAGTTCTCCATGCATGAGTCACCAACCACCATAGGAATTGCGTAATTCCTTCAGCCCACTGATGTGCCACATCTGTTCACTGAAATAAATTGCTCCAAGAGAATAAGTTACTATTTATTATCTGATTATTATTAAGGGTTAACAATAATCGACATGCATTCTATTTTTAGATTAGCGATCTATAAATAGACTTCGCCCATTTTCTAAAAATAGAAATTCATCCAAAGATAGAATTTTTTCAGCCATCTAGAATCAACATCCTGCTAATTTTAGAATATTCTCACCATTCTAAAAATAGACATGTTGTGCCTCAATCTAGTCTCCTAAACTGAGTTCATTTAATTGTCAACCAGGATTTGTAAACTGCTGAAGTGAAATGTACCATATGTACCTAGGTGCTTGTTTCCTAGTGCGTTGTGTGTAGTGTTTTGTGATGTTTTGGTCTTTTATGTTAATTTATGATGTTTTTGGTCTTTTATGTTAATTTATGATGTTTTTGGTCTTTTGAAGTTTTGTGTTTACAATGGAAATGTCTAGAAAGCTAATGAAAAGAAATTGGTGGTCAAGAACACAGTTGAGCCTAATGTATGGAATGGCAAATGTAATCAAAAATACTGAAGCAACATCTAAACTATGAATGAATAGAAACAAGAGCTTAATGATGACTTCTTAAACAAATGACACAAACTAGACTTTGAGAAATGATCACTTAAATATGCAAGTTTTCTAACTAGACAATTAGACACTAATCATGATGAAACATTCTATTCTAAACTCATCTATTCCATGACTAATTCCTAGTTCTATTCTGCAATTTCAATTGAAGGTCAGAGTCTATTCTCCAAGAGTTATTGGTTCCTTTTCAGGGTAGTTCTGTTGAGGAAGAGCTCTGTTTGTAGTGAGGAATTTGCAGAGATATTTCAGACCTTGTAATGATGTTATCTTCTGTTCCTAAAGTTATGGATCACTGATGGTTTTTTGAACAAAAAGATATTTGTAAATAATGAAGGCTGTCTTAGGAATCCTATCAACTAAAGTGATCTACTGTGCAAAGGGTGACAGTGTGACTATGAGATATGAGTGCAATGAATTGATTAAACATGAGCTTAAGATGCTTCTAAACTAGAACAATGTTAAACCATAAGCCATCATCAAACTTTGAAATGAAGTAGCTGGACATGAATTAAATGCAAAATGAAACTCCGGAGCATTCTAATTAACATGCACTATCCTATGAAGTTACACAATCGGTTTGTTCATCATGAGTGATATTTTGGAAGAGTTCCTTCTTGTGGAAGAGTAGAACAATTTTGACTGTGGACTTGTATGCAATTGAAAGCAAATGAACTGAAAGCAAATGAACTGAAAGCAAATGAAACTAAGTTGTCACATCACAGTTATATCTTGAACTTCTTAAGGATGTCTTGGAAGAATTCCTTCTTGTGGAAGAGTGGTTAGGACAAGTGCAACTATGATAGTGAAGACTAAAAACTACAACTAATTCCTATGACACTATAGCTATTCATCATTCATTGTTATGATCTGTTGGAAGAATGTCTTCTTGTGAAATAACTAGGATGAATATAACTACAGTCTCTAGTTAAAAACAAATACAACTCCTATCCTACAGTACCATAGTCATTAAACATTCATCATTTTAATTTATTGGCAAAGTGTCTTCTTGTGGAAGAACTGGAACGAATTATGGCTATAGTAGCTAGTTAAAACAAATACAACTCCTATCCTACAGTACCATAGTCATTAAACATTCATCGTTTTAATTTATTGGCAAAGTGTCTTCTTGTGGAAGAACTGGAACGAATTATGGCTACAGTAGCTAGTTTAAAACAAATACAAATCTAACTGATATCCTACAATACCATAGTCATCAATCATTCATCATTTTGGTCTGTTGGAAGAATGTCTTCTTATGGAAGAACTGGAATGAGTACGACCACGGTATATAAAACACAACAACTACTAATTCAATATGCAGAACGTAAAGACAGCTAGGAAAAACTTATCTAGTTTACGCTAAGGAAATCCGTTCAAGGGGCAGGGGCCCTCTACCACTTGACGGCATTCGACTTCACAATTAAATCACGCCTTCAAGATAATTTTGTCTGCTCCATTAACGATGCAATAGTTTGAACATAATGCTCTGTGTCTTAAAAGACGTAACACAAAGTTTACACCAAAATCTAGCAGCAAATCTACACAAAATTTTCTAACTAAGCTCTCGGCCTACTCAAGAGTTTATAAAGTAAATGCAAGTAACAATAATTACAATAATTTAGGAATGATGTCTTCCTAATCCAAATCATCTTAGGAGTCTTTGAGGTGGCTGCGTAAAAGAGAAAAGACACCTGGACTGTAACAGTCCTAGTAGAAGTCTTTCTTCACAAATGTGTTCCCACGTGCATAACCGTACCCAGAATTCATTTCCTCTTCCGCAGCGAGCTTCTACATGCCAGGCGGCGTGGATCTTGAGTGCATCTCCCATATGCGTTTTCCTCAAGGAGGCCACGGACATGCTCAAACATAAAGGTAAGTTTGCATAATGCGCCGATTGGCGGCTGCGGAGATGCGCATTCTGCGTGGTCCGGTCAAAATGCTTAACAATGGCAACAATCACAAAATTCAACAAGTCAGTCATGTAAACCATTCTAGAAGTAATTTTAACTATTTTTATTGATCAATTGGGTTTAAAATGGAAATGAACAAGGGAAAAATGAGGTAAAATGAGGTGAAGGAAAGCACAAATTTGAGGCTCAACAAGACATACACCTAAAAATAGCCTGTGTGGGCCCCACCTAGTTTAGGTGCTTATTTTTCACTAGCATAAAGGATGATGTTTCCAGATGCCTCTTTCACTGTTTCTTGTTGCAATATTCAACACTCCCTCTCAACAAGAAAGGATTGTCTTTGCATGCTACCTGCAACTCCATGCATCCGCCCTGCAACTCTTGTATGCAACACTTTTGAAACTAAATAGCCTCCAAACAACTCAATCATTCTAATGCATCTGTCATCAAAGTCTTCTTACTTCTGCTTAGCTACTGCACATGTCTTCAGGAACCGCTACGTTGTTGAACTCTACACCCATGCACTCTACACTTTCTTTCAACTCTGATCCGCGCTCCAATATACGACACTGTCACTTTGATCTGATGGCATCAATCCAACTGATCCTGCTACTATTGCTCTATGGGCTCCTCGTAGCCAGGTTCAATTCATGAGATTCACACCATCTCAATGAATCCTGCCTAGAAATATCTTCTTAGGATTATCCATGCATTTCGCCCCACGTCTCACCTGGTGGTATAGCTGCATGCACTCCCTCTGCCCATCTGGCTCGAAATTTCTCTGCATGAGTGGTTGCTCCCACTCCATGATCCTCATCTTGTAGCTGCTCCACATCCCAAGGTTCACTCTTACGTGCATGAAAATCCTGCTCCCTCTCAAGCTTCAATTGCATGGCTTTCTCACACTTCCCAATGGTAGGAAGCTCTTTAGAAATCACATCTACATCAAATCTATAGAGATTCTTCTGCATCTCTAGTTGTGGCTGCTCCACAACCTTCTGAGATTGCTTCTCAGGTTGCATGTTGAGAGGCTCCCTCTCAACCACCAAGTCACTAACCTCTACTTTTCTCCTCAAAGCTTTTCATGCATCTTGTACCTCAGTGCATGTAGGTTCTTGGCTCACACACATTGTAATTGTCCCGCTGTCGTAAAAGTTTCTAACAGAAGGGTTGATTTTAAAACGATGATATCTCCCTCATCCGAGCTTCGATTCAACCAATTCTTTTTTTTCAATTTGGGTATTTTTTCACAAGAAATCCAAATATGCTATTTTTTTCTGAAAAAATTGCATCAAAATATTCAGATATTCTCTGCAAACTTGCGCACCCAAATAATTCTTGCTCTCATACCATGTAGAAAATTTACAACACAACCCTGATACCATGTAGAAATTTATTAATACTGATAGTATTACCAGATTCTCCTGATCTAAAAAATTAATCTTATGTTAAATACAAAATCCTTCCACTTAATTCTTTACGGAAATTAAATCGCCAATTGCAAACACATGAAGAAAAATCAATCACGCATAACAAGATGTTTTACCGAGAAATCTTAAAGCTAAAAACCCCAACTATCATATATTATGTATATCAATGGATCATGAAACAATCTCATATATCTCGTACAAATATCAGCTCATAGAGCTCTTAGTACAATATATAATCGTCTCACATTGTCTTGTAGAAATTTGTACCTCCATGCACCAATTTATTGCCTCCTGACAACCTACCTCCACTGCGCAATCCCTGTTGAATGAGTTCGTCCTTACCTTACCTTGACTGCGCAATACTCATAGTCATCTCCAATGTGTGTGTGGATGCATTGAATGCTCCACTATATTCACAACAGATAGTCCATCTCACCCTTTCACCTATCTCTCCACTGGGTCTCCACTGGATCTGACATGCAAGTAGTTAACTACTGTATTTCTTCAGTTGCAAGTAAGACACTACTTGTGAATTAATTCACTCATCTTTAACTAGTGTATGTTTAGTTAAAACTAGCACAACTGATTTTAACTCACTGAACTGAGTTAAACTAAATAACAACTCACATAACTACACTTCCAACTCTGTTACAACTTGCCACAATCAGTTATAACTATGTCCTCCATGCATGACTCACCAACCACCCTAGGAATTGCTTAATTCCTTCAGCCCACTGATGTGCCACATCTGTTCACTAAAATCACGTGCTCCAAGAGAATAAGTTATAATTTATTGTCTGATTATTATTAAGGGCTAATAATAATCGACATGCACTCTATTTTTAGATTAGCAATCTATAAATAGAGATCTCCCATATTCTAAAAATAGAAATTCATCCAAAGGTAGAATTTTCTCAACCATCTAGAATCAGCATGCTAGTAATTTTAGAATATGCTCACCATTCTAAAAATAGACATACACCTAAAAATAACATGTGTGGGCCCCACCCATTTTAGGTGCTTATTTTTCACTAGGATCAAGGATGATGTTTCTGGATGCCTCTTTCATTGTTTCTTGTTGCAATATTCAACACTCCCTCTCAACAAGAAATGATTGTCTTTGCATGCTACCTGCAACTCCATGCATCCGCCCTGCAACTCTTGTATGCAACACTTCTGAAACTAAATAGCCTCCAAACAACTCAATCAGTCTAATGCATCTATAATCAAAGTCTTCTGACTTCTGCTTAGCTACTGCACATGTCTTCAGGAACCACTACGTTTTTGAACTATGTACCCATGCACTTTGCACTTGCTTTCAACTCTGATCCGCGCTCCAGTATCTGACACTGTCACTTTGATCTGACTGCATCAATATAAATGATCCTGCTATTGCTGCTCTGTGGGATCCTCGTAGCCAGGTTAAATTCATGAGATCCACACCATCTCAATGAATCCTACCCAGAAATCTCTTCTTAGGATTATCCATGCATGTCGCCCCACCTCTCACCTGGTGGTATAGCTGCATGCACTCCCTCTGCCCATCTGGCTCAAAATTTCTCTGCATGAGTGGTTGCTCCCACTCCATGATCCTCATCTTGTGGCTGCTCCACATCCCGAGGTTCACTCTTACCTGCATGCAAATCTTGCTCCCTCTCAAGCTTCAATTTCATGGCTTTCTCGCACTTCCCAATGGTAGGAAGCTCTGTAGAAATCACATCTACATCAAATATATAGAGATTCTTCTGCATCTCTAGTTATGGTTGCTCCACAACCTTCTGAGACTGCTTCTCAGGTTGCATGTTGAGAGGCTCCCTCTCAACCACCAAGTCACTAACCTCTGCTTTGCTCCTCAAAGCTTTGCATGGATCTTGTACCTTAGTGCATGTATGTTCTTGGCTCACACACATTGTAATTGTCCCAATGTCGCAAAAGTTTCTAATAAAAGAGTTGATTTTAAATCGATGATATCTCCCTCATCCGAGCTCCGATTTGACCAATTTTTTTCTTTCAATTTGGGTATTTTTTTCGCAAGAAATCCAAATATGCTATTTTTTTCTGAAAAATTTGCATCAAAATATTCAGATATTCTCTGCAAACTCACGCACCCAAATAATTCCTGCTCTCATACCATGTAGAAAATTTATAACACACCTCTGATACCATGTAGAAATTTATTAATACTGATAGTATTACCGGAATCTCCTGATCTAAAAAATTAATATTATGTTAAATACAGAATCCTTCCACTTAATTCTTTGTGGAAATTAAATCTCCAATTGCAAACACATGAAGAAAAATCAATCGCACATAACAAGATGCTTAACCTGGAAAGCTTAAAGCTAAAAACCCCAACTATCATATATTATGTATATCAATGGATCATGAAATAATCTCATATATCTCGTACAAATCTTAGATCATAGAGCTCTCAGTACAATATACAATCTTCTAACGCTGTCTTGCAGAAATTTGCACCTCCATGCACCAATTTCTTGCCTCCTGACAGCCTGCCTCCACTATGCAATCCCTGTTGAATGAATTCGTCCTTACCTTGCCTTGACTACACAATACTCATAGGCATCTCCAATTTGTGTGTGGATGCATTAAATTCTCCACTATAGTCACAACAGATAGGCCATCTCACCCTTTCACCTATCTCTCCACTAGGCCTCCACTAGATCTGACATGCAAATAGTTAACTGTTGTATTTATTTAGTTGCAAGTAAGACACTACTTTTGAATTAATTAACTAATTAATTCACCCATCTTTCACTAGTGTATGTTCAGTTACAACTATCACAACTGAGTTTAACTCACTGAACTAAGTTAAACTAAATAACAACTCACATAACTACTCTTCCAACTCTGTTACAACTTGCCAAAATCAGTTATAACTAAGTCCTCCATGCATGACTCACCAACCACCCTAGGAATTGCATAATTCCTTCAGCCCACTGATGTGCCACATCTATTCACTGAAATAAAGTTCTCCAAGAGAATAAGTTACTATTTATTTTTTGATTATTATTAAGGGCTAATAATAATCGACATGCATTCTATTTTTAGATTAGCGATCTATAAATAGACTTCCCCCATCTTCTAAAAATAGAAATTCATCCAAAGATAGAATTTTCTCAACCATATAGAATCATCATCCTGCTAATTTTATAATATGCTCACCATTCTAAAAATAGACATACACCTAAAAATAGCCTGTGTGGGCCCCACCTATTTTAGGTGCTTATTTTTCACTAGGATCAAGGATGATGTTTCTCGATGCCTCTTTCACTATTTCTTGTTGCAATATTCAACATCCAATATTTCGTGGCTTTCAAAATGAACTTGCTCAAGTCTAATCAGACAGTCTATGAAATGAGATGTAATCCACAAATTTGATGTGTAATCATCAATCATCAAGCCACACAGTTGGCTAGGTGCATGACAAAGTTCTTAACATATAATGGCATCACTCTCATCCTAGCAAATAACGTGCATATAGATTGGGGGACATCACCTATGTACCGAGCACCATTTTCCTTTCCTCTCACATTGTAATCTCACAGCAAGCGAACGATCTTTAAGTAGTTTATTTCAAATCTCCCTTTGAGTGTAGCTCATATGTAGCGGATCAAAATCATGACCCTCCCCTCTCACAATCAATCTAATTTCAAGGTATGAGGGTGTATCAATCAATTATTGTGGATTATAAATCGGTTTTAAGGGGCTCACAAAAGATATGTAAATTCAAACCTTGCTCTGGTGACTATTAGTGGCGTATCTTATGGCCCAGAGCATGTTTTTCATGTGAATTTCTCTTGGGATGTGGATTTATAATACTCTTGGATGTTTTTGCCTCTTTGGGTTTGGTTTCCTTCTTACTTGGTTCACTCAAGCGGGAGTGGTAGGATGGGCCCTGGTGAGGTGTTTTCTTGGATATTGCGTAGACATGCCTGACACTCAAAAATATTCCTGTGACACAGTCAATTCCCGAGCATACCTCAACATTATGTGAATTACTCCAACATGGTAAGTTACAATCCTAGTTTCCAGACTTGGAATTTCATAAATAAGAATTTCTTATTTCCATACATATTTCAGAATCTGACACTCGGTGAAACCAAAAGTAGTATGTGGAAAAAACCTTTGGATCAGGTTTCCAACAATCATGGAACTGAGAATATAAATTGTGTCATCCGAGACACAATATCTCAGCAGAAACGGAAAATAAATGACATGAATGTACAAGATGATAATCTCTCTCCCGAGGAAAATATCGTCAAGCAGGATCATGAATTGGACGCCCTTCAAAGTCAACTAAGGAATTTTTAAGACCAGATAAATCACCTGATTGTGTGTATCTCATAGATGGATGAGGCAGCTCGTACCAATGAAGAATAGAGGTTGGACCTCAATAATTCAACCATAGGATAGTTTTTTCAACATATGTGTCTTATGTTACCTTGTAAATTTTTTCTTTTGCAAGGTCAATTTTGTCGTGTATAAAGCTATCAAAATAACAAACAAGTCGATATCATTTGGGGTCTCTTTAGTAATATGTCAATAGTATTTAGATCTTTTGAATTACCAGCAAGAGAAATACATTGTAAACTCCTTGAGTAATAGTTGTGTCTGGGCACAGATTTTAATCAAATCCTAATAAATTCTATTAAAAAAAAAAAATTATTAAAAAATAATTTCTTGACATTAAACATTGGCATGTTTTAGAAACTCAAGTCTTGTTTTTTTCAATGTTGTGCAAGGACCAGTAGTGAGGGAATGGAATGCATATTAAGAAGAGACAAATTAAGAAGCATGCTAATGATGATGACTTGGTGCTCAGTTTGTATGGAGTAGTGCTAGAAGTAAAAAAGAGGGAAATTATTTAACAAAATTATGAAATATATAGTATAAAGAACACATACACGTACTTTCCACTTATAGTACAAAAACCAATCCAATTACTCCAAGAGTTAGGTTATATATAAACTGGAAAGAAGTGTATACATAATAATGGCCAATAAAACAAGTGATACTTGAAAAAGAAAAAATATTCCATTATTCCATGGATTTCTTCTAATGAGAGCTAACATACAAATAAGAGTCAATTAAAGAATTCATCAACATTCAGTTATGTATGGGTTGTGAATATATGTTGAAGTCTCAAGGTTTAATTGAATAATTTGTAAGTAGTTATTTTGTTTAGCTTCTCTTATTTTATAATTAATGGAACAACAAGAAACATTTATATTAATTATATCTATGTTTGGTATTAACATATTAAACATGCAGGAAACAAAGTACAGAGTAAAGGAAGCGATTTTGAGAAATAACATGAAGCATTGATTTGAAAGAATATGTATTATTTATCAAGCACTCACTATTGTGTTATGTTTTTTTTTATTTGTGCAGTCGCGTATATTATATTATTTGAGAGTATATATACTTATTACACTTTATTTTTGTGTTTATAGATGGAACATGAAGTGA
Source organism: Pinus albicaulis (assembly GCA_034641835.2). NCBI lineage: Eukaryota > Viridiplantae > Streptophyta > Pinopsida > Pinales > Pinaceae > Pinus > Pinus albicaulis. The sequence continues at coordinate 120,273,258 of CM076570.1, forward strand.
AAAAACATCAAAAACAAGTCAATTGAGAAAAATATTAGGTTAAATAATACAAGTAAATTATCACCTAAAAGTGATGAAGAAATGAAACATGCATTCAACTTGAGAAATGACAACAGTTCAAGTGATGAATGACAATGAATATAATTGAATGTTACTACATGTTGTATAATTTTGAATATTTGTTTATGAAAACAAGGGGTTTTGTTTAAAGTACTTGACATATTGTCTCAATTGCATGATAATATGTTTACGAGTAAGTGTGACAATTACATATTGGTAAACTTTTAATTCTTGTCGACATCTACATTCTTTGTTTTTGTATGATGATGCATCTCTTATTCATATATAATAAAATGAGTTTCTTATGTTATTGCATTGTAAAATGTTGTATTGTTTATTAATCAATATAGCATACACTACAAGGAAAAGACCTTCTAGCGGAGGTTATAAATGAGGTTTTTAGTGTTAAAAAATTGGAAAAATTTGTTAAAAAAAGCATCATTTGCAACATCTATTTGTGATAGTGGATGTTTTAGTGGAGATTATAAGTAACTTCATCACAACTAAAAAAATATGGGCAGTCAGAGGTTTTAGAGGATGTTTTTTATGGTGCGCTGATGGAACAAATAGCATCGGTGCTCTACATATATAAATGCATCGGTTCGCATACATAACTAAAATCACCAAGGCATTGAATTCAGATAACACCAATGCATAATATATAATGCATCAGAGCTAATAGGTAAAAAAAGCCCTAAGTTTTTATTGTAAGGAACAACATCGAGGCATGCAAAAAATAATTGCTCTACCGATGCTTTTGTTTAAAGTTGCAGTGTCGATGCATATGGTTTGTATAAACGCCCCGGTGAATTAGTTATATAAAAGGGCCAATTTTTTTAGTTTTCATAATGCACCAAGGTTGGAAATAATATTTTGTAGGGCAGAGGTGTTAGTTCTATGAAATCACTGGTGCGTTAATAATTACAATGCACTGGGGTGTTCATTGCAAACAATATCAAAGCTTGAAGTAGTAAACGCCCTAGTGTTGTCATTTTTTGAAAAGGCACCAGTGGTGCAAAAATATGTTGTCACGATGATTTTATATAGCATAGTGCACAGGTGCATTTTTATGTTATGGACGCACCGGTTTTTTGTATGAGATTTTCTCTTTTTTGGAAACATCGACCTGTGATGGTGCAATTATTGTAATTTTTTAAATTTTTTATTCATCAAAAGATCACCATATATCTTATAGCAGTATTCATATAAATTAAAATTTGATAAGTCCATTTGTATATGATGTTTAGATTAATTTGTTATATTGTCGGATTTCGCATCTCTTCATTATAATATTTAATCATCCATATATTTAATCAGTAATGTAACATTTCACAATGACATTGGATAACACAATAGAATAAATTAAAATGTGTTTTATTGTATATAAATAAGAGGCTCTTTGTCATAAAACAGACTCTTTTATACTTTAATGAAGTTATGTTTGTAATTTAGATGTAATACTTTTCTTAAAATTTGTATTTCAGTTGTGAAGTTTTTTCCTGTTGCGCTGTGTGACCTAACAGCTGCCGCAGCCATCTGCGTTTCTGGAGCTGGGCCTTTGCCCCCATGGCCTCCCCGGAGCCAGATCCTAGGCTGCCCTCTCCCAACGCCGGTGCCACTACCACAAATAATGTTTAGCCTGATGCAGCAACGACTGCCTTTGCCTCTCTGATCGATTCTTTGGGCCCTCAACGGGCAAGACCGGCTATCTCCAAGTTTGTAAAAAAATTGGACTCTATCCCTGAGATCTCTTTGCCACCTTCATTGCCCAAGAAAGTTGTGATTTCACTTTCCGAAAAAGGTCTGGTTGGTCAATTCACAGGCTTGTGGCCTTCCCCCAATTCCGTTCAGAAATGGGTGGAAAGGAATTGGGCTCAGTTCACCCAAGGGAAAATCTCCATTCGCTTCTGTGGCAGAGGCTATTATACCTTCCACTTCGAATCCAAGAGCAACCTAGATCTCATTTTTCGCAGTGGACCTTACTTCATGGACACCATAGGACTATATATAAATCGTTGGACTCTTTATTTTGATCCAAAATTGGATGTCCCATACAATGTTCCTGTTTGGGTCATATTACCTCACCTTTCATTACACTGTTGGGGAGATGAATCGATGCACGCAATTGGAAACGTAGTCGGAAAATATATAGATAGGAGTGAACCCAAAGACAACATGCAAGCTTGTGCGAGGATCTGTGTCAAGGTGGATCTTGGAAGGGGTCTCTCAGAAGTTTTCAAGCTCAAGGTCGATAACTGGACACACATACAACAACTGTATTATGAGAAAATCCCCTTCAAATGCAAGGTATGTCATGAGTACAGCCATTTTGCAAATAGATGTAGTAAGAAAGAAGAAACTGAAAAAATACAGAAGAAAACCTAGATCCTAAATGGGAACAAGTAAAAAAAAAAAGTCCTCAAAACCACAACCAGCCTCCCAGCCTCCACCTCCGCCTGGTTCCTCCTCCCCGACCTCAAAAACCTCCTCTCAACCCTCCAACTCAATCCCTGATTACTTCCTAGGGATCAATCCCTTTGATATCTTATCCAATGCCCTCATTCCATTTAAGCCTCTGATATCCACCATCTCCCCAAACCCCACCCCTCCGACCTCTCATTCCCCTCCCCCTCCTGGATCCCCCACCACCCCCCCCCCCCTCAAGGCTTCTTCTCTCAGCAAGAGGATCCTCTCTCCCCCTCCAACACTCTCCCCCACATCTTGGATCGAGTCCTCACTCAGAACCAATTTAAAGAAACACCTCTAATCATTGAAAATACAAAGAAAGTTGGAAGGAAATCAAACAAGGAAATAAGGGATGAGGCAGTAGTTAAAGATATATCTCTGTGAACACAACAGTGTCTTGAAAGCTTCCTTGAAAAATTTCCAAAGAACAAAGAGAAAGCACAACAAGCACACAAAGGGAAGGGTCCCTCAGCCATCAACAATAGTAAATAATGATATTTTTCTCTTGTAATTGTAGAGGGTTGGGTCACCCCTCCAAAGTAAACTTCCTAAAAGACCTCATAAAAACCGAAAAACCAAACATCCTCTTAATCCAAGAGACAAAAATCAGCAGCCAAGAAGTGGACACAATAATAGAAAAATCAAAAATCTATGAAGGGCAAGAAATCTCAGTAAATGGAGATTTAGGAGGAATTTTTACTATATGGAAAAAAGGAAAATGGCACATGCACCATCTCACAAAAAAAGAGCATTGGATAAATACAATTTTGGAAAATGCAGAAAATGGAAAAAAAATAAGCATTTACAATATAGATTCTCTTATTCACTTATTGGGGCCCTTGTTTTGAAATGAAACAGTTTTGAGTCGCGGATAACAAGTGGCAGAGCACAACCATGGTAGACAAAGAGTTGTCACGGTTGCGAAGAGCTGAAGAGCAGGTGGCGCGACTGTTGCAGAAACAGGCACAGATGGTAGAAGGGAGCAACAAGAAAAAATAGTGGAACTCCCAGTGATTAGGGAGATGCAGCAAAAAACATAGTGGAAAGGAAGGGAGAACTGACATTCACATTGGCAAAGGAACAAATAGGCAGTCGGATAGCGTAGTAAGGAGGTTGGCACAGTAGGGATCAGAGGAAGGGAGTCGTAGGAGAGCTCTATTTGCTCTGTTCATTTTGTTCTCTATGTTCATTATGTTATGTTATATGTGATAATATTGTAATCAGTCCTGCCAGGATCACTCTGAGGAGCAATGTAATTGTCCCTTATTGTTAAGGCAATATACTATGATCTGGGTTTGATGTCCTGAGTTATGTAATGTGTCTCTGGTGAATTTGAATGTGTTGGTCACTTTAAATTTTTTTTTTCGTCCTAAATATGTTCATGAGAATTATCGTTTGTAGAGTATTTACACCTATTCGGAACACTCAATTCTTTATGCTTTATTCTATAAGTTATTCTTGATCGATACCTGATCTGATCCTAATCTTACTAAGGTCACGGCACGCCTCGGGTGATACTCTCTGCTCTTCGAAGTAGAGTGAAAATTCCGGCATTTTTCTAGGCTACTACAGAGACCTTGTTGGCCTCCATCCTGAACTTGGGTCTTGCCCAAGAGACCTTCTTCCTCGCCAACAAATGGTTCCGTTTCTGGAACCTAAAATTCCATTTGGGAACTAGATCATGGTATTGCGGATCTTAGAGAGAGAAATACGAAGCTGGTGGGATAACCACGTAGATCATTTCATAGCACAGCAAGCTAAGTTGAGACATCAGGGGGAGACAGTTGTTAAGAATCGGGTTCTATTCTCTGAATCTACCAGTGATATCTATGAGATATTCTACGAAAATTTTCCAGAGGAACTCTACAACTGGTTGCAGAGACTACAGGCCAAGACAGTCCAAGGAAGCTCGCGGAAGGTCTGTCGCAAGTGGTTGCACGTAGATCTGGTAGCACTCCATTGGTTAGATACTTATTTGACCCGAGCTGTAGATTTCTGGGTGCAATCTACCTTGGAAGGATACATAGTGGAGTTCGCAGCTGAGTGTTACCAATATTTCTCAAAAGCAGAAGAAATATTCAGATCAGGATTGCACGAAGAGTTGTTGAAGGAGATCCCTCTGTGGATCAAAGCCTTGATGGTAGACGAAGGATTGATGGAGTTTCAAAAATATGAGATGGAGACTTAAACCTCCAATACTGGGGGAAGAAGATGAGGGAGAGATGCTACAAGTACGTTGGAAAGGGGAATAGGGATATGGATGCCGAGACCTCCAGTAGGTTGAGGGAGCAACGAGCATATCGGAGGGCGCAAATGACTGAGAAGTGGTGAGAAAGGGTGATGAAGGAGTTGGAGAAGTAGGAAAGTAATAGAAAGGACAAGGAGAAGGCGCCTCAGATGACAAAGGAGATGGAAGGTCAGATGGGTTCCCAAGATATAGAAGGGACCATCAAGGAAGTTCAGCAGGTGTATAGGAGCCTAGCCCAAGCAGAGAAGGGAAAGAAGTATGACGGAGAGGACGCGCGCCCTGAGGAGATGTTCGATGTGGAGTTGCATGTTGCGATGGAGCAACTATTCCAAGAGGGTTCGGCACCCATAACTCAAGGTAACTCTATTCCCCAAAGTTCAAGTAGCTCTACTCCCAACCTTCCCCTGGTAATCTATCAGCCACTAGGTGAAATTTTTGTTAAGTTACGGGAATTGAGTAAGTTGAATAGTGTTCAGTCTACAGCAGTAATACACACTAGCAATAGTGCTATTAATACCATTTCACAACTGTGAACCAGGGGTTTTATTTTAGTAACACCCACACAAGAAAGCATGGCGAGATCATTTACCCGATACCCAGAGTTCTCTGGGAGTGGTAACGATGATGTGGAACAACACTGGTACCTCTGCGAGGCCATTTGGAGGGCTTGGCGGACAATAGAGGCAGGTAAGTTTATCTAATTTCAAACTAATCTCAGGGAGAGATCTCTACACTGGTTTATAAAGTGGTCTGAATTTCATCAGAACTCAGCGATAGACGATGTAAAGAGAGAATTTGTTAAGGAATTCAAGTTACCCCAAACAAATCAGCAAGGTTTGTTAGAGATGTGGGAGATCAAGTAGCGAGGGTGAAACTGCATGGGACCTAATGAGGAGATTCAAGGATGCGATTGGAAAACTGAGTTACCCAATCAATCTGAACCATCAAAGAGATTGGTTCATCAAGGCCCGTCTTCCATTAACAAGAACTCTGTTAACACAACAGAAGATCGACATGTTATAAGACGCATTGGAGCAATCTATGAAGATAGATGCCATGGCAAGATATTCACAAGAGTTTAAAGAAGGAGCATCTGCTCAAGACCCTTCCATACTGGGGTTACAACATCAGATAGATAGCCTAACAGAAAAATTGAAAGGGATTCAACCAATACGGCTGGCAAGACCAAATGTATGGTGTATGCACTGTCTAATGGAGGGACATGTGGTTACTGAATTTCCAAGGTTGCGGGGCCAGAATGTGGGGACATCAGCAGCAGGGGCACAAGGAGCTCCGCCAGTAGGAGGAGTTGCGCAGATAAACACCCAAGGATTATATCCACTGTGACAGCAGTACCCGGGGTTCCCCACGCAACATAATCAGGCCACAACTGAATATTGTTAGATATGCAAAAGCATTGGTCATCCACCCCGCCTATGCCCAATCTTGCAGAAATACTCCAACGTTCCAAACAAAATATACTGTGAGTTTTGTGCTTCCACAACACACAACTCAGAGCAGTGTAGGGCTCTGGACACATTAGCGGAACGATTGGACAAGCCTTCATATAGAGTGAATGAGGATCCCAGGGGACGAGGGGGAGGCATGAGAGGAGGCCAAGCTGGAGAAAGAGGACCAATACGATGTTACAACTGTGACCAAGAAATCGATGTAGCCAGGGAATTTCCACTTCCTAGAAGACCCTGGTGCTCTCATTGCATAGTTAACACGCACACAACAGAAGATTGCCCAGATCTAATTAAAAGATGGGAAGAAAGAACCAGACAAAGAGGAACAAATCCGGTAAATGCAAAGCCAAGAATAATAGAGGTTCAAACTATGTAGAATTTAGCCATAGTGACGTGAGGAGGAAAAAGAACCGGGGAATATGCACAGACTACAGACCCGATAAAATTGATAAGGTCAGCATCTCCAAATCCAATGTTCAAGCCAGAAAGACAAAATCAATACTTTAAAGAAGCAGTGGAAACATTTTTCCAACTTGGGGGAAGCAAAGGCATTGAGTTGCCATAGACCAAGGTAGATAAGGAGAACCAAGCTAGTTTGAGTACTATGATTGAAGAATGGTTCCGGTTATTCTTAAAAATTGTTACCAATGCACCAATGCTGGAACAATTGAAGCAGAACCTGGAAATGGTGGTGTAGGAGACCACAGGACAAGGGGAATCAAATGACCCAACATAGAAATACATACAGAGAGTAAAAAGAAATAAGAGAAGGATAGGGAAATAATTCTGAGTGAACACTCAAGTTGCGGGATTCCAAATTAAGGACACAATGCTTGACCTAGGGTCAGATGTCAATATTTTTCCAAGGAAGACATGGGAAGCATTGGGAAGACCGAAGCTGATATATTCACCAATCCAACTTCGTATGGCCAACCAGTACTGCATTGTGCCCATAGGCAGACTGGAGGAGGTCGAAGTCAATGTTGTAGGGGTAAATACATACACATACTTCGAGGTGATAGACATTATGGGGGATAAATATCCTATCTAGCATTATTGGGAATCGACTGGGCTTTCGAAAACTATGCAGTAATAGATTTAAAGAAGGAAATAACGATCTTTGAAAACGGGGAAGTTAGGGTCACGTAGCCACTTGACCCATATCAAGGTCCCCGATACACAGAGTTTGTTGATAACAGAGAAGATGCTCAGCTTCTTGATCATATTTATCAAATGACCACAGGGAAAAGGGAAGATTATATCAACCCAACAGCGCGAGGATCTGTGAGTTGGAGAAGTATTCAACGTTCAAACTTAGGCTCAAAGATAGCCTGGGATGATTGGCAGCAGGGGGGATATGAGACAAGTACAAGAAGATGCGCCAACATTGGAAGGATCAATTGGATCGAAACTGAGGTAAGAGATTATCCAACTCTATCAAATATGAATGTTGTGAATACCTTTATTGCCAAAATAGAAGATAAGGTACCAGTGGACCATAGGGTCCCACTCATGGATATGGCTTTACAATCCACATCAGCAAGGTGGTGGAGCAACCACCGCAACTCCCTGTCGCGATGGGACAAAGTTGTAGCAGCATTGAAAGCCAAGTTCAAGGAAGAAGACAGGTTCCTAGCAGGGCTCCACCAAACTGTCCAGAAAGAAATACAAAAATCTTGGCACGACCGCCATATCAAGTGCAAAACGTTTACGGTCGGAGGAAAAGTTTTACTATACGACAGCAAGTTCCAGAAGTTCCCAGGTAAACTGAGAATGCATTGGCTGGGACCGTACCATGTAATAGAAATATGAGATTCAGGAGCAGTTCGGTTAGCAGACGGCTAGAAACTACCAGGATGGGTGAATGGCGCACGCTTGAAGCCCTATCATGAGTAAGCTCTACATTTCAATTTGCAATAACTCTTGCAATCGAGAGGAGTCAGTAGGGTAAATTAGAATAGATAGAGTAAATAAATCTCTCGCACCCGAGAAGATACTAGATATAAATCCCAATAAAGAATACTCCAAAAACAGAGATAACTCATAGTTGCGATGCGGAGACTGCAACGCAACCGATTGTGGTCAGGGGGAGGGTAGTGTCCAGCGTGTCATCCATGTTAGAGAAAAAACATGTCGAATATCATTCCATCATCATGACTCATAGTACCCATGTCAGTCCGTAGGATTACCGAGATTTGAGAAGTAATTGCCATAATTAGCATCGTCCATACCGCAATAAATTTTCCATATTAGGCCATAATCATTACCCATCACGTCTGCCTAATTCCCGACGTCACAGTCAGCTTTTTCTGAACCCACCTCATCATGGTAACTAATCACATGATTATAGCCACGAGGGAAGGCAGGGAAAATTAATTAGTTATGGGGTCTTATCAACCTCATGCGTGTTGGTTACTTACATAACTTGCATTAAAGAAAGCGCGAGAATGCCAGAGAAGTCCGAGTTAGAACCAGAAAAAGAAACAGTAGCAAGAGAAACTTTATCAGAAGAAGTACATAGGGAGTATCTAGACGTAGGAATTTATAAGGAAAGAGCAGAAGTAGCCTTGCAAGTATACCAGAGAAGAGAAAAAATGACGAAGGTAGCGCCAGCAGTCATTAAGCGAGAGCTCGACGAGAGAATCCAAAAGATGGAGCCGTTGGTGGGGAAATATGATAGCGCGTCGTTGATCGACATAGACCTAACAGATTCTTTCCAATTCCCAGTGATGAAGAGACAAGTCTATATGAAAAACTATGCCACTGAAGCAGGACAGGAAGTGACAAGATTACTCCCAGACTTTAGAGGTGTCTAGCAATCAACCATACTTAACCTCATAAATCTTCTAGTGTTCGGAACCACAGGGGATGCGATGCAGTGTATAAAATTCCTGCTGAGCAGGATCTAGAACGGGTCGTTGTGGCAAGGAAAAGAAATACCAATTCACGCGGAAGATATTCACAAGTTGAAAGGGCTATCACAAGAAGGTAGATACATCTCCACAGTGTTCCAAAATGTGTCAAAGAGGGCGAAGAAGGCAGGAGATGGCGATTACTACAAGAAATATGACACTAAGAGAGGAGGAAAAGGGGCAAAGATAGACCTTATAAACAAGCCAGCATTCAAATTCGCCTGTTATCTGATTGTGAGTAAAACCATGAGGCATTACACAAAGGGTGAATGTACACTAGATACCATCTCAGTTTCGGAGCACTGTATCCAGGGGCCACAATTAAATTGGTGTTTGTTTCCACTGAATGAGCTATTTGAAGATTGCGAGGATAACTACAAGAGAGCCACTGGGTTCATCTATGGTTACCTTATCATGGCATTGGCGATGTGGAAATGCACTTTCTAGGGAATCAGACAGCCTATGGAACTCACAACAGGTCAACCGTTAGCAATGAAATTCATACCCTGGAAGGCGTCAGGGGACCCCAGCATCAAGGAGGTGAATGAAGAGGCATTCAAGTCCTGGTACAGCTAGATGGTCGATATAGTAGCGACACAGCAAAGAATCCCAAATAGCTTGTTGAACAATTATTCTCCACAGATATGGTTTGGAGTCAGCCACAAGAAAACCTACATTAGACCAGCATGTGTGCCAGAATCGACCTTCAAAACGAGACCGTTGAAGTTTCAAATTGATGAGAGAGCTTTCCACACCGAAGTATGTTCCTGTCCAAGGGTGGAAATGGAGGTCAGAAGCAGGGTCTATCACTATTCATTTGATGGCATATTGCTGAATCCATTTCTAGGGGAAACACTGGATGAAACAATGGCCAGAGTGTCACGATTGCAGCTAACCCCCATCATCAAGGAGCTGAACAAGAAGGTAAAAATCTTTAACTGGGTAATGCAAACTCTAACCAGTGATTCTCAATCGTTTCCAACTTTTACAAAGTTTCAGGCCTCCAATTCTTCCTCTTCTTCCATAATAGCCCCCACAGTCACTACCATACCGCTTAACTTATTTAATTCACCACCGGCAACAACCACAGTTCCAATCAAAAAGAATAAAGCATCAAAGCCACCCGTAGCTACACCATGGGCCAAGAAGGCAAAGGTTACAGTGTTAGCCAAGTCGTTGATCTCACTAGGGAGGATCAAACACAACCAATGGACACGAGAGCCCCAATTCAGGAAGAACCAGTGATGGAACCCCAGGTAACTCTAGAGCTACATGTGTTCAACCCATACTCATTTTTAAATATTCATACATGCCCACCTCGCCCTCACCATTCATCGCCCCACACATCATTCACTTTCAAAGACCATTCAACCCGAACTCCATCCACATCAGCGACCATCTTAGACCCAGTCATAGCAAAGGGAAAAACAAACGAAGATAACAAGGCAAAAGTTAACTCTGGTATAGCATTGGTACCTAAGGTTAACCAACCCCTGGTTGAACAGATCACTTTTCAGAACCTTTTAAGTCGAGGGAGATCCTTTACTGCAGATACAACACCCTCACCTAAAGATCTGAACCTGTTTCAACAAGAAAACTTGATACTCCACCAGATGTAGCCTACTCCAAGCATGGGTAACCCTGATAATCCGCCACCACAACTGACACAGTCGCAATCACCATAGGAAAACTCAGCCAGGTCCATAGCAAGAGGTCAACCACTCCGAGAGAGACCACCAAATCAAGATACGTCTGGGGCTGAGAGCATGCAAACCTGGGGAACATCACAGTTATACAGTTTTATTCAGCAGACAGCACAGCAGACCGAAGGTCTCCACATCAACCTCCGGAAAAAGTTTGAGCAGAAACAGATACAGATCATTACGCTTACTGACGAGCGTGAACAGTTGAAGATAGAGAAAGATAACTTGCAAGACCAACTAGAAAAGGTGACAGAGGTTTTCAGGGATCTTTGGCCCACAGTAACAGCTCACAATGACCAGATATCGGTTGACATATCAGTTGGCACCCTAGTCAAGCAATCCATTCATGTCAGGATAGCATGTTCGAATCTCAATCGGGAAAATCGGAAACTGAAAGCAGCGCTAGCGACTAGGCCCGCGCTGTCAGATCCAGTAGTCATCTAGACAGAGCAAATCATAAAAAGACAGAAGCAAGTAACCAGGATGCAAGAAACTCTAAGCACCATGGTGAAGGAAGCATACAACCTTCTGAAACATCTACATGAGTGTTCAACCTCGCTAACTATGAAGTCACAACCGATCTCGGCACAGCTGCAACAGGTATCGAAGGAAATTCAAGAGGCCACGGACCCCGATGGACTTAACCACTTGTACAACCAAGCGGAAGAACGGGAGATTAAGATACATCAAATTGAAGAACATTCAGAAACAACCAAACAGGTCCTCCAGGAATTAAGGCAACCTATCAAACTTACTTCCCAAACAATACAGCAAATGGCTGCTAAGGCCAACATTAAGATTAAGGACGTATTCAGTAAGCTGTCGGTAGTCTCATGGGAAAAAGAAGCAGAAAAATTCACCACAGAGACAGACCTACTCATGTAGGGATGGAAACAGGCCATTACCGACTTCAAAGAACTCAAAGCATAAGTGTTGGAAAAGGTCCCCGAGTGGGGGCCCTTGATTGGACAAGGAGAGGAAAAGGAGAAGACAGGGCCGGCCACGGAGGCAAGCAGACCGATGGAGACTGAGGCAGAAGAAAAAAATTGACTCAGGACGAGTCAATAGTATGTGGTCGGGGCCTATTGGGGCCCTTTTTTTGAAATGAAACGGTTTTGAGTCACGGATAACAGGTGGAAGAGAGCAACCACGGTAGACAGAGAGTTGTCACGGTTACGAAGAGTTAAAGAGCAGGTGGCGTGGTTGTTGCGGAAACAGGCACAGAAGGCAGAAGGGAGCGATAAGAGAAAACAGTGGAACTCCTAATAATCAAGGAGATGCAGCAAACAACAGAGTGGAAAGGAAGGGAGAACTGACAGTCGCGTTGGCAAAGGAACAAATAGGCAGTCAACCAGCGTAGATATGAGGTTGGCACAATAGGGATCAGAGGAAGGGAGTCGTAGGAGAGCTCTATTCACCCTGTTCGTTCTGTTCTCTCTGTTCATTTTGTTCTATTCTATGTGATAATATTGTAATCAGTCCTTCCAGAATCACTCTGAGGAGCAATGTAACTGTCCCTTATTGTTAAGGCAACATACTATGATCTGGGTTTGATGTCTAGAGTTTTATAATGTGTCTCTAGTGAAGTTGAATGTGTTGGTCACTTTAAATTTTGTTTTTCGTCCTGAATATGTTCATGAGTATTATCGTTTGCAGAGTATTTACACCTATTCAGAGCACTTATTTATGTCATCTTTATTCTATAAGTTATGCTTGATCGATACCTGATCTGATCCTAATCTTACTAAGGTCATGGCACACCTCGAGTGAGACTCTCTGCTCTTCGAAGTAGAGTGAAAATTCCCACATTGTGCTAGACTACTGCGGAAACCTTGTTGGCCTCCATCCTGAACCTAGGTCTTGCCCAAGAGACCTTATTCCTTTCCAACATCACTACAGGGACAAAGAAACTTGCTAGCAAACTCTAAGAGAAAGCACAATGGAGGATTTTGAAGAAAACCTCATTGTAGGAGGAGATCTCAATATTATTCTCAAAACGGAAGAAAGAAGAGGAGGTACCTTTCTGCCTAATCCAAATAGATAGACTTTAGAAGAAATAATGGAGCAATGCAACCTCCTAGATATCTCCCCAAAAAATGGAAAATACACATGGGACAACAAAAGAATAGGGAAGGCAAATATCAAAGAAAGATTGGATAGGATTCTCATCCGGAAAAAAATGGTGGCCAGCTATAGTAGAGTATCCTCTAGAATCATTCCTTCGGCAGCTTCAAACCATAAACCAGTTCTAATCGAACTCAGAATGGCTAAAAACTATGGCCCCCTTCCTTTCAGATATAATTAGCTTTTGGGCAGACATGAAGAAGCTCAACAAGAGGTGGAAAATGTTTGGAGGAAAAACATTAGTGGTTCACCAACTTACATATGGGAAACAAAGCTTAAAGAAAATAAATCCAAATTGAAAGATTGGGCTAAAATCAGTTACAAGGAGCCACACAAAGAGAAAGAGATCCTAAAAAATGAACTTTCAAAAATCCAAGAGGATCTTGAACGCAATGACAGTACAGTTTAGAAGCAGGCAAAGGAAAAAGAAGCCCAATGGAAAAGGTACAGGAACAATAGGCAAGAAGAAGAAACATGGAGGCAGAAATCTAGGCAGCTTTGGATACAAGTTGGAGATAAGAACACCTCCTTCTTCCATAACTCAGCTAGAACAAGAATGATAAAGAACAACATAGAAAAAATAATTGGAGAAGAAGGACAAGAAATAAAGGGTCAAGAAGAAATAAAAAATGAGGTCTTAGACACTTCAAAACCCTCTTATCAGCAGTGGATAGTCAGGCAAACTTGAAAGAATTCTTAAAGCATATTCCAAAGGTAATTGATATGGAAATAAACAACTTTCTCATTAAATAAGTCACAGAAGAAGAAGTCAAGGCAGTTGTCTGGGATTTGCAGCCGGACAAGGCACTGGGTCCAGATGGTTTTCCCATTGCTTTCTATCGCACCTTTTGGCATCTCATCAAAAATAACTTAATGAAGATGATAAGATATGTTATCAAGAAGAAAAAATTGGGGGATTCGCCAACTCCACATTTCTAGCTCTCATCCCCAAAGACCCTCGCCCTTCTTCCCTTAACCGATTTCGACTAATTTCCCTCTCCAATGCCTCTTATAATATCATCTCCAAAATTATTGTTGGTAGCTCAAACCCATTCTCCCCTCCATTATCTCTGAAAATCAAGGCGGATTTGTCCCCAACCGGCAGATTGTTGACAATATTATCCTAGTGCAAGAAGCTCTCCACACTAGCCTCTCTAGAAATTAAAAAGGGTTCATTCTCAAAATGGATATGGAAAATGCCTTTGATAGAGTAAATCTCTCTTTCCTTACATATATTCTAAAGACATTTGGTTTTTCTGATGACTTTGTCAACTTAATCCGGGCTTGCACAATAGGCCCCTGGATAGCCCCACATGTTAATGGCAGACCTTGTGAATTTTTTTAAAACTCAAGGGGCTTAAGGCAGGGCTATCCCTTGTCCCATTTTCTTAATATTCTCATGGCTGACTCTCTAAGTCAAAAACTGGAGCACAGTAGAATAAATTCCACCTTAACTAGCCTCTTTATTAGCAGTGGAACCAAAAGAACAAACCACTCCTTGTTCGCTGATGACACTCTCCTTTTGGGTGGAGCCTCCTGCATCATTGCTAGAATATTCAAAACCATTCTTGATAACTTCTTGGATGTCTCAGCAGAGCTCTACATCAGGCCGACCTCCATGACCTAGGGTTTGCTGGTTTTGGTGATGGCTACCCTTGGCATTCCTTCTCCCCCAGTCAGATTTATGCTAAACTGGTATCCGGATAGCAACAGGCTTTCCAATGACCGAATCTAGTGGGGGGGCTGATGCTCCCCCCCCTATAGGCCAGTCACCATCAGGGATGGCGGCAGGGGATGAACAGGCCAATCAGCACAACTCTAGACCATCTTAAGAAAATATAGAGGCAACACCCACAGCAAAAAAGGAAAATACCCAAGCCACATTAGACGTGACCACGAAATCTGCCACTTGCATACCAAAAGAAACCAAGAAAAGAGTGATTGAACTCCCAGCACATCGCATCAATGTAAGAACTCAATTCATGAAATATCATGCATTAATAGGCAATTTCATGGACTTCTGGCCCACAGAAAAGGCACTGAGAGGATGGATAGCCTTGAAATTGAAACCCAAAGGACATATAGAACTGCAACTATGCGCAAAGGGCTTCTTCAACATCCTCTTTAATTGCTTTGAAGACAAGGACATGATCATGGATGGAGAGCCGTATTTCTTCAGCACTGCAGGCCTATACCTAAGACCATGGACGGAACGCTTCAACACAGATAAACAGGATCTAACCTGGGCATAGGTCTGGATTCGGCTTTACTCACTCCCTCAGGACTACTGGGACGCACTCACCCTTTAAGACATAGCCAATGCCCTAGGGAATTTTGTCAAGATTACAGAAGAAACTAAAATCAACCGGTATGCAGCCTACGCACGTATCTGTGTCTACATGAATCTATCCGAACCATTCCTAAGCGAGGTAAGTCTTTTTCTTGAATAATTTGAATGGACTCAAACTGTTGACTATGAACACATTCCTTTATATGTAGGAAATGAAATCAACATGGGCATCTCTTCAAAGACTGCCCACTAAACAAGAAAGAAACAATGGAAAAGAGCACCAAAAAACAGTAAACTGAGGGATTCACGAAGGCAGCAAGTAAAAAAAAACATAACAAGAGAGATACCCCGCAGAAGAACAAAAAAGCACCAACTACCAACAACAGATTCGCAGCCCTTAATCGGCTAAGTGAAAATGAAACACTAACAGTCAATGAGGTAGGAAGCACCTCCACAGCGCAGGTCCAATCCGCAATGGCTCAGCAACACAAGCTTCCACTGGAGACCTTCTTAAAATCTCCCAATGCCAATAATGAAGTGGACAATGGCCAGATAAAGGGCAAAGAACCAATAATGGAAGTGATCCCAGAGGCGATGGAAGAAGACCCAAAAAGCATAGATCTGGAAGGATTGGATCTTGTAGGGCTACAAGAAGCATGCACCAACAAAGAATATACCTCAATCCCATAGAAGAAAATCTAAAAAATCGAGGAAATAGTAGCTAGGGCACAGTAACTCCCCTCTTTGGGTATACAGGGAGGAATGATAATCAACACCCAATACTTCGCAAAAGAGTCCGGAAAAAGAGGAAGGAAAACATCTCTACAACGAACTATAGAAGTGGGGAAAGAAATGGTGGAATCGGGACATTTCCCCAAGCTAACTAGATTCTACGCCCTCACCTCCCAATGTATCCCATGAAGATCATCTCATGGAATATCAGAGGGCTCAACAGCCCCATGAAGCACAGGATCTTAAAAAAAAATGATTACGGAGGAACACCCTACAATCTTCTACATGAAAGAAACCAACTATACCAGCTCCACTCTGGAAACCTTCTTCAAAAATATATGGAAAGGTAGAAATACTATAGCAGTTGATGCAAACGGGGCATCTGGAGGACTTTCCATCATCTCGAACCCTCAAATCATCACTTTAGAGAATCTTCAAGCCAATAGAAACTTCATTCAAGATAACTTCCACCTGGTTGGTACGGACATTCATGGACTGCTCACCAATGTCTACGCACCTCAAAATGCACAACAAAAATTGATGCTCTTGAGCAATATTGAGGAACTCAACTTTCAGCGATCCCATCGCCTCTGGCTTCTAGGAGGAGATTTCAACATGATTACCAATCTCGAGGAAAAGAAGTGTGGAAGACTGCATCTTGAATCTGATAGTAATGGTTTCAAATAATTCATCCAAATTAACAATCTCATAGACCTTCAAACCTCCAATGGAATCTTCACATGGAACAACAAAAGAGGAGGTACCCAAAAGATAGCCTCTCGACTGGATAGACTCCTCATCACCGACGATCTCATCTGACTAGGAGGGAATCTGGACACTACCATCATCCCAGCAGTGGGATCTGATCATTGGCCGATACAACTCCGATGGCTCCACCGAGGTAAGCATGCTCCCAAACCCTTCGGTTTTAAACATTACTGGTTCAGGCACCCCGGGTTGAAGGAACTAGTGTCCAACTGGTGGTCCTCTATAGAACCCCCTCAAGGCACAAAAATGCTCTAGTTCCAAAAAAAACTGAAACTTCTTAAAATACATCTGAAAGTCTAGAACAAAACAACATTTGGCAATATATTCACGGAACAGAAAGACCTGGAGGACAAAATGAAAACTCTGCAACAAAATATCATCCAAAACGGACGCACAGATGAGACATCACACCAGGAGCATCGCCTGACAACTCAGCTGGAGGAAAGAAGGAAACAGGAAGAAGCCCTCTGGAGACAAAAAACCAAAATCAACTGGCTCAAAGAGGGAGAAAGAAATACCAAATTATTCCACCAGTCCACCATACAACACCGTATGCACAACAAAATTATTGTCATCAAGAACCAAGCAGGGGAAAGGTTGGAAATGCAAGAAGCCATCACGGAGGAGCTGCGCACTCACTTCAAGGACATCCTCCAGGAACCTAACCACCAAAGGTAGGAAGTCGTCGGGGAAATCACCCAACACATCCCCAAGCTGGTAATAGAAGATCACAATAAGATGCTACTCGATGCGACCACCGCTGCTGAGGTGGAACAGGCAGTCCTCCAACTGAAAGCAGGGAAAGCTCTAGGGCTTGATGGATTCACCACAAATTTCTTTCACTTCTTTTGGGACATCATCCAAAACGAAGTCTGGGAAGTTGTGGAGGAATTTAGGTCCACTCACTCGCTGTTACCAGCTCTAAATGCAACCTTCATCACTCTGATCCCTAAAGAAGACAAAGTTGCCTCTCCTAGTAAGTACAGACCTATAGCCCTTTACAATGTCATTTATAAAATCGTCTTCAAAGTCATAGCTAACCGGCTAAAGAAGCTTCTACCCCTCATCATTTCCCCAGAGCAAACAGGGTATGTGGAAGGAAGATAGATCCTGGATGGCATCATCTTAACTCATGAGGTCATTCACTCCCTCAAAACCACCAAAAAACCAGGTATTCTTTTCAAAATTGATCTTTCCAAAGCTTTTGACAAACTAAGTTGGGACTACATAAAAAATATCCTTGCAACTTTTGGTTTCAGTCACACCTAGATTAGATGGATTATGAGTCTCGTCACCTCTCCCTTTCACTCCATCTTGGTCAATTGTATCCCCTCTTCCACCTTTAATCCCTTTAGAGGCATAATACAAGGGGATCCACTTTCACCCTTCATCTTCATCATCATGGCTGAAGGCTTGGGTCGCCTGATCAAAAACTCTATTCAAACGGGAGCACTGCTGGGCTTACCTCTCCATAACCTGCCCCCAGCCTCTCATCATCAATTTGTGGATGACAATTTGATCATGGGCTAACCCTCTGTCTAGAAAGCCCACACCCTCAAATCTGTTCTCGACTCCTTCTCAGAATCTTTAGGGAGATAGATTAACCAAGAAAAATATCATATTTTTTTCTTCCACACCCCCCCTCTAACCCAATGCAACATTGCTCGCATCCTTGGCTTCGCCATTGCCTCTCTACCCTCCAAATACCTGGGAGCTCCGCTCACTGACTCTGCCATCAATAACTCCTCCTGGAGAGCTCTGCTTGACAAAATGGAAGCCCACCTCTCCAACTGGACTCATCGCACTCTCAACATTGCCAGCCATCTGGTCCTCATCAAGTCCATCTTGCAATCTCTTCCCATTTACCTCTTCTCAGTTCTTGTTGCTCCCAAATGGGTCCTTAAAGATATGTGCATCCTGCAACGATGATTCCTCTGGGGAGATACAAAAATCAAGAACAAATGGGCCTTAGTTAACTAGAAAGATGTGTGCACCCCAAAAAATCAGGGAGGTCTAGGTCTTCGAGATCCTGAACACAGCAATAGCACAATGGGAGCTAGCATCTGGTGGAAATGGGTCTCCAATCCCAATACCCCCTGGGATAACCTATGGGTGGCCAAGTATATGCAGTATTGGCCAGAGGAATATCTCATTAGATACAACTTAGATTTTCCAGGCTCCCAAATCTGGAAGGCAACTAGTCATCAAAAGGGTAATATCCAAAACCACAGCTTCTAGGAGCTACGAGATGGCAACCAAGCCAGATTTTGGGAGGATTCCTGACAACAGATGCCAAGCCTCTCCTCCATCTTCTGTAGACCTCTATGGAATGTTGCGCTCCAAAATTGGAAACAACAGAAGGCTCATGACTTTTGGACAGAAGATATCTCTCAGGGCTATAGGCAATGGATTCACACCAACAAATGACAAGACAGCTGGAACAATGAAAGCCATACTGACATATGGGAGGAGCTCTACACAAGAGAAAAATACATATCAAAACAAGGCCTGACATCCTTCGCTAGGGGCACATTCCAAGTGGCACTTACTCAACCAGGGAAGCCTACCATCTCCTCCATCAGCAGGATCCAAGACCAGTCAAAAACATCTGGAAAAAGATCTGGAAGGCTAATTTATGGCCCAAAATATCCTCGTTCTTGTGGCTTCTCGGTAAATGACACATACTCACATGGGAGAATCTATTGAAACGCAGGTTTGAAGGGCCCTCCAGATGTCCCTTCTGTCAGGACAACTCGGAAACCATCGACCACCTGTTAGATCAATGTCTGCATGCCAACTCCCTATGGGACAGAATTGTTGTCCTTTACAAATGGTCCAACTGTGCTAGAGGAAACATCATTCAAACCATTAGCAATTGGTAGGAAAATCCTTTTAACATTAACCTGTTGAATATATTATGGAAAATCACTCTAGGCATCCTCATATGGAATATATGGAAGGAGCAAAACAGCCGCATATTCAAGGACAAAGCTTCTACACCTTATCAACTTTAGGACAGGATTCACAGCAACCTTACTGAAACTTTGGCTTTAAATGCGTGGAGTAAGGAGGACCCACCCATCGAGGCAACTGAATGCCACATTTGGAACAACTGGCAAATGAGTCTCAATACCCCCATAGAAATCATTCCCAGAAGCAAAGGAAGATCTTCAGCCCTAGACACCTGGTCGCCTCCCCTCACGAGCTTCTTCAAATGCAATTTTTATGGGGCTTCTAAAGGTAACCCTGGAACAACAAGTTTTGCAGGAGTCATCAGGAATACCAAGGGAGATCCTCTCAGAATATACTATGGGAATATTGGATGGGACAGTAACAACTCTTCTGAGCTGGAAGGAATGATACAGGATATTCAAATCGCCATAGACTTCCATTACTTCCCTCTGGAAGTGGAAGGGGACTCACAAATAATAACCATGGCAGCCACCTGTATCCTTCAAGGCACTGCATCTTCGAAATTCTCCAACAGCTGGATACTTGCTCATAAGTTCAAGACACTTGAACTTCTGCTTCACAATCATAGAGCCATCACTTTTGGTCATGTGCGCAAAAAATCCAATATTGTGGCAGACCTGCTTGCTAACAAAGGGGTGGAAAGCAACTGCACTCTGCACCATTCCACCCTTGAGCAGAATGAATATGAGGCACTGAAACAGAATTGTCTCACCCTCATTCAGAAATACCATATTACCCTGGATGTGGGTGACACGCTTGACACGAGTGAACAGCAATTTCCAACTCACGCGGATTGTGGAAATATCCAATGCAAATCCCCACCTGCAGCAGATCCAATTACCGTTAACTCCTCATACTCTCCTTGCAGAAGTAGATATCATGCAGATCGAATAGGCCTAGTGTCACTTGAACCTAACCATCACCTCACCCTTACCACCATTAATTTCCATGATGCATAATCAGCAATGCAGCCATGCCTACCCTTCTACGCCTGCTCATCTACTTGAGCTCCACACGCAGTACCGTGCGAAGATCAGTCATTGCCTCTCTAAAAAACCTCATCCTCAATCCTATATATCCTCCCAATATCTGCTCCTTCCCTCCCTCATCTGCTTTACGCTGCATTTAGATCTCCTCCTTCTAATATGGATGCTTGTTGATTCCAATCAGTTGCGAAGTCTCGAACCTGGAGTGGATTTGCGCAGCTCCCCTCTGCCTGGTGCATTGCATCCAGCGCACCTGTCCCTCGGCTTCCCCACCTTCTCCCGCCCCTGTGCTTCCCCCGCTAGCCCTCCCAAGTGTGCAATGTCACCCAGGATGCACCAACGCACTATTTGTGGTGGACAGCACGGCGCTCTTCCAGGTTGCTATCACTGCGGCGAGGATAACCGCCTCGAATGGATTGAAGGATCATCGTCAAGCTCCCCTGTCAGCCATCATTCAGTTCCTAAGCAAAAAGCATAATCCCCCAGGTTCCCTGTGCAAAGAGGAAGTCAAGGCATGAGGAGGTCCACCTCCACTCCCAGAGCTCCCTCTCCGCAGAGCACTCCGGCACCCCCGAACAGTCCTGAGCAGGCTGATGAAGATACGAACATATTGATTATGGATTCCGATGGTCTTTGGAAAAAGGTTCCTGAAGGAGTAGACCCAGACTCCCCCATCCTCTGCGCTCCTACAAATCTCCCTAAATGTACTACTGCTAAAGTGGAAGCTGCAGTGGAAGCGGCTGTCGCGCAGGCCCCTGCCTGTCCCATCTATGAGGAGACTCCACACTATAGTGATGATGAGGATGAATAATGTCTGCGCAGTTATTCAGTATTTTTTTTTTTTTTCATATGTGCCCGCAGGGCTTCACTTTTATGTCCTACTCTTTTGCTCCTAAATGTTTCGGCGCTACTGCGCATAATGTAATGCTCGCTTTCAAGTTTTGTCTGGGCCAGCCCCCTCCCCCGCGGCAGCCAAGAAACAGTGTAACAAAGGTAGGGATTGGTTAAGCGCAGCTTACCAACCCTGCCTGTAAACTATGTACTTTTATATTTTTGAATTTAATATATTAGCACAACTTACCAAAAAAACAAAACTTCTTGGATGTCTTAGGTGGATTGGTCAATAATGGCCAAAGCTACATCTACAGTTGGAATACTCCCATTAGAATACTTCAGCGGATTTCCCAAATTCTGGATATTCCTTATCAGAACAATTGGGACCATTTTCAATACCTTGGACTGCCTATTACCAATAAAAACATGAAGACTGAAATCTGGAGTAAATATGCTGAGAAAATGAAAGCAAAAATCCAAGCTTGGGGCATGCTTTGGTTAAATCAAATAGGGTGAATTATCCTCATCAAATCCATCCTTGCAGCTTTGCCTTTATACCAATTTGCTCTCATTTCTGCTCCTGCAAATATTCACAAGCAAATATAAATAATAATTAGAAGTTTCCTATGGCAAGGCGGGAAAAGAGAAAGAAAAAATCCAGCCTAGTAAACTGGAAACAAGTGACAGCTCCTTACAAAAATGGAGGACTCTCCATAAAAATCCCTAGAATAATGAATATGGCCTTGGGAAATAAGATTGCATGGAGGTTCCTAACATGGGAAAAACCCTGGTGGAAAGCAGCACTTGAGGAAAAATACCTCAATGCACAAAGAATTTCAATTCTGGAAAAAAGTCCTCCAACTAGACCCTGCACTCAAATTTGGAAAGTAATCTCTGCAGCAATCCATTTAATCAAGGATCACATCTCTATGAGACCAGGAAATGGGGAACATATAAATATATGGAAGGACAGGATAATGGGACATCCTCCCTTAGACATTAACCCAGACATTAAGGATATAAAGAGATGGATGACAATGGAAGGATACAAAAAATTCAAAGATATTTCTAATTGGGAGTTAGATGGTGAATGGAAACAATGGGCCAAACCCAATCTTCCCAATGATTTAGCAAATCAATGGAATATCATGACTTCTCTCCTTGCTGGTGCGGCACCAATCGACAAAAACACTAAATACACCTTCTATTGGATTCCAACGGGAGGAGAGTACTCATTTAAGACTGGATATAAAAAAATTCAAGAGCAATAGAGGCAGCAAGAATGGAAATATTGGAGGCAATCCTGGAAGGTGGAAACCCTTCGCAAGATAAAAATATTTTTATGGACATTGTTGCACAGCAAATCATTAACAGCAGAAAATCTAAAGAAGAGAGGAATTTGTGGACCATCACAATGTCTTCTATGTATGAAGGCAGAGGAAACAATCCAGCATCTTTTCTTAGAGTGCCCCTTTTCTAGAAATTGTTGGGAGGCGATGGTGGCACCTATTGAAGTAAACTTGAACTATAATCTCCCTATAAGCCAGTTTGTTAGTAAATGGAAAACTAGCTTTCCTCACTCATTCAAAAACAAAACAACAATACAGATATTTTGGAATAGCCTTCCATATTTTCTCTGCTGGCAAATATGGGTAGCCAGAAATGGGAAAATTTTTAAAAACAAAATCCCTACAGTAAATACAATAACATCAAAAGCATGGGGACTGATGATTGAATTTCTCTCGGCCAAAGGGCTCTATGGAATAGACATGGCTCAACTCCAGGATGACGAAAGAAGCTGGATCAGTTTTTCTGTCAACAAGATCATCTATTGTCCTCAACAAAAAAACACAAGGGTGCAACAAATCTGGAAAATTAGAAAGGCAGAGGCAGAGTTTCAAATATGGGTTCATTCTATCAACAGAACCTGCCTGTTCTTTGACGAAACGTCAAAGGAAAATCCTGGCAAGGCAGGATCGGGAGGTCTCATAATCCTCCAAGATAAAACTAATCAAATAGCTTACAACTGGGGATTGGGACAAATGTCAAATAACAAAGAAGAGGCTTATGGATTACTTTTAGGCCTCAAAATTTTAAGGGACAAAAAAATAAATAATGCAATCATTTTTGGAGACTCCTCTCCCATCATCCAAGCAATGGTGAGCAAGTCTTCACCAAAAAATGCAGCTCTCAATCAAATCCTGCACAGAGCAAAAAATTTAGCTAAGCATATAGGAAAGATTGATTATTTTCACATCCTAAGAGAAAACAATAAGCAAGCAAATCTTCAAGCAAATGAAGGAGTATAGAGAAATATAGGACAAGTCAAAATTGGTGGCACCATATCCAATGACTTCCTCTCCCTCCTCACTGACTTCAAAGCATCTCCATATTTTCATTGAAAAAAACATCAAAATATACCTCATGATCATATTCGATCTGTTAACTCAGCTAATGTCCAAAAATCATATCAATTATGATCTCTTTAAGATCCACCCTATCTATACGCTCAGTACTCTCTCCTTACACATCACGCTACCTCATGTGACCTCCCTTCGTAGAGAATCCTCTCTGATGGGTTATAAAATTCATGGTATGGTATAGTTCATCTCACAGTATGCCTTAGCAGTGCCTTTGAATCATCTTATGTAGCGTCTCCCTTTTGTTGCGTCCTCCTTCCTTCCAGCACCTCCTTTCTTTTGCTTGAAACGTTGGTCATCCCCACTCTCCTTCATCGCCCTCCTACACCCTCCCTCCTCGCACTCCTTTCTTTTTTCCCTTCACACTCTCATTTTCTAGAGCCCCTCCCCTCCTTGCTTTTAGCTTCTCTTACTCTGCTCTTTCCTCATTTCATCAAACAGGCTTTTCTCTTCCAATAAGGAAGAAATGCAGCATCAAAAAAACAGAGAATCATCTTCTTAGAATCTGGAAAAGCATGCAGCAGCAACCAAAACAATAGAAACTACAATCAGAAAGAAGCTCAACGCAAGTGCACGCACTCTTCTTCAGAAAATGGATCCCTTAGAAGACAAGCAGCACCCATGTGCCTTCTACAAATCCCATAGAGTAGTGATCGAAAGTTTGAGAATCCAAATCCAGTAAGATAAGGCTCGAACGAAAGCAGAGATGGCCGTCATACGCTCTCAATGGGACACTTGCAACAAAGATGTAATGTCAGTCAAGAACTGTTGCAATCATCTGGAAGAATCTCTCAAATTCATAAAGGAAGCTCTCAACAAAAAATCAGAACAAGGCTCTACCTCTCAGGATCAAAGATGCAGATACAGAGGCAAGAAATTTTGTAATGAGGAACTTCTTGTCCTCATCCTTTTTAGAGAATATAATACAACCGAATTTGTTCGGAAAAAAGGAGGCTCTTTGTCATACAAAATGGGATTATTATTGGTAACCCCTTGCCTTTCAATTAGGACACTATGTCCATTACATTAAACAAAATGTATGATTTCCACAAACAATTATTTCAAAAATACGATAGGTTGCATTGATATTCAAATAGATCATCATTCCTCGTTGGAATTGTTGTCAATGCTCGAGCTACCTCCATGACTTGGATTATTTAAAGGAATTTTTTGTGGATTGCATCGATTGTTTTTGTCTTCTTGATCTTTTTCCATCTGCAAACATAAAAATAAAATGTAATGAATGTATCTACATTGGTGAGAACAATGAAAATTGAAATAAACAATATACATCAATGTAAATCGAATAGCAATGTACCATTGTAAGAATTGACTCATAAACTGTGCACATGGTTTCAAAACCAAGTCTCATGCCTTGTCGCAACAAGTCTTCTAGCTGGTGTATTTCCATACTTAGTATCCTGCATGTTTTAGACCCCATTATAAATCATAGATTTAATATAAATGATTTTTTTAATCTATTAATTATAAACTCAAAGCAGTAAAACAACATAAATACTTACAAATTCTACAATTAATTTTGGATATGCCAACATATACTCACAACCCTTATTTAACCCAATGTTAATCAATTATTTTGATGGATCTTCTTTGTATGTCAGAAATTATTTGAAGGCATTAAAGGATGGTTGTTGTAGAAAAACTTACAATATACAAAAATGAAACCTTGAGTTGTTATAAGGAAATATTAGCAATTATTCACAAACTTTGAATCAACCATTTTCTTCCTTATCGTCTTCCATTTTGTTTTCTTTTCTGCAAGAAAATACTTGGAAATTAATATTTAATGCTAAATTAATTTTTTTATATTTACAAATTCAATCATGATTACATACATTTGAAGCACGTTGTTGTTGTGATGCCTCCTCATGTGATGCAATTATTTCAATTTCTTTGGCCATCTCCTTATACATTTTTTTGAACATTCTTAATCGCATGTTTCACATGTCAACTCGTTGATCATTTGGGAATTTCGTAATCTTCCTAAAAAAAGTAATAAAATATTTTTATATTGATATATGAAAACTAAATATAACAAAATCAATATTAATAATTAAATGGTTTGTAGTAATATATACATATAATTCTAGAAAATCATTTTAATTAGGAATATTACCTTTTAAATTATTCTTTTTTGTTGTTGTATGTTCTTTCTATTTCAAGTCGGGCATGTCTCATTGACTAGTGCTCTGGAAACGCTTCCTTCAATTAAGATATAATTTGGTTCTTAGAATCATTGGATTGATTTTTGTATTGTAAGTGGAAATTACGTTTATACATTCGTTCCACTAGATCCCTCATATTTTTGTAAAAAAAATCTCATTTTCATTAACTTCCAACACCACTCCAGATGTGCTAAAGAACAATTCATCGTCATTTACATGTTCTATAATGTTTCTTTTCATATAACGACATTGTTTTTTTCCTTCGTTGTTTCTCCTTGTAGAACATTAAAATATATGAATTAATAGATTGTTTGAAACATGTTATCTAATATTCTTAAGTATATTATTAATGAAAATTCAAAAAAAATCATATTCAATAGTATTTTTTCATTCATCTAATTCATCCTTCTGCAATTTTTCTATTAAGATTTTACACTCTTTTGCACTTAGATTAGAAATAATCTTATCAATTTTCTTCATTTTTTGGCTCTACATGAAACACACCAACCAATACATATTAGTTAAACTTACATATAGTTCAAACATATTAATATTGTAAATAATTTACAAAGAACTTTCATTCTCTACGTTTGTTGATGTGCTACCATTGTGTCGATTAGTATTTTTGTTACTTGACACCTTCTGAGACATTTTTTATCAATATACAACATGTACCATTCAATACATAGGTCATTAAATATATCTTACAAATAAATCAAATAATTTTCAGCCAAAAAGAGCTCTGGTAACCGATGCATTTATTCAAATAAACACATTGGTGTGTTTATCTGAATAAACGCGTTGGGCGTTTAATTGTTCGGCACCATCAGGGAAATTTATTATTTTTAAATTATGACGATGAAATTTATAATGCTAAATGCACCATAATGATTTAACGGTGTTATTTGCACGAGGCACATCAGTGCGTTATATTACACTGAGAACAACGATGAATAGACTAGACATAATCGACAATGTTATAATATACCAGGGCATTGTATTACACAGGGAGCATCGGTGTGTTATATTGTATAGGGCGCACCACAGAACATATATTTGTTTTTTCAAAAAATAGACAAGGCCAACAGTGTTTGGATCTAATTCAATAAGTGATTCCCCTACTTTACATGTCAAACGCCCTATATATAGTAAGTACACAAACCCATTAAATCTAAAATGCCTAAAACGAAAAACCTTAATTTTGAAGTGGTAGAGAAATTTAAACCCCAAGGTGAAATATTGCAAGAAGAAACAAGGGTTTAAGGTAAGTATTGAAGAAAAAAATTCTTTGAATTTTAATTAAATTTAAATAGGAACAGATATTGTAAAAAAAATTACTAGCAAAATATATAGTACATTTTTTATCATAAAAAGTTTTTGTTTATTTTTTAAATTGTGAATAAATATAACAAATCTAAAATAAAAAATTAACAGTAAAATTTTAAAATTTTTGCTATCCAAGATTTTGAGTGAATCACCATACATTTAAAATTATGATCTTTCAGCGGTTCCAAATATTTTGTTGCTCCACAATGCTCCTAGTGTGTCTCTCTTGCAAATGATCTCTCTTTTAATTAAACCCTAACAGAAATTGTAAACTTTTTTATTAGCAAATAAACAATAAAATTCAATATTTTTACTATGGGGGGTTTTGAGTGAATCACCATACCTTTCAGCGTCTAATATTCTAAATAGTTATATTTCTCCAAAGTATTATGTTGTTCCATAGTGCTCTTTTTACTATTTAAAATGCTTTATGAAATTAGATTTTGAAAAATCATTTGTCACTCGTTTTTTTAATTTAAAAAAATAAACTATATATATATATATATATATATATATATATATATATATATATATATATATATATATATATATATATTTTTTTTTTTTATTTTTTTTAATTTAAAAAAATAAACTATATATATATATATATATATATATATATATATATATATATATATATATATATATATATAATCAAACATCGGTGTGTGTTCGGTAGTAAAGTGCATCAGTGTGTTTATAAGAAAAGTGCATCGACATTGTTGAGGCACCAATTTTTTTCAACGCACTTACATTATAAAATTTTATTTTTTTTTATTTTCAAAATCTTGAAACGGTGCAATTAATTTTTTTAACGCAATGGTTTGGTTTCAATTTAAAAGAATCAATGTTATAATTGTTATAAGAGCACCGAGTTGGTTGAATTCGTTTTTATTTTTCTAAAATCCAGAACTAGGTGTGTAGCGGTGTTGTTTTTTTTAAACGCATCAATGCATTTTTATACAAGAGCACCAATATGATAAAATATTTTTTTTCAAAATGTCGAAAACCAGTGCGAGTATTATTTGAACACCCTGGTGCTAGTATTTTTTAAACACATCGGTGCGCTTTGTTCTTATGAGCGCACCGGAAAGGTTTAAAAGCTATATGAAATTTTATTTTCACACAAAATGACATATTAATCTCAAATTATCCTTTAGGACACATCCACATGAATTGCAATAGTTCATAATATACATTTTCCACTTAAAGTCATCTTATTCTTGAAAAATGGTTTGAAAACTATATATTGAAATTCAAATTGTGGTTATATGGTTCTCAAGATTAATTTTAGACATGCACACAAAATTTTATTTCTGATTCTTCTCAAGTGCAGGGACAAATCTCAATAATATAAAATGGCCAATTCTTCAAATTCCATATTGTTGATCAAATTCCTTCACGAATTTCTCTCTTTCCATCTCCATTAAGTTCAGATTTTATTTATATGTGGATTACCTAAGTAAATTTACTTCTTCTTTTTTTAACTAAAACAGGTATGGATTTTTATTAATAGGGAACTCCAATTGGCTGCAGCCTTACAACCTTCAGTACAAGACTTCTACATTTTCCTATTACATGTTGTTGTCTTTTTCAAGGAAAACAAATTTTTAATGGATCTTCGACATTTATGCTGAGGTCTCCTTGGGCCAAGAGACAACCTTTGTTGGCATATTTGTTTGCTTCTTTGTTTGATTCTCTAAGGATATGATAGCATTTGAAGGAGGTGAAATCTTGTAGGATATATCTCAGCCTTTGCAGATTCTTGTTTAAGCCAGCGTCATTAAACTGACCTTTCGAATGTATCATTTTGATTAGGATTTCAGAGTCACCAAATGCTTGCAGCTCCCAGCATCCTCTTTCTTTGGCTATATGGCAGACTTTTATCAAACTCAGAATTTCTACTTGATTTTTGGTTTGTTGTCCTAGTCCCCAGCTGAAGGTTTCTTTTATGCTCCCATCGGAAGAGTATATAAGTCCTCCAGCTCCCACTATCCTGGGGTTTCCCTTGGAGGCACCATCAAAGAAAGCTATAGTTATTCCTTGCTTCCTCCACCAACTCTGGAATGTTTCATCCTTATTTCTTAGCCTCCACTCAAGATTGAGATGGGGTTTTTCAATGCTATGTATCCATTGGGTAAGCACAAAGGTACCGAGCCAACTCTTTTCCTCCTACTGCAACGAAGAATTGACTTTGAGATTTTGAGAGTTCAAAGTTTCTAGGAGAAGGCCTTTTTCTTTTGCTGCTACCATATTGGGGGTCCAGGCTACATTGTTGAATATATGTTCGTTTCTAGCAAGCCATAGCTTCCAGCACACAAATTTGGGGATGGTGATCCAGACTCTAGCCCATAAGGAGTTGATTGAGAGCAAAGGGTATCGGTCCTTCCATGTAGAGAATAGTTCTACTACTGAAATTTTAATGGTGGTAGCAACCTTGAGGCCATGGAGTATAAGAATCCAGAATTTATTTGCAAATAGACAGTCTACAAACAAATGATCCATGGTTTCCATGGCTTCTTTGCATAATGAGCATCTATGCGGACCAACGATATTTCTTTTCATTAAGTTTTCTCCAGTCAGGATATTTTTGTGCATTAATGTCCAGAAGAAGAAGTTTACTTTGGGTAGCGTCGTTGAATCCCATACCTCCATCCAAAATCTTGCAGGGAGGGATCTATCTCTCTGTGGTTGTAACATTTCATAGCCTTTGGCTGAGGAGTATATTCCTAAAGGTCCCCAGCCCCATTTATCATCTTCTAACTTGTGCACTGGAGCTGCATCGCGTAGCTCCTCTTTAAGAATTGTTGTTTTCCAAAGGAGATGATCTGGTATATTGTTGAAGTTCCAATCTGTCCAGAAACCAATGTCGTCCCATTTCGAAATGTCATAAATGCTCTTTTCTCCTCTGTTTTCTAGAAAACTCGCAGATCTCATGCAGGCTGGCGTTTAAAGCTAAAGGCGGATGCCCCATTATCCGATCTGTCCATAGTTTTACAAGCTTGCCGTTTCCTGGGATGCGGTACAGATTTTGCATGAAAAATCGAATTCCTTTGATGCAGAGTTTCCATAACAGCGTGCTCCTCCTGCTATTGGTGTTCCGCATATTTCTGATTTTTGCATTCGGTATATATTTATGCCTCAGCGTTTTTCTAACTGGGTGGTTGGGATTGCTATGAAGCTTCCACAATATCTTACAGCCCATTGTTGTGTTGGCAATATCTAGATCTCTAATTTGAAGCCTGCCTTCTCTCATAGTTCACTTTGCTATATCCCATTTAACCAGGTGAAATTTACATTGGTTCCCTTTGCCTCCGTGCCACAAAAAATCTCTCATGATCTTTTTGATTTGCCCGACTTTGGTGCCATGAGGTAGGATGCTTGGTAGATCAGCAGAGATGAAAGAACAGATTTTATCAGGATTAATTTTCCTCCATGGGTTAGCCATTGACCTCCCCATGCAGCGATTTTGCCTTTGATTTTTGTTAATACTCCTTCCACAGATTGACTCTGTTTGTGCCCAGTGTTAATGGCAGCCCAAGATAATTAATTTTTTCCCATTTTGAATATCCACTGAACCCCAGATTGCGAGCTGTTTTTTGAGTTTCATCCTCTTCTGCATTCCAACTATAGACAACACTTTTCCTTTCACTAATCAGTGCTCCGGATGATTTGCAGTAGGCTTGAAGAGTGTCTTTAAATGCAGAGGCTATTCTGTTAGAAGCTCCTCCCAACATGAGGGAATCATCCGCGAATAGGGCATGATTTATTGCTTTAAGATCCTTCATTATTCTCAAACCTGGGGCAGCTCTTGCAATCTTGTCCTTCTCCAGCTTTCTACTTAGCATATCCGCCATTAAAATGTATAGAAATGGAGAGAGGGGGCATCCTTGCCTCATCCCCCTCGAGGCTTTGAAGAAATAAGCTGGCCTCCCATTTACCAAAGGGGCTATCCAAGGGCTGTTGGTACAGGATTGAATCAGATTTACAAACTCTTGCTCAAATTTGAAGGAGAGGAGGGCTTGATATAGGAAGGACAGCTTTACTCTGTCGAAGGCATTGGCCATGTCTAACTTGATTAGCATGCCTTTCTCTTTTATGAAGTTACTAGAGTGCATGGCTTCCTGGACTTGAATTACATTATCCAAAATGTGTCTCCCTTTGAAGAAGCCTCCTTTCGAATCTGAGATGAGTTTTCCCAACAATGGCTTTATTCTATTTGCCATGAGTTTTGAAATTATCTTGTAAGAGGCATTACATATTGAGATTGGCCTGAACCTGTCAAAGGAGATGGGATTTATTTCTTTCAGAATTAATGCAAGGAAAGTTGAGTTGGTGCTGCCACCCAATTTTTCTTTCTGTAGGAATCCTTTTATCATTCTGATAAGATCTGATTTGATTATATCCTAGCATATCCTGTAAAAATGAATGGTAAACCCATCTGGCCTGGGGGCTTTGTCAGGGTTCATGGACCAGATAATTTTTCTGATTTATTCTTCATTGGTTTGCTTCAATAATGTTGTGTTGTCCTCTTAAGTGACCAGTGCTGGAATGCTCTTGAGGAATTATTTATTGCCTTCTTCACTATCATCATTCTCTTTGTTGTAAAGTTGGTGGAAATGTAAAGCAACAGCATCTTTTATTTGGTCTATTCCTTTGCAAAGCCTCCCATCGGTGGTGGTAATCTCTGTGATGTGATTTTTGGAGAGGCGAGCTCTACATTGTTGATGGAAGTAGGTTGTATTTCTATCTCCATATTCTAGCCAAAGACTGCGGGACTTTAATCTCTAATGTTCTTCTTCATTCCTGAAGGAGCGGAATGTCTTACATTGGGCTGCTTGTTCCTTTTCTAATTCTTTTTTAGTTATATCTATTGTATCCATTTCACTCTGCAGATTTTCCAGTTGCTGCACTGACTCATTTATTTGGTTTTTGGGGGTATTTGTTGGGAGTTTGCTCCATTCCTTGAGGGCATTTTTTGTTATTTTTAATTTTTGTTCCCATACATAGTTGGGAGACTCAGTGACTGGGATGGACCATGCCAGTCAGACCGTCTCTGCAACGCCACTCTTTCCATTCCACAGTGGACTAAATCTAAATGGGATTGGCCCCAGATTCTCTTCCTCCTCTAGCATTAGCAGGATGGGTTTGTGATCCAAGGTAAGCTTGGGAAGAATGGTTGTGTAGATAAGCCTCCTTTCCAACAACATTGTGCTTTGGACCAAGAACCTGTCTAATTTAGCGGATATGTGATCTTCCCCTGTCCTATTGTTGGTCCAGGTGTAAAGCCATTTTCTTGGTTTAAAGTCCATTAGGTCCCATTTTTGTATCATGTCTTCTATTACATAGATCATTTGATCCTTGTTGTTCCTACCCCCTCTCTTTTCTTTTTCATTCATCACTAGATTAAGGTCTCCAACAATGATTATATTTTTTGGGGAGTTCAGTTCTAGAAACTCATTTAATGTTTTCCAACAATCTTTCCTTTCAGAATACAATACTGGTACATATAAATTGAATAATGCAATGGTTAACTTACTTGTTATGTGCTTCAGCTCTGTGAAACTCCAGTGTTGTGTATTGTAGGAGTTGACGAGCCTAAACTGGTCTTCCTATAATGTTCCCGATTTTAGCTTCAAGCTAAAATGGAACATTATAGTGACATATTTTTATTTTGTTTAATAAAATGGGTAAGGAGACCCCTTAACCCCTTTTATTGGAAAATAACACTCCTTGTGTGAAAGGAGAAATAAATAAACAACTGAAATAAACACCTAATGGTGTGAACATGATGAGGATCACCTTGAGTTGGCCATCTTTGACCAAGTCAACAGCGATGCCTTAGAGGGTTGGCTTGCTTGAGAAGATAATGCAACTTTTGGAGGAAAAGCATTCAAAAGTGAATGGAAACCCTAATTGTGGGGCCTAAGGTGAAAGAGAGTTCATTTTCTTTATAAGAATGAAGGAGCAGCTCATTTGGATTATTCTTTTGATTCAAAAATTTCGTAGTGAGGTCAAGGACTTGCACATCCGGGCTGTTTAGCAGGATTGCAGTTCTCTTGAGCACTGGGGGTGTTCCCGGTGGGGATCCCCCACATCTTCCTCATGGGAGGAGAGGATTTTAGCTGCATTTCCTCATTCC
This sequence comes from Pinus albicaulis, assembly GCA_034641835.2. Lineage (NCBI taxonomy): Eukaryota > Viridiplantae > Streptophyta > Pinopsida > Pinales > Pinaceae > Pinus > Pinus albicaulis. The sequence continues at coordinate 120,306,897 of CM076570.1, forward strand.
AACATTTGGCCAAGCTCACTCCTTCAGTTGTAGCATTATTTTTGTAGCAGAATGGTGTTGTGTAGCTGGGGAAGCAGCAGAGGAACTCATTGAGTCTTTCACTACTTGATTTTAAGTGGAGGATGGATTATTCATGGGAAGAGCTGTAGAGAGGGATCTTGGACTTCATTTCAGATCTGTGGCATCAGGCCACTCATTCACCATCTCCCACTGCACAGTCACTAGGAGAAACTGCGTTATTTTATGAGGGCAGTGTTGAGGGAGATTCTTGTGCTCATCAGGAGGAGTGCTTTGAGTGAAAGGGGATCGGCTCCTTTTCCCTTTAGGACTTTAATCAAAGGAGGGCATTAGCATTTCAGATCAGCCACAGCCTCATATTCATTGGTTCCAGCTGCAGTGACAATTTTTTTGTCACTTTTGTATTTTGTCCGGCATTTCTAGCAATCTCCTTGAGATTGACTAGAAATCACATCTTGAGCCCATTTTTCTTTCTTGGGCCATTTGATTTGTATTCCTTCAACTAAATTCCATTTGTATACATTCAGCAACTACATCTCACATAAATACTGCGCAGTTATGTTCTTCCGGCATTCTGTGTAGCTGCAGCTACTCCGGCATTATGTTGTATATCCATTGGAGATTGGTTCTAAAGCTTGAGGGCCTTGTTCCTCATGATATTACTGTATATTCATGTCGATATATTAATTTAATGATGGCTTTGATATTTACCCTCTTATGTCGCATTCATATTTTCAGATTTTCAGATTGATGTTTTGCATATTGTTGTAAGCTCTCTCATTGAGCACTATTTTAGAGATCTAGTTTGGGGAGATCTGAATAACCCATCTAGATGCATTTCTTTAAGCTCATTTTCTGCAGGGAAGTTATGTTAGATGTGTTATAGGGCATCCCAGTGTTGGTTAGCCTTATTTATGCAGCAGCTTCCTTATACAGCGTCCTCAAGGACCCTGTGGCAGAAATTCCCGAGGTGGAATATTGCATATCCATAGGCAGAGTCTATGAAGGGCCAGCTAGCCTCGGGATCTCTCCCTTATTTGAAGGAGACATATCCTGTAAATTCCCCAACAGTAAATCTCTGAAATGGACTTGCATTGTCACACTGAAGAAGGAAAAATGGAACATCTTAAGATGTTCCCGATGGAGCTGGAATTTCCAGATTTGGAACATTACAGTGGTATCAGAGCATGATCTTGGCTCAGCCTGTGCCCAAGATACAAGGCTATTAGAAGAGGAGCTTTTATCCCAGGAGAGGAGATTTACAGAGGAGACAAGGAAAGAGTAATGAAGGAAGAGGAGGTTTCCCTTCTTCTTTTCCAGGAGATTATTGAAGATCTTGATGAAAGGGAATTTTGAAGAAATTTTCTGAGAAGGGTTTGTTGATGAGACAAATCCTAGCTACTTCATGAAGGGTGTGAGAATTCAGCCACACATGCAGATCCACAGTGCAGTCCTTTGTTCACTTGCATTGCAAAGGAATGGAGGAAGAAATGAGGCCATTGGAGGAGCAGCACTGAAATTCAAGGTATGGCTCATGATTGTTGGTTCGAGGGTTTCATTTTTCATTGACATGCAAATGCAAAAACTTGTGATGCATTCACTAAGGGTTTGGTGGAGAAAACTTGGTGAAACTCATTGTGTCATAAACACAAACACTTTGCATACATTGGAAAGAACCAGCAGCACTGTCACATTAGGAGAAGATCCATCTCCACATGGAGGTGAAAGGGGAGCTATTGCTTCCACTAGAGGAGCCCTTGTGTCTTTGCAAGGAGTTCCAAATGTTTTGCATGTGGGTACCAAGACACAATTCTGGAGCCATATGTAGCAATTGCTGGGGATTGTGAGATGGAGGAAGAAGAAGAGAAGAATCAGCATGAAGGGATGAATAACATTCTCCCTTATCTATTTCAGGAAGTTTCTGCACAAAGGAAAGAGACTACACTGCACATAGGAGAGAGGGACAAATCAGTCCACTCATACATGCAGACTATTTTCAGATCTTGATGTCTCACTTTTTGGTGGCTTTCCATCTAGGAAGCCATTTGATCTAGGGATGATGAGAGGCATCATGCTATTTTGTTCACCACTCTTGGATTCTGGAGGGGTGGAGACACTAGAGGGATCCAACACAACACAGAGGGTTTGGGGTAAACTCAAGGAGGAGAGATATACTCTCTCATTTTCAGTATCACCCCTCTTCATCAGCTTTACTTGCGCTGACAAAGTTTGTTGCATGGATGGAGGTAGCATCTTCATGATGCAGAATGACTGCTCCATGGATTTAGTGAGAGAGAAATAAATTCCTTTAGGGAAGGGCTCTTTCATGCTTTGGATTAGATGGAGGCTACTCATGCTTATATTTCCCAGGATCAGGAGATTCTTTGGAGATGGTAGTCTCTCATGGAGGCTCATTTTTAGAAATCATCAATTCTTTGAGCATGAGCAGTTGCATGATGGCATGGCAACAACTTGGAGGGGTGACTTTGGCATGAGGGGATGTCGAGGTAGCAGGTAGCAGCGTGATGGAGCACCACATTGCAGAATACCAGCGCTGTCTATGGGGAGGATTGATCCAAGATGGAGAGCTCAGCTTTGGTTGAGAATTCCCCAGGATCTCGGTGCATGCATGATTCTTGATGACCACGAGGATGATGATAGATACATGGCTGGTAATAGGGTCATCCATGGTTATGGTAGGATCTTCTTGACTAGAGCTTCTAGTCTCAAGGAGAAATTTCTACATGCAACACATAAGGGCTTCCTAGCTATGCACTTGGATGCATACTTTGATTGGCTAGAGGAGTTCACTTGGAGGCCATTCATCATGGCACCTATCAGCATTGGGAGATGCATATCTCGCTTGATTATGGTGGATATAACCTCATAGCCACTTACCTACTCATTGAGGGTAGAGGGAAACTTCAGTTGGGCCATTTCAAGCTTAAGAGTTCAAGTACAAATTGGAGAAGGTATAATCATTCTATATTGTACTTTCCTTCCTTGTTTGAGTAGCATGATGAGTTGAGAAGAGTTGATCCCTTCTTGAATGATGTACAAGGATGTATTTGTATCCCTTTTTAGCAGAAGAATGGACTATTCTTATGGTGGTTTGTGAAGGGAGCCACATGCTCATTGGTGTGCACCATTGGCACCAATTTATATTTTCATGTTCCCATATTTTGAGATGTGTGTGGCAGCAAACAAATGGCTGGGAAAAGCACTTGTTATGTATATTATTGATGCAGGCAAGAGGCTCATTGCGCAGGTCCCATGAGAGGAGCAGTGACCCACTCTCTAGTTGTCTTGTGACAACTTGTTTTCATTGTATTATGCTACCTTGTATTGTTTATGTTTATTTATTCACAGGGAGCACTATTTAGAGAGTGATTTATATGTTGGGACAGCCCATTGGGAGCACTATTTAGAGAGTGATTTATATGTTGGGACAGCCCATTGGGAGCACCATTCTCTCCATTACACATGCTCTATATTGCAGGAGATGCCATGGGCAAACCATGATTGTCATATTATTACTTTTCTCTTCTTGTGGGGCAAACCACTTGGAGAATTTGGAGAGGAATTTCATGGTTGGATATTTTGACGGGGTAGCTTGGGCCACTCTTGGAGACCATACCATTTCAGCCCAAGGGCAGAAACAACCCCATATGTACTACAGAGGGAGAGAGAAGCTTATTAGGATGAAGCAACAAAACTCTCCATTCAACCCCATTACATTGCACAGAACCGGGGGAAAAATTTTCATTTGGATGATAGCATGGATGAGGAGATCACTAGTGGGATTATATTTTTCCATGCATGTCATCACTCCTACCTTGAGGAGGCCATGGTTTAGCAAGGAGATTTCCACCTACACCTTATATCTTTCCGTAAGGTGCACCATTCTGGTTTGCATACTTGGGAGGAGGCATTAGAGGACAGTTTATATTGCAGCATATCTTAAGCAGCGGTGGAGATTGTTGATGAGGAGGCCACAAGAGAAGAAGGGGGAGAAATTTTGTTCTCTCTATGCAGTTGCTTGGGGACAAGCAACATGTGGGCGGGGAGGACTGTAATGTTCCCAATTTTAGCTTCAAGCTAAAATGGAACATTATAGTGACATATTTTTATTTTGTTTAATAAAATGGGTAAGGAGACCCCTTAACCCCTTTTATTGGAAAATAACACTCCTTGTGTGAAAGGAGAAATAAATAGGCAGCTGAAATAAAAACCTAATGGTGTGAACATGATGAGGATCACCTTGAGTTGGCCATCTTTGACCAAGTCAATAGCATTGCCTTAGAGGGTTGGCTTGCTTGAGAAGATAACGCAGCTTTTGGAGGGAAATCATTCAAAAGTGAATGGAAACCCTAATTGTGGGGCCTAAGGTGAAAGAGAGTTCATTTTCTTTATAAGAACGAAGGAGCAGCTCATTTGGATTATTCTTTTGATTCAGAAATTTCGTAGTGAGGTCAAGGACTTGCACATCCGGGTTGTTAAGCAGGATTGCAGTGCTCTTGAGCACTGGGGGTGTTCCCGGTGGGGATCCCCCACCTCTTCCTCATGGGAGGAGAGGATTTGAGCTACATTTCCTCATTCCGGCATTTGGCCAAGCTCACCCCTTCAGTTGCAGCGTTATTTCTGTAGCAGAATGGTGCTGTGTAGCTGGGGAAGCAGCAGAGGAACTAATTGAGTCTTTCACTACTTGATTTTCAGTGGAGGAGGGATTCTTCATGGGAAGAGCTGTAGAGAGGGCTCTTGGAATTCATTTCAGATCTGTGGCATCAGGCCACTCATTCACCATCTCCCACTGCACAGTCACTAGGAGAAACTGTGTTATTTTATGAGGGCAGTGTTGAGGGAGATTCTTGTGCTCATCAGGAGGAGTGCTTTGAGTGAAAGGGGATCAGCCCATTTTCCCTTGAGGACTTTAATCAAAGGAGGGAATTATCATTTCAGATCAGCCATAGCCTCATATTCATTGGTTCCAGCTGCAGTGACAATTTTTTTGTCACTTTTGTATTTTGTCCGGCATTTCTAGCAATCTCCTTGAGATTCGCTAGAAATCACATCTTGAACCCATTTTTCTTTACTGGGCCATTTCCTTTGTATTCCTTCAGCTACATTCCATTTTTATACATTCAGTAGCTACATCTCACATAGAGACTGCGCAGTTATGTTCTTCTGGCATTCTGTGTAGCTGCAGCTACTCCGGCATTATGTTGTATATCCATTGGAGATTGGTTCTAAAGCTTGAGGGCCTTGTTCCTCATGATATTCCTGTATATTCATGCTGATATATTAATGTAATGATGGTTGTGATATTTACCCTCTTATGTCACATTCAGATTTGCAGAGTTTCAGATTGATGTTTTTCATATTGATGTAAGCTCTCTCATTGAGCATTATTTTAGAGATCTAGTTTGGGGAGATCTGAATAACCCATCTAGGTGCATTTCTTTAAGCTCATTTTCTGCAGGGAATTTATGTTAGATTTGTTCTAGGGCATTCCAGTGTTGGTTAGCCTTATTTATGTAGAAACTTCCCTATACAGCGTCCTCAAGGACCCTGTGGCAGAAATTCCTGAGGTGGAATATTGCATATCCATAAGAAGAGTATGTGAAGGGCCAGCTAGCCTAAGGATCTCTCCCTTCTTTGAAGGAGACACATCCTGTAAATGCCCCAATATTCAATCTCTGAAATGGACTTGCAGTGTCACACTGAAGAAGGAAAAATGGAACATCTTAAGATGTTCCCGATGGAGCAGGAATTTCCTGATTTGGAACATTACACTTCCTTCCACAAGGTTTCTATTCCTCCGAAAGAGCCCCTTGCGCTTATTTATTTTCCTGTATTCTTCTGCCATTTCTTTTTGCTAATCTCTAGAAGGGCTTCCCCTTCGATTTTTTTCTCTTGGAGCATGAGGATGTCCGCTAGTTCTATTTTCATTAGGTCCTTGACCACTTCAATTTTCGACGAGTTCCCCAAACCTCTGCAGTTCCAAGAGACGATTCTCATTACTTACTGGTGGGGGTGGTTGGGCCTCCTCATTTTGGGGGCCTTGTCCTTGTGTTTCTACCAATTGACATTTCTGTAGTAGGTTGACTTCCTTGGGTCTTTTGTCTTTCTGCTTCTTCCTCCCTTGCTTCTCTGCAAGACTTTCTTCCTGCTCTTTTCGCAGGCCTTTCTAGGATCTCATCCTCCGAGGAGCTTGGTGATTCTAATACTTTCTTTCTGGCTATGTCGGCATATGAGGGAGAGGGGGCTACTTCCAGTGTTTCCACCATTTTCCCTTGTTCCTCTGTGCCTTTCCCGTTTGGAGAAGGTTTTGATTGTTTGTTGCTATCCTTATTTGCTTCTGGTTCTTCTATGGCCTTGCTAGACTCTGCATTTTGAGATCTTGATTTCGACATGGGCTTGGGGTCCCGTATTTTTGTTCTTGCCCCGATTGCCTGGGATTTCTTTCCTTTGTTATTTCTTTACTTCTAGGTTTTTTTGTCCCTTCTTTCTGCATTGTGGTCCATTGTTCTACTTTCGCATTCTCACTCTCTTCTACGACCTTTTTTTTAAATGTCTTGCAAAATGGTTGTGGCCATGGCAGTGCCGGCATTTGAAGGGTAACTGCTCATAATCTAACTCCTATATATGTGTTCAATCTACAGTAATTAGTTTGATTTCCTCTGGTAACCCTACTTCCAGATCAACCTCCACACAGATCTGTGCACATGAGTACTGGTCTTTTCGCACTGCTTGGTCTATATACCTTCCAAGCGTATTGTCGATAGCATGCAGTGATTTTTTATTCCAACAATGTAATGGGAGATGAGGTAGGCGAACCCAGACTGGAACGGTGGATGGCACATCCTAGGTTGGATCGAAGTCAGGGGTCCATTTGTTCAGATATAAACCTTGAGGCCCCATGAAGTATGGGTCGTTTCTGAATATGAGGTTTTTGTCCTCAGATCTTTCGAACATGAAAACAAAAAATCCTTTCCCTACAAAATGACTCTTGATTCCTTCTGATATGAGCGACGTCCAGTTCCTCTGCACCCAAGCTTCAACGGATTTGGGAGAGGGCTAGAGCCCGGTAAACTGCCCGATGAGCCCTCTATCTGCGAGATTGACTGTCGATCTGCATGTTTCTTCTATTGGCAATTCCACGATTGGGATGCAATCCAACTTCTTTACAAATTTCTGTTGTGTTGCGGACAACGATCTTTCGGAGGCTCTAGCAACAAGCTTCCTGAAAGCTTCGAGTTCTGGCAAGGGGGGTGGAGGAATGGCGCCCCCGCCAGCATCCATGGATGCTATACCTTATGAATATTCACAGCAAGGCGGCGCTGATTAGGGTTGTTGCGCTGCGTAGCATTCCTCCTAAGTAAATTTACTTTTTTTAATCCATGTCAATTTGAATAAAAATTTATCGAAATTTGCAGGAACCTTATTCAAAATCGAGTTTAGATGCAGAAAATATTCTTCCATTTCAAAAACATTGGAAGATATTATCAGGATAAGTATATCGTAAGTAGATGGTAGATGAAAATAGACAACCTATTCACCTTGCCAATTGGAACATGGCATCTTCCAACCGCAAACCTGGATCAAAGATGTTAATAATTGTTTGGTATAATGTAATTTCAACAAACTAATTGCATCGATGTGCTTACTAATATCATTGATATTGTACTAATGATGTTTAATATTTTTTGAAATGAGGATTCTAGTGATGATGAGAGACCCACCTACCAGCTTTCGTTGCACCCCACTGCAAAATCTACTCGAGAGAAGGTTGCATTAAGACTAGGACTCGGAGAGGAAGCATACAAAGAATGATTGAATCAACCACCTATTCAATTCCCACTATGTCTAGATTCACCAATTAATAATGACTACAACAATAGTAGTTCTTCATCACAAGTTGGAAATGGAGGTAATCAAATAGAGATTGGTATGGATGATTACTTATGGGATGCGACTACCATGGAGGAAATGTTATTAGATGCATTCCAGAATGATGAGCTAGGGTATTGTAAGAGCAAGGTCCCTTAGGACCGCATTTTTGGGTAATTAATAAGTATTTTTTGTATTTTTGAGTCGTGTGCGCTAAGCAATGCACAGTTCAAGGGGATTTGGGGTGGGTCAAAGCCCCTTCATGAGTTGTAATGGACTAAAGGGTAAAACTAGGAGTCGCAAACCACATTTTGCGGACCTTAGGATGTGCGCAGGCTAAGATATTAATAGAATTCTAGATCGAGTCGAATAAGATAGTTTTTAGTAAGTTTTTGGTAAGATTGTGATATGTTTTGAACTTTGAAGCGAATCTATAATTGTTTGTGTCTAAAAGACTCCTGTTGGATGTGTGTGCGAAGACCTTAGTCTGGTTGTGCATGGACTCCATTGGCTGTGTGCATGGGTGAATCTGAAGAATTGTAAAAGGTTTTGCGACTGTTGATTAATAAAGAAGTTTTTTGGATAATCTTGAGTACTAAATGCATCTGTTATATGTTTCTATGATCTGTTTTGCTTACAGTTTATGTTATCTGTGATTGGATCGGTTGCGTATATGTTTACTGTTGTATGTGAATGTTAGATGCATAGATCTATTACTCTAAGACCTGAATATTACTTTATTAATATTTTTGAAGGGATAGTGAAGCCATTATTTTTTAGCACACAGGGTAGCCTGCGTAAGTTGACCTAGATTTTCCTGGTTAGGGTTTCTGGTCAGGGTTTCTGGTGCATAAGATAGTCTGTTATTATTATATATCTGTGGACACCCACTTCATTTAATTCTTTCTCAAGATGTGGAAACCTGGTTCCAGCACCCCCCCATACTGCTTCAGGTGAGACTTTGGCCTGCGCAAGTAGGTCGCTGCCAAAAGGGCTAGTAGTAAGAGGGCTTTGTTGGTTATGCTTAACTTCAAACCAAGGTCAGGACACCTCAAGCCAAAAAATGGTTCTATTTCCGGGACCGGGATCATTTTGAGAGAGATTGGGTGACATGGCAACCGTGAAAGACTGATTTATAAGATTGGTTTGAGAAAAAAAATCAAGAATTTTCCATTAAGGAAAACAAAAGTAAGAAGTTGTCTACTGAAGATTGGAAACAGAAGTATGTTTTCACAGAGATTCACGAGATTTTATTTGTGACCTTTGCACATGAATTACAAGAGTGGTTATCAAGGTTAGCTGAGTTCCAAACCTACTGGAAGGACGATAAGGTCACTTAGTGGACACCTGAGTTGGTCCAACAGTTAGAGCAGACCGATAACTCCATCACCTTCACTATAGATCACTGGTTTGACAACATTTTGGGTGGGTTTGTAATATATTTTGCAGCAGATCAGTTTGTGGCATATTCTGACGCTGAAAGGAGGTTCTTCAAAGGACTAAGAGGTAAATTCATACGCTCTCTATCTTTTTTTATTAATATTTTATTGTGTGAAAAGGGTGTTTTGTGCAATCACAATGAGTGAATGAACCCAAGCGAGCTGGAAAGCACTACGCACAGTGGAAAGTACTTTCGGGTTAACCAGAGAGGAGAAAAATCTATATACAACCCTTTGAAAAACATGCCTGATATTGATACAGAGAGCGGTGAGGCTACACGTGCCAGAGGTAGCCCTCCCGCTACTCCAAAGTCGAACTCACGCAGGGGTAAGGCATCTCCTACCCCACCTCCACCACCACCGGGAGGAGATATGGTTGCACATATGAAGTTACCCACCTTCAAGGGTGTGGGAGATGAGGACATGGATAGGTTTTGGTTTGTGCAAATGCATTATGGACTGTGAAAATTTTTAACATGGATAATGTCATGAGAGTGTAGCTAGCTGTGGCTTTGAAGGTTGTGTGTTGGATTGGTTTATGGGATATCTAACTCAGAACTCTAATCCTACTATTGATGAGATCAAAGACGCTTTGAAGTAGCAATTCAGAAAACCAAATTCCTACTCAGAGTGTGTAACAAAGTTGAAAGAAATCAAACAAGAGCCAAATGAATCATTTTGGGAGGCGTATCAGCGACTGAAGCACACTATCAGCGAGGGAGGATTTATCTATGATGATAAGAAATGTTAGCACTGATATTTGCATCCCACCCATACCACCTTATTTTACTCTACTTTCACCTCATCTCCATCATTTTCATTGACCTCGCTTCATTTCTTAACCATTTTTCCCATGGGTGCCCAAGTCATCATTGTTCACAAGCACCAAACCCTAATTTCTTGTCCCACTAAGCTAGGGTTTGCTATGGAAATGATACATTTGAGTAGAGGAGGCATAAGGTAGGTCATATCCTTAAGTATGAGGTAATTTAAGCTCATAAACATCACGTCTCCATCATTTTTTGATAATTCATTCCAAGAGTCAAGTCAGTTGTCACTCATAGGGTCGTTTTTTCTTCAAACTGTGTTTATGACCAAATAGAGATGAATTTAATAAAAGTGATAGAGGTTTTTGTCCCTCATAGGTCAAGAAAGTCAAACCTCATTCATATTTTACACAGGTGTCATGGTTTTAGAGAAATGTCAAAAACCACAGGTGCCACAGGAGAGTTGTTGCACTTCAAGAGTAACCTTGGGAAAAATCATTTTTTCTCATAGCTGGAGTGTCCAAATGACTTTCTGGAAGAGTCAGATGATAACTAGACAGATATAGTGTTCCAATGAGCTATCATGAGCTCAATTTGGAGTTGAGGAAGGTCCCCAGGTCCCCAAAAGTTGCCTGCACCATCACTCTACATTTATGCACCCTCATTTAGCACTTTTTGACCAGTCTTGGGAAAATAAATTTTTGACACGGAAAATCAAATTCAAATAGAAAAAAAGGTATATTTCGAAATCAGACAGGATATTCTTTCCAACGAGCTATCCTAGGCTCAATTTGGACACCGGGAAGGCCTCCAAATGTGGTCTGCAGAACGGTGTTGCAGGGACGTTGTGCATTCAGGAATGGTGTTGCATGTTTGAGATGGGTCGTTGCGCGTTTGCAATGGTCACTGCGCGTTTGCTCATAAAGTCAAAAAACTATCTTTCAACCTCCCAATCCATCAAAAAATTCTAGATCTATACATGGGTTTTCTTCAAGGCTCCATTGATCATTGAGTAATCATAGCATCATCTCATTGAATATATTTTATGCTCTGTAATCATTTGGAGTGTTTTTCTAAGGAAGAAACCCTATTTATTATTTAAACCTAATCCATAAACTGTTATACACTTCCCCTCACATTCCTATAAACATTTTCCCATTTCCCTGTAACCCCATTCCCTAGAACAATAGCATCCCTAATAGCTCTAAGTCCTAGGGTTTTCACTAACCTAGGCTCCTTTCACATTCTCATTCCCTTCATTTCCCAACACTTCCTTTCACTTCACATTCCTCCATTTCATTCCATCACCCTAGGGTTTTTGACATCAACTATGGCTGAAAATTAAAACAGAATTCATAGAGAGGAGGATGAAGACAAAACTAAAAATGCAGTAATCGAAGGTAAAGAGGCTAAGATTAGTGAGCTCCAAGCTAGTCTTGAGAGGGCCAAGTATGTGATTCACTTCCTTGAGAAATAAAATCAGCAGTTGAAGATCAAGCAGGCCATCAATGAGGTAACATGCATCAAAGCACAAAGTGAGGCAGAGAAGGCTAAGGCCTTGCTTGAGGAGACCTTGGAAAGATTTTATGAACCTGATGATGAGGAGGATCAGCCTCCAAGACAGAGACCAAGGACTAGAGGGCTGAAAATAGCTCTAACCTTAGAGAAACAAAGGGAAGCTGAGCTAGCAAACCAACTTACCTTAGATGAACAGCTTGCCCTAGAGATTAGCAAAGACAGGGAACCATGGCTTGATAGAGCCAATCTACATTTGGATAGGTTACTTAAGAATTCCAACAAGGACAATGACTTGTTGAGGGCAATAGTTAAACTTCATGCACGGAAAGAGAGAATTTCATTAGCCAAGCTCAAAAGAGCTAATGACAAATTTGAAAGTTTTACCAAGCAAGGGGAGAAAGAAAATTTGTACATACTTGCTTAGGTGTCACTCCATGCCTCAAGCACTCAATGAGCAAGTACTCCAACAATTTTGGCACATTTTTGCACTCATGTTAATTTCTACAATTTTTTATAATTTTCAACACAAAAATTTTGCTAAAGGCGTAGTGACCTCGACGTTGCGCTCTTTTTTGGGGTCTATAAATGCCAAATGGCCACCACCAACAGGTTTATAATTATTATTGAATCAACCCTAGCAAATTTGAGAATATTTGGAGGAGAACTGGTCCCTCAAACATGCAAAAAACCACCTAAAAATCATGTTTCTCCCTCTTTTTTGACCTAGTCACTATGCGTTTACCAGTCCTGGGAAATTGGCTTTTTGACAATGAAAATAAAAAGAACTTTGAAAAATGAATATATATCTAGAAACTAGACTCAGAGAGATTTCCAATGAGCTATAATGGAGCTGATTTGGACACCGAGAAGGCACTCAAAACTAGCTTGCAAAACAGGATATTTTTCCTGCTTGGACATTGCGCGTTTGCCAGAAAATTGGAAATTTTTACAATCTTCAGCAAATCTTCTCCAGTTTGACTTTTCACTTTGGGAAATGTAATTTTACTGATGTAAATGTTCAAGATGAATGTAAAATTCATGTTTCTAAATTTATCTAAGGTAGATACATCAGGTAAGTCATCAGTTAAGGTCAAATGAATCAGTTTCCTCTCTTTTAGAGGCAAGTTGTTGGGTCTTCCTAGTCTTCAGATTCTTGTTTAGCATTTGGTGGAAACTGATCCTCATCTCATGGATTCGACTCCCTAAGGCTATGGAGAGTGGTTTTTAGGTCTATATCATGTATTTTCTCAGTCATTTTCAAGGGTTGGACTCAATTGGATGCTTGGCTTTTGAAGAGACACACTTTTGTATCAGTTTTGGCCTGGACATTAATCAAATTTGCAACTATTTTTATGGGATCCATGTGGTATGGTGTTTAGTTTTAGTTTCTCCTTTTGTGCTCAGATATTAGAATGTTTTTTTTTATTTCATCCATCATTTCATTGCTTTTAAGTGAATATTTTCAAGTTAGATGAACAGAATCCATAATTTTTATGCTATGTTTTGGGTAAATATTCATAGTCTGTAATTTCTTCAGTTTAGAAAGAAACCATGATTTCACCATGCTCTTTCTAGCTCCTCACCTGTCTTGAGCATCCCACCATCAAAATCCTAAAGTGCTAAACATTGTACCTACCTTTCCCCATAGAACACCCTGCAAATTTTAACCTAATTTCCTTGTCCTGGCTGTTTGACACCTTCTGATCCAGCACAACCCTATACAATCAAAATCAAAACTCTAAGCTACTATACCTAGCCTAATATCTTCTTTCCGTGGTCATCTTGGTTGTGATCCTTACGGAGAGATCCCTCTCCTTGCCTAGTAAGGCTAGCTACTTGGCTAAGCGTGGTTTTTGGTTACCCCGAAATTGCCTTCTTCAGCTTGAGGTTGAATCCGAATGATAACAAGTAGCATAAGGAATGGTTTATTTCCATGCTCTTGACACATCTGTGCAAGCCTATGAATCAGCAGAAGATTGACTCTCAGGCTGAAGATCTTGAATTTTCCATGAAACTGGAAGCTGCGCCCAGAGCTGACGACCAATTCGGAACTCTGCAAATCCAAAATCAATTGGAAGCAATGCACTTGGAGATTCAGAACCTGCGTAGGGACAGATGGAAGGAATTTGGTGCAGATGTATGGTGTATACATTGTAAGGGTTCCGGTCACACAAAATATCAATGTACCTTGTTTCAAGATTACATGCAAGCGGGAGGGCCAAATCCATTGCGCCCTAGGGATGTTGTAGGACCGAGTGGTGCTCCCAGGCTGTGGTGCGCTGACTGTAAGGTAGTTGGATGGCATGACACAAACCATTGCCCTTGATTAGGGATTTATGTGCTAGAACTAAAGCAGCAATGGTGTAGGTTTTTCTCTTTGGTTGGCCACGATGAGCACCACTGCCGCACATTCAAGCTAATGATGGATAGCGCCAACCTCTATAGAGTGGAGACCGACACATCTTCACCCGCATCGCCTTATGGGCATGGTGGATCTACATCCAGAGGAAGGGGAGGAGGTAGAGGTGCAGGTGTAGGTCGTGGAAGAGGACAACTAATTTTCTATAATTGTGGAGACGTTGGACACTATGCACGCGATTTTCGAACCCTACATGACAATATTGCAAGTATTGCAAACAATTTGATCATGTTATTGAAGATTGTCTTTTTTTTATTGCTAGAATGCAATAAAAGCAACAGCAGACGCCTAGGAAGAACATACAAATGGTTAAATTTGAGTCGTGAGATGATGACCCAAGTGTAAACATAATTACACACAGTGGTGTTGCCACTGGAGAAAATGAGGGAAAGAAGGTTGATGCAGAGCCATTGATCAGGAAGGCTTCTAGAAAGAAGGAAGGAATCAACCTGTAGAAGGAAAAGGAGACTTTTATAGAAGCCAGGAAGGATTTTTCTGCTGCAGGTGCATGCACGTCCAGGTCAATCACAGAAGCAAAAATTGCTGATGAAGTCAAACCTTTCCTGCAAGCTTGCATCAAGATATTGTGTAACCAGAAAGCAGTAGACAACCTTCAGGCTCTGATAGATAGCTGCATGGAAAAGGAGTTGCCTCTAACTAAGAGCAAGGTTGTAAACAAGATCTACAAGAATAAGAAGAGAATTGGTCGGAAGATGCGCATGATTGTGCAAATTGGAGAGTATGAGATGGATCAGGTCATTTTAGACTTAAGGTGTGATGAAAATGTTCTACCTAAGTAAACCTGACAGAAGATGGGGGAACCAAAGTTGGAGTGGTCCACCATTCAACTGTGCATGGCTAATCATTGAAGGTAATTCCACTTGGAAGACTCCCACAGGTTCTGGTAGATATTGTTGGAGTAAAGGTACATGCATATTTTGAAGTAATACAAATTGTGGATGATGTAGACCCCTACCCTACGCTGCTAGGGCTGGACTGGGCCATCGATATGGGATGCATGATCAACTTGAAGCGCAGGAGCATGATCTTTGAAAATGATGGTACTCAGGTTATAGTACCTTTGGATCCTGCGGAAGGGGAGAGATATAAAAAACCACTGCGCGAAGGAGATTATGTCGACCATATCTACAAGCTAACCGTGCAAGATGAGGATTGGATCAACCCTACGGCTAATGGGATGCTGAATTGGGAAAAGGATAACTCATGTTTCTCATATTTGAATGGAGAAATGGATAACTCGCAAAATCGTCTGCATGATGTTTCTGCACTGTGCTGCCTCAAGATCACTAAAAATTTGTGATGCATCTCCTCATAGGTAAGAGAATTTCCCTATTTTGATGGTTCTGGTAGTGTTATATTATTTTTGGAAATTTGGAAATGGCTGTCTCGGAAGAGCAGAGGTTTTGGGCACTTGATCTTGACTTACGCGCAACTCCATCACGTTGGTGGGATACGCACAAAGGGAGCTTTAAGGATCGGGAGAAATGCATCAAAATGATGAGGTTGCGCTTTGAGTAGCCCGCTATCCCACCAACTGAAATTTTTTATGGCCAAGGTGATTCACGCAAACACCTGGCCACGTGGATGGAGGTTTGGGACAAGAAGGACCAGTACCGAATGGGTTCACATGTTTGTCCATTCATTGGGACCAATCCCTACTACATGTTATTTGGATACGGGACTGCCTCGAGGGACTCGCCATTGGATTACAATGAGTGAAAGTTTTATGTCAACCTTTGGCCTACCAGGTAGATCTGAGGGATTGGATGAAGCCCTATAGGATATAGAAGCACTTGTCTTTGATGATTCCCGACCTCATATACAATGTGCTACACCAGCATGGGAAGCCCAGATGTAGGATATCATCAACTGTAGGAATCTGTTAGTAGAAGATAACAAGGAAGACCCAAGAAATATCAATATTCCAGAATCTGAGGGGGAGTGCGCAGTTGCAGGTCCCTTGTTAGGAATGGTGGATGTAACTAAGCGTTTGAAGCTAAAAGAAGTCAACATTGGGACGAAGGAATAGCCGAGGTTGGAAAAAATAGGAGATTATTGGGATGATGACACCATGGGAAAGGTTGTGGAACTATTGACAGAATATCAGGACTTGTTTCCCACCAAGAATTTTGATCTCAAGGGAATTGTTGGAGACCTAGGTGTCATGAAAATCACCCTGAAACCAGATGCGTGCCCTATCAAGCAGCAACCATATCGATTAAATCCAAAATATAAGTAGAAAGTGAAGGAAGAATTGGAGAAGATGGTTAATGTAGGAATCATTGAGCCGATGGAGCAGTCTGATTGGGTGAGCCTGATGGTTGTTCAAGAAAATAACACCAAGGGAGAGATAAGGATTTGTATGCACCTATACAAACTGAATGATGCATGCGTGCATGACCCCTTCCCTACTCCATTTTTAGATGAGATCTTGGACAATGTGGGAGGACAAGAGGCCTACTCTTTCACTGATGGATTTTCAGGGTATCATCAGATCACGATTGCACCAAAATATCGAAGCAAGACCACTTTTGCGACAGAATGGGGTTATTTTCAATACATAGTCATGCATTTCAGAATGAAGAATGAACCTGTTATCTTCTCGCGTGTAGTAGTAGTTGTATTCAAACAATTCATGCAAAAGTTTTTGGAGGTGTACTTTAATGATTGGACTGTGTTTGGGCTGGTAAAGAATCATGTGTCCAACCTGTGCATGATGCTTGACACTTGCAAGAAGTTCCAGATCTCTCTTAATTTGAAAAAGTGTATATTTTGTGTCCCTTTTGGCATCCTGTTGGGACATATTGTTTGTTAGCAAGGATTGATGGTAGATCCAGGTAATATTGTAGTTATTATAAACCTAGAGATCCCTACAATTGAGAAACAATTGCACTCTATTCTAGGACACACCAGATATTACAGAAAAAATATTCAGGTCTGTGCTCTGATCACTGCACCCATGGAGAAATTGTTGAAGAATGATGTGTCCTTTTTCTAGGATGAGGAATGTCAAAAGAGATTTGAATTGTTGAAGGGAAATATGGTTACTGCACCTATTATAATATTCTCGGACTGGTCCAAGGTCTTCCATGTACATGTTGATGCATACGGCATTGCACTTGGAGTTTTTTTAGCGCAGCTAGGAGAAGGAGATATTGATCACCCCATTGCCTTTTCCAGTAAGAAGCTCTCCAGTGCAGAGTGCAACTACTCAACCACAGATAGGGAAGGATTGGATATGATCTATGATCTACAAAAATATAGTCGTTACCTGCGAGGAGGGCACTTCAAGATGTTCATTGACCACTCTTCTTTGAAATACCTGGTCAATAAGCCTATGTTGGTGGGGGGATATTTGTAGATGGATGTTTCTATTTCAGGAATATGATTTTGAAATAATTTTGAAGCCTGGTAGATTGACTGATGGACCTGATCACTTATCACACATTGAGAATGGGGAGGAACCAACCAGTCTGGAGGAGGGATTGCCCGATGCGTAGATATTTTCTATTAAGGTGGCTGATGAGAACTTTGCAGATATCATTCACTTTCTGACTACTGGAAGTGCGCCTGATGAATACTCGGTGCAACAAAATAAATAATTGGTTTAGCACGCAGCTAATTTTACACTGATTTTTGGTCAACTGTACAACTTGGGAGCAGATGAAGTATTAAGAAGGTATATTTTGGAACATGAAAGACATGACATCTTCACTGAGACTCATGGAGGAGTGGTAGGAGGCCACTATGCAGGGAAAGATACTGTGCGTTGGTTTATGGTGGCCCACGCTGCACAACAATGCACACGCATATTGTCGAGCTTGTGATGCATGCCAAAGAATGGGGAAGCCATCGCGCAGAGATGAAATTCCATTGTAGTCACAGACGGCCATGTGGGATTTTGAAAAATGGGCTATAGACTTTGTTGGACCTATCAACCCTCCTAGGAAGATGACTGGCACACACTACATCATCACAGCCACCGATTATGTAACCAGATGGGATGAAGCTAAGCCGATAAAAGATGGTACTGCAGACATTGCTGCACATTTCATTTTTCAAAATATCTTGACTAGATTTGGTTGCCCAAAGATATTGATGAGTGATAGGGGTACACACTTTGTTAATGAAACCATTGAAGCTCTGAAAAAGGAATTTCAAATACATCACCAGAAGAGTACTCCATATCACCCTCAGGAAAATGGTGTTGTAGAAGCCTTCAACAAAATCTTGGAGAATGTGCTCACAAATATCTATAATGAAAATCGTAATGATTGGGACATGCGCATCCCTTCTGTGTTATGGGATTATAGGAACACATGCAAGAAGCTGACTAGGAAAAAACCTTTCAAAATGGTTTATGGACAAGAAGCAATCATGTCAATGGAATATATTGTCCCAAACCTGTGCATCGCAACATTCACTTATATGGTTGAACCAGATATACGTCTATCAAAATTGTTTGCATTAGAAGAGGATTGGTTTATTGCCAACTTTCATCAGCAAGTGCAGAAGGCGCGTGAAAAGGCCTGGCATGATAGGCACATCAGGTAGAAGGTGTTCAAGGAAGAATATTTGGTCTTTTTATATGATAATCAGTTTGCGCGCCACCCAAGGAAGTTCAGAAATCACTGGCTAGGGCCATATATTGTGAAAGAGATCACTAATGGAGGTGCGGTGCGCTTGGCCACGTTGCGCGATGAGATTCTTCTTGGGTACATCAACGGAAGTAGACTGAAGCCATATATGGATAACCCTGTGCCTACCAAATGACTATATGGTCGAAAAATGGGAATCCACTTATCTGTGCACTGCGCAAAGGACATACGCAGACAGGTGCGACATGAGCACAGAGGTAGTGCACGGCAGGAGAAACTAGCCATTGGAACAATAAATCTGGGTGAAAAAGTGATTTTACCGTTGAATGGAGCGGGTTTTATGCATTTAATGAGGATATCTTATGAGATTTTTTACCGTTTTTACAGGGATAAGGTGCAATTAATGAAGTTCCGACCGTATATTGTGCCTTGAAATTATCTGTGAGTTGCGCCTTGAATTTATCTATGAGTACTGTATGTCTGGTCGTGAGACCCCTCCTCTGACGTGAGAAACCCTGAATTCATATTCAAATCAAGAATGACAGAGCCACTAACCCTGAGAGTGCGTCGTTCGAGGAGCACTCTTTGCCACTCACAGCGTCTACTAAGACCGGCTCTAATGATGTTCACAAACTTATCCCTGAAGTGCAAGAAGTATTGTCAACACCTGCCAAAGGAAAGGGCAAGGTGACTAAGGGCTTAGCCTCAATTCTGAGGATATCTCCTAGACATGTTACGTCCCCGCACCAAGCAATGAAGGATAGGTCTCCTATGGGTGACCCGACCAACAAACCCATGAGCACAACTGAGTAGGTCACGCTCATTGAGCCCATCTCATGGCACCCAAATTATGTCAAGTTGTGCAAGCCCTTTGTTCGAGTCCTGAAGGATGTAGATGTGGTGTGCGACTACCTATAGATGTTGCTAATCTTTCAGACCGTCCCTTTTGAAGAGGATATGTTTGGAAAAATCCCTCTAGTAAAGTTGGATGATTATGACTTGGCGAACGAGGATACGTTCCTCGAGGTAGTGCCTGAGTATTACCTGGAGCAAGTATTATATGATGACATTGTGAAGGTAGAGCATATGCCATGGGCGCACAGGTTGAGTAACGCCGGAATTGTTAATTTGCTAAGGATTCCTCACTTTGGTAAGTACCCAATAAAAACTATCTTATCTGAATTGATCTATACTTCTATTTAAATCTTAGTCTATGCTCATCCTAAGGTCTACAAACTGTGGTTTGTGACTCCTAGTTTTTCCCTTTAGCCCATTACAACTCATGAAGGGGCTTTGACCCACCCCAAAGCCCCTTGACATGTGAATTGCTTAGTGTGCACGACTCAAAACTATAAAAAATACTTATTAATTAACCAAAAATGCAGTCCTATGTGACCCTGCTCCAATAGGGATGATGCTCATATCAATGATACCTTATTCAAAAGCCTAAAATTTTCTTCCACCACTCGTCTCTTTGGACTTAGTGGAAATTCAAATTCTACTCATTTGGGGACAATAATGTTGTTGTACAACTTGAAAGCAAAGTTTGGCATGTCAAATGCATGTTTATCGACAATATTGAGATAATTCATGGGCATGATCAATCAAGTACGTTATATTTTGAGAAATGTTGTCACACAGTCAACATTAAACATGGTTGATTTTATGAATGTTAAATATTGAAATTGTACAATTATATTCACCACCAACTGCAGGTTACTCAAATATAAGGTTCTTCTGAGTGATAATGTCTTGTCTGGTAGCTTCGAAGAGGTAAACCAATTGTTGAAAATGTTGGGTGTTGATTACATATCATATCATGCATAGTCTGAATGATTGTATTTTATATAGAGGATAATATGTAGACAAAGAGATATGTCTGAAATGTGGGCATGACAAGTACCGTAATTCAAAAAAAAATGAGTAAATCACATGGTCATCCTCATAATATATTGAGGCACATGCCTATAATCCCAAGGATTCAAAGGCTCTTTCGTTGTGAAATGTTAGCTATGTTTCAGGGATGGCATGCCTCACACATAAGTGAGTCAGGAGTTTTGTGAATCCCAACAGATTCAATAGCCATGAAGCATATATAGGATACATCGCCTAAAAAAAATCAAGGATGAAGTATGAATTCTACGACTCAGTATAGCCATGAATGGCATCAACCCATATTCCCTCTAAAACACCAACTATTATGTTTGGCCTAAAGTATTGATCAATAACAATATCCCCCTATGGTTGTCCATGAAGAATGAACATCTTATGTTGGCCTTCATAGTCCCTAGTAGAAGAAAAGTGAATAATATGGATGTTTACTTACAACCATTGGTAGATGAATTGAAGGAATTATGGGAAGGGATACATGTGTATGATGTATCAAGACCCATCGTAATAGAGAGGAGTTTTATGTTGTATGGAATATGTGTTTACACCATACATGATTATCCATGCTTAGGAGTTTTCTCTGGTAAATTACATTTTTATTGAATTGTTTATATACGTAACAATATTTCTTTGCATAATAATTTAATTCCCTACAATTGTTTTGATCTTCATGGTCGCTAATGTGTTTACCTATATATAATAATTTTGTAGGTATTGTAACAAAAGGGTATCATGGATGTAAATGTTGTGGACCTTCTCTGAAGGCTAGGTGGTCTGACCACCTATGAAATCCAATGTATGACTGCACCAGGGTATTCCTCCCAAAATAACACCCTTATAGAATAACAACGTATGCTTTCAATGGTTAAGTAGAGAGAACCCAAAGGCTTGCAATAATGACACTAGTTGAATGGCTTAGAGCATATGAGAGAGAGGAGGAGAAGGAGTTTGCATAAATTTTTTATTCAAATGGGGAGCCTATGTTCGATGATCCAAAATTATTCGACATCTATGTTGAGAAAATTCCCATTGGGATGAAAAGAAAATTTGTCTTTTATGAGCTCCCATATTGGGAGCACCTAATATTGCCCACTTACTAGATCCCATGCATATATTTAAAAATATTTTGTCTTCTTTATGGAGGCACGTATCATCAAAAGAAAGTGACACATTTGTTGTTAAGAGAGATATTATTTCTTAAAAACTAAAAAGAAACATTGGCCAAGACAAGAAACTTGAGGAGAGGTTGGTCCCTCTTGGTCTTTCAAAGAAGGTTATGTCCCATGGATTTTAAAGAAAGAGGATATTTCTTTGGCTAAGGAAGTTATAATGGGTGTGAGGGTGCCTTCTTTATATAGGTCTTCACTACAATGCTACTTAACTGTGGAATATCGTCTATCCAAGTTGAAATTGCATGACCATTTGAACCTTCTAAGAGTACGTATGTCAAAAACATGATTTTATTATTATTAATAATTTTTTATTATTTATTTTTTTATATTTTGTGTAAGCTTGGAAGGACTAAATCTTCATCATGTCCAATATATCACCTCGATCGGGGCGGGGAATTGAACCAGTGACTTCACATCAAGGAATGTCTTAACATAGCACCCAATCACCTTCTATCCAAGACCTCGTGGACTATTCTTTTTTTATTTTTATGTAATGGGATATTTTATAATTAATTTTTGTATAATGTATTATTTAATGTGTAGTGTCATTATCCTCTGCTCGTGCATGGGTGTGTGACCTATGACTTCCCCCAAGACCTACGACGTGTCATATCTAAATTATTTGCTTTTGTATGTTGGATCACATCAAAGGAGATTCGTATGGCTAGAATTCCACGGTGGTGTCAAGAGATAGTTGAGATTGTTTGTACGTTTGAGAAGGAACTTCTAACGAGTTTCATGGACTTTCAGGTTCATCTTCCAATTCACCTAGAAGATGAGGTTGAATTAGTTGGGGTGGTTTATTATTTTTGGATGTTATTCTTAGATAGGTACATGAAGAAATACAAAGGTTTTGTTCGAAAAAGGGCAAAACCCGAGGGTTCTATGGCAGAGGGGTATATATTGTATGAGTCTTTCTATTATGCCAGTGTTTACATCAAGCATATCGACAACACACCAAGTGCGGCAATTTTGGATGACAAAAGGGATGAAGACAAAAGAAAAGGGGGTCTTCTTGAAATGAATGGAAAGATACGTGTGATAAAGAGTAAGTGCGGGATTATATTTTATCAAATGACTACACAATAACTATTAAGATTGAACTTCATATTCATGCATGTTTTGATCATATATGTTATGTGTGTGTGTGTGTGTGTGTGTGTTTGTTTGATTTCATTAGTGAATTCAAAAATTGAAGCCATAAACAAATTCATTATTTACAATATGGAAGCGACACAACCGTGGTTCACATTGTACAAACAGAGGAGGAGGAAAAAGGACAGTGACAGGAAAGAATTCAAGTGTGGAATGGTAGAAATGTGCCTTATCATAATCATTTAAAATAAAAAATGCCAATGGTATGCCCTAACAATTGGGTTGTTGATAAAGTTAGAGATAAATATGGTGCATCTAGTCGTTACTCGCGTGCTAAAGAGGATGCGTTAAACACGGGGATTGGGTGCAACAACTTGGTAATTATATTCCCTTTCTGTACAATTTTAACTTGTCAGGTCCCTATAATACTAGTGTAGCCCCCTTATTGTTATTATTGTGCCCATGTAGCCCCGATATTTTTATTTTTGTTCCTTATAGAAGTCCACTATTGTTATTATTGTGCCCTTACGTTACTATTATTATGTAGGCTTTGATTATATTGCGACCCCTTAGACTCTTATATATCCAAAGGTCTTGTCATTTGTATCATACAAAAAAATTTCATTTATGTGATGTAAAGGAGGTTAGCCCCTTGAAGAGGCTTTTTATCAAGTCGTTGATCTATATTTTCTTCTATTTTTTGAGTTGGTTGCATAACATTTGGTATCAAAGCTCTAAATTCTAGGGCTTTGTTGCATAAAACAAGGAATCTTGATGTTTTGCTATAAATTTTTCGATACGAACCTTTAGAACCTAAAATACCAGTCACCTAGAGCCGAAATCTTGGTGAAATTAATGTAAAATTTATATATCTTGGTTTTCTAAATTTTCTTCAATATGGCCCGAAGAAGATAGGGTTTTTGCAGGCTCCATAATTCAATCTCAAATAGACGACCTAGGGAAAATCATCATAAATTTCTCTCCAATAATCATATTTGAATTTACTAAAAAGTGATTGATATCTTATTGATTGTAGTTTTTTGTATCATTTTTAGGGACAAAGGTTGAAACAGTGACATGTGGCACTTCGTACAAGTTTGCTTTACTAAACTAGTCTATAATCAGGTCATCGTGGGATATTGGACATAAAAAAAAATTCAAGAATCCAATCTTGGTTGGAATGGTGGCATTAAAAAGAAGACTCATAGGGCTGCCATAGGAAGAAATTTCATACCTTGGAGATCTGAAATTACAGAGATACAACAATTTCAATATCGAGCTCCTACAAAGCAAGAAAAAGGTGTGTATTATTTTTAAAATTTGCATAACTTGTGTTTGAAAAAATAGTTTGAAGTGATTCAAAGGGCATAGTGAAGCATAGATATAGTTGTTTGATTTTGAAATGCCTCTAAACAAAAAAAATAGACACGCCTAGTAAGCAACCATAAATCTCTACTATGGCGCATGAAGAAGAGGAATAAATGCAACATGATATATCAAAATTACAAGACCAAGTGCAACAAATTTCACTCTCGCAAAAAGTAACCAAAAATGAACTGGAAGCTAAGATGGATGGTATAGAAGCAAAAATGAAAGGCAACATGGCATATTTTAATTATGGTTTAAAAGTAGACATGGAAGGTTTGAAGGACGGTTTGAAAAATTTGTTACAAGAAATGCTTCCTAGTGGTGACAAGGTACTCCATGAAAATATGGATGAGGACAAAAGGAATATGAAATATGATTTTAGAGACTCTGACATTGGGTTTAAGACCCACCACATTCCAAAGATAGATATGAGTAATTTTGATGGCAAGGATCCGGTAACATGGATACTACAGATGGAGCAATTCTTTGATCTACATGATGTACTGCACACACAAAAGGTATGCATTGCATCTTTATATTTAGAACAAAATCGATTTGTGTGGTATAGATGGTTTTTTTCTTGTAAATAAAGTGTCACTTGGATTTTTTTTACGGAATAATTGGTATCACATTATGAAGATACAAAGAGCAATACATTCTTTAGCCAATTGATAAATCTCAAACAAAAGGATTCAATGGCGGAGCACATTGAGGACATCCAAATATTGAAGATCAAGGTAAATGATATTCCATAGGAGAAAAGGATTTATGTCTTCATAGGGACCTTAAAGGATAACATCCAACATGAGGTTCTCCTTTGGGAACCTGATTCATTGGAGAAGGAATTCAAGGTGGAAAGAAAATTTGAAAGCAAAACTATGGCAATAAGGAATTCATCCACTCACAGCTATAAAAATGGAAGTGATGTTGCTCCTAGCCTCCCACGACCTACAAGGTTGGCACCACAACAACTGGAGGAAAAAAGAGAAAAATGGCTTTGTTACAGTTTATATCAAATACACTAAGGGTCATAAGTGTGCTTAGAAGAAATTATTTTACATAGATTGTGAAGAGGAGGAAGAAAAGGAACTAGAAACATCAAAAGAAGAGGATATACTCTAGGAACCAACCCCGGAGAAAGAAGAAATGAATATGATCATATATTGTAATCCATAGGAAGGAATTACCACTCCTCAAACTCTCAAGATAAAATGATTTATCAAGAAAAAAGGGTAATAGTGTTGATCGTGTAATATCCCAAAATAAGGGATTTCTACAACAATAAGAATATCTTAAGATATTCTAAAGTTGGAGATGCAACCATATAGCTCATAATAGATATTAAATCATATTTACTTCAATAATATGTACATCAGCAAACATTATGATTCATTTCTTCAACCCAAAGTGGGGAAAAGCAACCATTTCAACCCTAAAAAAATCAATTTCAGAGATGTGCATAAAAATAAGGGCAAAGGATGGTGGGATACCTTATCTTATGTCATATGGGACTTGCATACCAAATTTGAGCTAAAACAAATGACTCTAGCTATGCTAAACAGATCTCCCACTCCCGATATGGCTTAAAAATGCCCAAACCCCATGACTTAGCTAATGCAGAATTTGTTGAAGCCTTCACACCGTCTTTTTCAGAGGTTTTATGATAAAATATGATGGAAAATACATACATACATTGTATTACATCATATCATGGAGTTTATTTCTCAAATCATGAGAAAAATGGAAGAATGGATGAAGAAACCCTCAGGAATGAGGTACTGCAACACTTTATTTCTCTGCAACAAGAATGTACAACGTAATATTCAAGAGCTATAGTAGCTATACATTAAATATCAGATCTAAGACAAATCTTTTCACAAAATATCAGATCTATAACAGATCGGTACACTAGATTTTCTTTACTTTACATTCCCCTTGGGGATCTCAGCAATACATGAAATACAGAGAGTAGATATGAGTTTTACTGCAGCAGATCTGCAAAAAGATTTAGAAAATCTGAAGTAAACACATCAGTAAATATATCAGATCTGAATTAGACATGGATTAGATGGCTAATCCATGGATCACCATGGTGAAGGAAGGATCCATCCACCAGAGATCTCTTCTCCAAATGAATGTCAGAATACCCTGAAACTCTGCAACTGAAAATAACGCAGTCCAAGAGGATAAACTGCGCTATAATATTGAAGCATAGATTGGCCTAATGTCAAGATAAAAATCTAAAGCCCACACTTCTAATACACTCTTCCAGGAGGTTAAAAGACACACTCACTGAGAAGAGGCACTAGTACAATCTAGATCTGAGAAGAACTAGTGTTTCCACTTGTTGCAGCTCACTGAAACAAGTAAATCAAAACAAGATTTACGCTTTCTAAGGGAGATGGAGCTTGGCCATATGCCTGATATTGGAAGAGAAGTAAAATGCCCTACAAGGGCTACTCAATGGAAGGAGAGAGAATCCCTAAACAGGAAATCCTCACAATTCTTTGCTAAACAGCCAAGAGAATGAGATATGTCTGAACATAAAATATACTCTTAAAATATAATATCATGAACAACCTTCTCTTGAGCCTTCCCCTTCCTTTTATAATATGAGAGCTTGAGAAACCCTAAACCACCTTCAAAACTCTAACTCCTTTCACATGAAGACCCTCCTTCTAGAACTGCGCTGATCAACAAGGAGGTTCAATGTATTTAGACAGTGTTGTGATTTGGTCAAGGTTGACCTCTTCAATCTGCCTCATCCCTTTTCACACTCAAATGCCTCCAATCCAACTCTCAAATGTTTATCTATGCTGATCCTTGTTCACACTGAACTAGATATATTGTTGATATCTTCTTCTTCATGCATGCATGTTGACTTAGTCAAACTTGACAATGTCCTCATTCATTTGCCCCTGTTCACACACACAAGTGTAAAATCCAGCTATTTTGATGATCTCATTTCACATTATGATGATTTTTATTCAAGATTTTATTATGAATGGACCTCCTTACCCATTTATCCAACTACAAAGTGCAAAACTCAAAAATTAATATTCCTCTTAGTTGCTTGCTAAAGTAGGAATATTATAGTCCTCCCCTCTCAAATGTTGCTTGTCCTCAAGAAACTGCAAGGATAGAACTGAAAGGCTCCCTCCCAAGGCATGGAGTCTGAAAAAATGTTTGGGAACTAACATCCCATGTAAAACCTCCACCCCCAAGCTATCATCCATACAAGATGAGTAACCCTCCAACATGGCAACCCATGAAAGATCTCTTCCACCCTTAGCTCCTACAATGTGGGTGGGTTGAATAACTGAACATGGTAGACAAAATTGCCTACCCTGTGCTATCTTTCTCTCCACTTATAGCAAGTGTAGAGAACATGTTGATTTGTGGTTGCAATCATATTGCCCTCAAGTGGCAAGAAGGGAAATAGATCTCCAAAGACCCTCTCTCCCATATCATGGATCAAACTAGCCCAAATCATCCCATCCAAAAGGAATGCCACATCATCATCTTTTGGTATCCAAATCAGAAAAATGATGATGGTTCCAAGATACCAATGGTCTATCTAAGGGATGCATCGCAGTTTTCCCAACTGTTTCTGGAGAATGTCATGTGGCAAGTTGTCTTCCAACAAAGTACTAGTTATGCATGAGTGCTCATCCACTATATGGTAGTAAACAAAAAAATATATCAGTTGTACATGATCATAATAATAAGACAAGGTTCCATACATCCCTTCTAGAACATCATGATGAGTATGGAGAAATTTCAGCCCATACTCTCTCAATAATAGCCATAGCAACAAGGACTCTTGCTGCCTCCTTGCATTATCAGAATGCAGATCATGGAGCAATAATACATTGATGGAAATGTGAGTTGTCTCATCAACAAAGTACAAAACAGCTCCCTCATACATCATGGAGAATTTATCCTTCCTCCCAAAAAAATATACATATATGAAATACATCTCAAACATAAATACATGTGAGCACACGAGACATATCTCAGACAAAGGTAAATACATGGACATATGATGTCCAAACTCTCTTCTTAACAGCCACAACAACCATGCCTTCTTCTTATGCATCATATCATTGAGACTCAAGGCATGAGTTAAAGAAATAGAAATTTTTGGGTAGTTTCCAAACTCACCCAAAAACAACCAGCGTAGCCCTGCCTCTTGCTGGCCTGTATCATAGATCTGCAAGGGGTTTGGAACCCTCTCGCTCCATACTTCCATCCATTCATCCCAATGTGGGTGATGGATCTTATTCTACAAATGTCTGGTATCCTCCCATGGTAGGACACCATGATCCTCCATCCTTTGAAGAACTTTTCACTTCACGAAATGTTGAAGTGCACCTCCAATGGGATCTCCTGATGAGACCTCATCCTCATGCATGGCCTTCCAAAACCAAAGAGGCCTTGGATTTGCTGCAAGTAGAAGTCTCTCTTTGAGCTATGGCATGCTCATTGAGAGAGTGTTATCTAGAGAGGAGAAAGAGTTTCTCGTCTCAAGATGTCTAACCTTTGACATCTCTTCCTCCATGGCTTCCTGAATGAAGCTGGCATCTGAATGTTCCCATGAGGAATGGGTCCTTATCTCTTCACTGCTGCTCTTGGACAGCGCAGTGCAACCTTGCTGCTCTAGATTAGCAGTAAGTGATGATCTTGGGTCATACAACAGCATATTTCCACAATCTTCTGAAAGATTTTCTGCAATAATAAAAAGTGTAAATGCAATCATACCTTGCTGGACTTTGGGAACACCTTGCATGGCTGCAAGAGTTCTTTCTTTTACTGTATTGGCTCCCTCACCTGCTGATGTTGAAGGTTGCTCCTCCATGGTTGTCACAGCGCTGATATAAGTCTCCTCAAGAAATGGTGAGGGCTCCTCCCTCTCTGATTGTTCTTCATCAAATCTCTTGATCACTCTCTGAGTGAAATCTACAAGAGTATATACTCTTGCATGACTTATGTGGTTGAACCACCAAGTGCTTGCTTTGCCCTTCATGTGTAGCGTTGCAATCTCTATTGCTTGTCTTTCTACCATTGGATGTAGTAGGAAGAATGTTGCAAGTCTTCTTGTCCAAGTCCTTGCTAAATATGATCCATCAAAAGTAGACAATAGAAACCTATTGCCCTTCATCCTTCTTGTACTGCAAGGTCTCCTTTCTTCCTCCAGTTGAATGAACTGTGGGAAGGCTAGAGTCTCCCTGAAGGCTCTAGGTTGAGTCTTGTACTCAACAAGGTATTCACTTAGAATATGATATTCCAAGTGTCTTCCATGCCCTTTGTATTCTTCTTCATGAGAATAGGAAGTGCATGGTTCTTCCTCTTCTTGAAACCCTCTAGGAGTTTCTTGGCATCTCTTCTCCTTTGTTTGCCCAACCTCCTTGGAGAGGTTCTTCTTGGATCTGAAAACTGATGAGAGTAATATCATCCTCTCCATAATTTTGTTCTCTAATTCTTATTTCTATTCTTCTGATAGCTGGATCTCACAGGCTGAGCCAGAGATCATACTTTGATACCACTGTAATATCCCAAAATAAGGGATTTCTACAACAATAAGAATATCTAAAGATATTATAAAGTTGGAGATGCAGCCATATAGCTCATAACAGATATTAAATCATATGTCCTTCAATAATATGTACAGCAGCAAACATTATGATTCATTTCTTCAACCCAAAGTGGGGAAAAGCAGCCATTTCAACCCTAAAAACGTCAATTTCAAAGATGTGCATAAAAATAAGGGTGAATGACAGTGGGATCCATTATCTTAGGTCATATGGGACTTACATACCAAATTTGAGTTGAAACAAATGACTCTAGCTATGTTAAACAGATCTCCCACTCTCGATATGGCTTAAAAATGCCCAAACCCCATGACATAGCTAATGCAGAATTTGATGAAGCCTTCACAGCATCTTTTTCAGAGGTTTTATGATACAATATGATGGAAAATGCATACATACATTGTATTACATCATATCATGGAGTTTATTGCTCAAATCATGAGAAAAATGGAAGAATGGATGAAGAAACCCTCAGGAATGAGGTACTGCAACACTTTATTTCTCTGCAACAAGAATGTACAGCGTAATATTCAGGAGCTATAGCAGTTTTAAATTAAATATCAGATCTAAGATAGATCTTTGCACAAAATATCAGATCTATAACAAGTCGGTACACTAGATTGTCTTTACTTTACATTCCCCTTGGGGATCTCAGCAATACATGAAATAAAAAGAGTAGATCTGAGTTTTACTGCAGCAGATCTGTAGAAGGATTCAGAAAATCTAAAGTAAACACAGCAGTAAATATATCAGATCTGAAGTAGACATGGATTAGATGGCTAATCCATGGATCACCATGGTGAAGGAAGGATCCATCCACCAGAGATCTCTTCTCCAAATGAATGTTGGAATACCCTGAAGCTATGCAACTAGAAATAATGTAGTCCAAGAGGTTAAACTACGCTGTAATCTTGAAGCATAGATTGGCCTGATGCCAAGATCAAAATCTGAAGCCCACACTGCTAATACACTCTTCTAGGAGGTTAAAAGACACACTCACTGAGAAGA
Source organism: Pinus albicaulis (assembly GCA_034641835.2). NCBI lineage: Eukaryota > Viridiplantae > Streptophyta > Pinopsida > Pinales > Pinaceae > Pinus > Pinus albicaulis. The sequence continues at coordinate 120,337,691 of CM076570.1, forward strand.
GGCACTAGTACAATCTAGATCTGAGCAGACCTAGTGTTTCCACTTGCTGCAGCTCACTGAAACAAGTAAATCACAATAGGATATACGTTGTCTAAGGGATATGGAGCTTGGCCATATGTCTGATAGTGGAAGAGAAGTAAAATTCCCTCCAAGAGCTACTCAATGGAAGGAGAGAGAATCCCTAAACAGGAAATCCTCACAATTCTCTACTAAATAGCCAAGAGAATGAGATATGTTTGAACAGACAATATACTCTTAAAATATAATATCATGAACAACCTTCTCTTGATCCTTCCCCTTCCTTTTATAATATGAGCTTTAGAAACCTTAAACCACCTTCAAAACTCTAACTCCTTTCACATGAAGACCCTCCTTCTAGAACTGTGATGATCAAAAAGGAGGTTCAATGTATCTGGACAGTGCTGTGATTTGGTCAAGGTTGACCTCTTCAATCTGCCTCATCCCTTTTCACACTCAAGTGCCTCCAATCCAGCTCTCAAATGTCTGTCTATGTTGATCCTTGTTCACACTGAACTAGATATATTGCTGATATCTTCTTCTTCATGCATGCATGTTGACTTAGTCAAAGTTGACTATGCCCTCATTCATTTTCCCCTGTTCACACACACAAGTGTAAAATCCAACTATTGTGATGATCTCCTTTCACATTATGATGATTTTTATTCAATTTTTTACTATGCATGGGCCTCCTTACCCATTTATCCAACTACAAAGTGAAAAAATCAAAAATTAATATTCCTCTTAGCTACTTGCTAAAGTAAGAATATTACAGATCGATTCTAGTAGTACCCACAATTTTATTCATTGTAAGATAGCCAAGGAAATGAATTGATTTTTATATCTAGCACCAAATTTTCAAGTGATGGTTGCAAATGGAGGAACTATAAATCGCTTATAGAAGTGTCATAAAATCAATCTAAACATGGTGGAATATTTATTGAATAGTCCAATGCTTTCCATTCCAATAGGTGGTGTTGATGTTGTATTAGGATTCCAATAGTTACAATGTTTTGCGGTGATAAATTTTAATTTTAAAGAACTTTTCTTGAAATTTTCATGGGAAGGAAATGAAATTGAATTAAGGGGCATTATAGGGAAACCAGAGAAGATAATCATCTCTAATGTCATGACAAAGCTTTTGAATAAATAATAACGTGGCATAATTGCACAATTATGCTCACTAGGTGTTCAAACTTCGAAATCATCTATTTTTCCATATCTCCAAAGAATTTTGGACAATCATTCCAAAGTATTTGAGACTCCCAAAGGCCTCCAACCTATTCATGATCGTGACCATGTAATTCACTTGATTTCAGGAAGTGTTCCCCCAAACATTAGACCTTAGAGATATCCCTATGCCCAAAAGAGTGAAATTGAACGTATAGTTGCATAAATGCTAAAGGCAAGTATAATTCAACCTATCCAAAGTACTTTCTCTGCTCTAGTAGTATTGGTACACAAGAAGGATGGATCATGGTGTATGTGTGTGGATTATAGGGAGCTCAACAAACTCACTATTAAAGATAAATTTCCCATTCTTGTCATCGATGAATCGTTGGATGAATTACATGGAGCAATTTACTTCACCAAGATGGATCTTCGTTTAGGGTATCATCAAATTAGAATGAAGATTGAAGATATTCTAAGAACATCGTTCAAAACTCATGAAGGTCATTATGATTTTTTGGTCATGCCTTTTGGCCTTACTAATGAACCTTCCACATTTCAAGGTTTCATGAATTCCATTTTCAAACCCTTCCTTAGAAAATTTGAGTTTGTATTTTTTGATGATATACTAATCTACAACAAGCCTTGGAAGGATCATGTTCAACATGTTGAGAGGGTGCTCAAACTATTGGAGGAGAAACAATTGTATGAAAAACCCTCCAAATCTTTCTTTGGGGTACAGGAGGTGGAATATTTGGGTCGTATTATATCTCATGAGGATGTTAAGGTCCTAACAAAATTAAAACCATAAAGGAATGGAAAATTCCCACAACCCTAAAGCATCTTTGATAATTTCTCAGGCTGACAAGGTATTATCACAAGTTTGTTAAGAATTGTGGGAAAATAGCAGCACCTATAACAACATTACTGAAGAAAGATGCATTTTTTTTACTCCAGAAACAACTAAGTCTTTTGAATATCTTAAAGAGGCAATGTGTGAAGCTTTAGTTTTAGCTACTCCAGACTTCACAAAAACCTTTATGGTGGAATGTGATGCCTCAGGAAATGGAATTCATGTTGTTTTAATGCAAGAAGGAAGACCCATTGCTTTTGAGAGTCATGCAATCAAGGGAAAATATTTACACAAACATATTTATGAGAAGGAAATTTTGGCAATACTACATGCCCTAAGGAAATGGTGCCCTTACCTAATGGGAAGACACTTCAAGGTAAAAACAGATCATGATAGTATTAAATACTTTTTGGAAAAAAAATTATATTTACAAGAGCAGCAAAATTGGGTCACTAATATGTTGGGTTATGACTTTGAAATCATCTACAAAAAAGAAAAGAAAAATGTTTCTGCAGATGCACTCTCAAGAAGGGATGAGGATGTGGAAGCATTTCGATTATCCAACCTGACTGGATAACTAAATTAAGGGGGGAATGGAAGAATGACGAAGAGGTGTGGACACTCATTCAAAATTTGCAACAAGATACCAATACATTGGATACATTTATCTTTAAAAAGGAATCATTGTGGTACAAAGGACACTTACATCTATGTAAGAATTCCCAACTCAAATAAAATATTTTTTTGAAATTGCACACCTCTCCTTTAGGAGGGCACTCAAGATTTTTAAAAACATACGATAGGGTCAAGAAGAAACTTTTCAGATTACCTTAAATTTGATATTCAAAATTTTGTGGCAGAAAGTTTGATTTTCCAACAAAATGAAGTTGAAACAATTAAGATCCCCAGTTTGCTACAACCTTTATTTATTCCAAGTCAGTGTTGGGAGGAGGTATCAATGTATTTTATTATAGGTTTACCCAAGTATGAAGGAAAAAGTGTCATCGTGGTGGTAATTGATAGACTTACTAAGTATGCACACTTTTGTGCATTATCCCATCCTTTTGAAGCTAGTAAAGTTGCTACTACAATTATGGAAACAAGTCAAAACCTACATGTAAACCCAAAGATTATTATAAGGGATAGAGATCCCATTTTCACTATAAAAAATTGGACGGAATTATTTTCTTGCCTTGGTTCTCAATTAGCTCATAGTTCATCTTATCATCCTCAATCTGACAAGGAAACTAAGATAGTGAATAAATGTTTGGAATGATGTCTTCATTGCTTTGTATCTGGTACACAAACACAATGGGTCAATTGGTTACCTCTGGTTTAATAATGGTATAATACTTCCTTCCATATTGTAGCAAAAATGACCCCATTTATGGTACTTTATGGATATCAGCCATCATCTATCACATCATATTTAAGAGAAAATTATAAGGTTCAAGTAGTGGAAGATCACATTGAGCATCAACAACAAGCTCTCCAACTCTTAAAGGATAACCTCAATCTGGTACAAAATCGAATGAAATAATAGACAAATCAGCATCGCAGTGAAAGAAGCTTTGATGTAGGTGACTATGTATTTTTATGGCTATAACTATACAAACAAATGTCCCTCAAGCAAGCTAAGAAGGATAATAAATTATCACCCAAGTACGATGGTCATTACAAGGTGTTGCAAAAGATTGGCACTATGGCATACAAATTGGAGCTTCCTGCATCTTCCCAAGTACACCCAATTTTCCATGTTTCGTGCTTAAAGAAGGTTATTGGTGACAAGCTCCCAATGCAGACAATATTGCTAGAACTTGACAAGGAAAGAAAAATCATATTGGAGCCTGAAGCAGTCACAGAAAAGAGAACTCGACAACTATCAAATCGATCAATTTTAGAGCATCTCATTAAGTGGAAGAACTTCCCTGCTGAAGATTCCACATGGGAGGATGAAAATTTTATACATAAGCATCCAAAACTACTCAAGTGTTTAGGAAAACACTTTTTTGAAGGAGAGGGACATGTTAGGTCCCTATAATACTAGTGTAGCCCCCTTATTGTTATTGTTAGCGTATCCCCCTTATTGTTATTGTTGTGCCCGTGTAGCCCCCATATTGTTATTATTGTGCCTCATAGAAGCCCATTATTGTTATTATTGTGCCCTTATATTATTATTGTTATGTAGGCTCTAATTATATTGTGACACCTTATACTCCAATATATACAAAGGAGGTCTTGTAATTTGTGTCATCCAAGAATTGTTTATTTATGTGATGTAAAGGAGGTTTCACCCCTCGAAGAGGTTATTTCTCAAGTCGTTGATCTATCTTTTCTTCTATTTTGTGAGTTGGTTGCATAACATAAATTCATACTGCACCTTTGAATTGTAATATCTATATATGTTTTATATTTTTAATTATGTTTGGGTTATTAGACACATGACACTGTCATTTTTTCACCTTTTTTATAGGTACATTTGTTCCCATATATGTGGGCATATGGACATCATTTTCACACGGTGACTATCGATGATGGATGCATGACACATGACTATGGAGTGGAACTCGAGTTAGACCAATCTAATTGTGCTAGCCACCATGATCAAAACCTAATTCAGGGGAGGTTAGGTTACGTTGAAAAGATACAAGAGATCATTCAAGTGGACTTTTCTTTGTTCCAATATGTTAGTTTTAGGTACAAGTGGTGGAACACCTTTGATCGGAATAATGTAAAGGAAGATCGCAATAATGGGAGGATATCTATCACCTCTAGAAATATGTGGCATGAAGCTAGGGAGCCTTATGTTTTCCCAAAACACTGCAACTAGGTGTTTTTTTACCCAGATGTGTTGGATAGGGATTGGTGGTGTTATCACTCTGTAAATTTATCCAGGCTAAAAAGACAAGTTCTAGCAGTAACCACAAACCTCTTTTAGGCTAAATTCCAACCCCCCTAGCCTTGGAGAGGGTTGTCTCACTATGTTTTCTTTCAGTCAAACTAGTGACTCAAAAATCTTGATCTTAGGTTGGGTGTAAGGATCCAAAAAGGTGAATTTATGTTGTTGTTTGAAGGTAAGTGGAAGAAGATATATATACCTCAAATCAGACCATTGTTTGAGATCTAAGTGAAAAAGGGATGTGATGGAGTTTTTTATGAAAGGAAAGATAGGCAGGCCTATTTATATTTAAGCAAATATCGTTATAGTGAGTGGATGAGTGCAGCATAAGAAAGGATGACACATAGAGCATCAAAAAACTGATGAATTCATGTTTCCATAAAAGAAAATAATACACATATGATCAGTTGATCTAAAACAAAGCACTAACTGAATTATGAGATATTCTTCTCAAGATGAGCATGAAGAATGTTTACACTATGGAAATATATATTAGAAACATAACACAAAGGAACACACAAACCAATAATTTGTGACATGAGAATCTCTGCCAAAACTGCATCTGTATTCTTCTATCCACTTGGGAGAAATGATATAAAAAATGCAGAAAATGTAAACTAGCTTGCTCTCCAATGACAAACCAACCCCTTCTTCAAGGTTCTTGGTGGTCTTAAATACTATTTTTTACATAACAGGCCCATTGACCAGATACATTACATCACTTATCCATAGGGGTGGATCGAATCAAACTACCTTTAGCAGTATGATTTACAAAGCTAACATAAAATCTGCAATATTTATCCTTAAAAAAAACAATGTACTTTATCCTATCCATCTAATGGCATATCCGTTCAATTTCAATGTTATCCATATCCTCTATCATTACATCACAGTTTAGACAAAAGAAGAAAAATCAAGTATCTGAGTTGTGTAGTAGTGGAGGATTGCGTAGCAGTTGATAAACAACTCCAGCTAAACGTGCACACTTGTACAATGAAGGACATCTGACTGATGGAAAGATGATTACTAGACAAATGAGATGGAAATGGACCCATTCCACGCATTTCTTGACACTTTACATCTTCAAAATGCTCCATTCCACCTTTGTTTAGCAGTTGTGCGGCGCTTGTGCAGCGAGCCTGTGCTTTGGGAATATCTCCCAAATAGTAAATTCAATTAATTTGAATTTTTTTAGCATGTTAATATCATCATTACGTAGCTCCACAAAAAATTTGAGCCAAATCTGACTCGTGGATCTCAAGAAATCCAAAAATGGATGTAGGTGACATTAGCTCGTTTCTTGAAAATCGTGAAGGATTTTGAGCTAAAATTAATTGGGTTTGCTCATCTCACCCCCATACATCTGTTGTAAAATTTTCAGGGAAAATGGGTGTAGGTTTTAGGATATATAGAGAAATTACAGTGATTGTTGCTCACATTGTGGCTCAAGATTAACCGAAAGGTGAAATGTCGAGTCGCGTCGAGACTGTCTAGCGTTGGAGGAACATTGCGCAACAACTATGTAGCATTGTGTGCAGCAATTGACTGGGTAGCATTGATGCGTAACGATGTATCTACAATGGTTGTCCGCTATGTGTGTACAAGGTCAAGAAGGGTATTTAGCAGCCTATCACGAATATTTGGAAAATTGACAATGTGATCTCTCTGAATATTCAGTCCAAGTTCATTGACTGGGGTCTTGTTGGAATTGGTGGCAAATATTATATCCATATACATCAAGATGTCTTGAATAATTTGTAGTAATTTGTTATGGTCCATCGATTGCCTATTCAACTCCTCTAGGAACAAAAATCCCTAAGTAGCTTCAATCATTGTTGCTATTTCCTTTAAATGCAATGTCATGGTTGTCACTAGACCTGAATAAAGTTTCTCTCGTTATTTTTGAAGCACCATATTATATGCATTCATGTACAACTCGTCAAGACTCAACTCTTGCATTTTAATTGTAAATCTCATATACTCTCACTTACTGAGACTTTTTAAAAAATTCAATGAACCCCTCATGGCAGAATTTCAATGATGTCAGATATGACTTTGAGGCTATGACAACAAAAGTGGTCATAGACTCAAATGCTCAAAATCTAAAACTCAATGAATAAGTCAAATACATTTGACGATGAAAACTAATGGCCCTAACAGGTGGTTCATATTAAGACATGACCCTAGATCAAAACATATTTTGGAGAACAACAGTGTTATCATGCCAAGCAAGGAAGATAATTAGGGTGATGACAAAGGAGAATGATGCGTCTTGTGTTATTTCATCATTTATGCTATTGTTGTATGCTTTTGTTTTCTATATTTTGCTAATTATATTGCTTTTTTATTCGCCTTGTTGACATTCTATAATATAATTGGTTAGATTCACAAACATTTTTTTATATGTTTCACACGATTAATAAATGATAAATAATGTGATGGTAATTAAGAGGCATTTGTTTGACTTTCAAATAGACTAGTTGATACATTTTTCTTTCCTAATTAGATTATGTAAAATGAATATCTATTTTTATATGTTTGTAAGTAAATTATTTAAAGTAGACATGTCTTTATCATTGTGAATATGATGTAATATTAGCTAGGAGAAATGTGAAAACATGAATTTTAGTGATTATCTCGTGATAAGTATGTTGAAAAAAATAATATTTTTTTAGTTGTTCATTAAGAAATAATCAAATATATTATTTGTCAAAAGTTTAAATCTAATATGTATCATTTTTGTAGTATTTAACTCATATTTATTATTAAAAAAAGTTAAATTTAAACGAGTACAATAACAAACAAGAGCTACATAGTAGCTAGTACATGTCACTTACCTTAAATATAGTTTAATTAAACTAAAAAACAATAAAGACACAAAGATTTCATCACAAAAATAAAGAACTAATAAAAATGATATTGTTGAATGTCAACACCAAACATTAAGAAATATGATTAACTAATATTGTTTATATTAACATATATACACTTTAATAATATTTATGAGTTTTATATATATATATGATAATAAAATTTATTAAAATATGTTTTTAATATAATAATAAGTCATTTTAAATTGAAAATATGGAGAAATAACTATAATTCATGAAAATGGAAATAATAGAAAAAAGGAAGAAAAAAAACAAAAAGTTAAATAAAAATTAAATAAAACTAAAAACAAAAAAACAGTAACTATTAGAAATGGAAGTTACTAAACAACTCATAATAAGACCCCAATCAATCACCTTACAAATAAATAAATTTAAATAATAATAAAAAATAACAAAAATTGAATTCTTAATGTTAAACTATGGATAAGTGTCATAAATTTTTGGTCAAAAATAAACTAGTATGAAGTCATTGGAAAAATTGAATGGCTAATACCATGTTTGCTCGTAGGTATAATAAATAACCAAAATAGCACCAAAATGTTATATCTTTATTAGTAGAAAAAAAATCACTTGCCTCTTTTATGGAAGAACTTCCAATAAAGCAAATCTCCAACTACAAGTAACTTCGCAAGCCTTATTTTACATTTTTTGAATTCACTTTACTGTTTAAGGGAAAACTTCCAATAAAGCAAATCTCCAACTACAAGTAACTTCACAAGCCTTATTTTACATTTTTTGATATTCATCATTAGAGAAAGAAATTTCTAATTTAAATTAGTAAAAGTTGCTATAAATATTAAATTTAAATCATTTGAAAATCTCATCACCTTAGTAATCAAATAAATTTTGTAAAAATAGAATTTTTTAAGTTATGTTAAATCTAAATTAATTATAAAAAATTATGACTTAAATTTTTTAAATTTAACAATAGATTGAAATTTAAAAGCAATATTGAATTGGTTAAATTGTATTTTAGATTAATTTATTATTATTAATATTTTATATTAAAAAATCATGTCATTGAAAGTCAGGAGTCTAAGCCATATACATCACATCTTTGGTTTGAAGAACATCAACTATACAATATAACAGTGGCATGAAAGGCACACCTACAAGTTTTCACAGTGTTTAGTGTGTGACTAATAAGACCCATGAAACCCTAATCTGATATATTTTCTCTGTACCACTGCCTTCTCATTTCACTCTTATTTTACCATTTGAATCGAAAACATTTAGCAAAGTATGAACTTTTCACGATTCCATTTCTGAAATCCATGGCGCCATGGTGATTTGTAGTAGGGACCTCTGAGATCCAAGTAAGACACCTTGAATGTGTAGGACAACAATTAGGTGTTCTCCCTCTCTCTAGCCTCCCATGGTTCGACCATATTGTGTGGGTCTTTCATTTTCTCATGCTCTTGTTATTGCTCCCTTTGTTGACGTCTATACTACATGATTGACATATAAAATATATCAGCCCCATACATAAAATAATTTTTTTTTTTTTATTAAATGAAAAATGCATTTATAAATATGGAAACATAACTTTTAATTTAAAAAATAATAATCATCGGTGCGCCCAAAACACAATCATGCACCGGCTTCAGTGTGTTGTCAAATAAAATCGCACTGGAAACGATGTGTCATATGCACATACTTATGACGCATTGTTGTTGGTTCACAAATTTAAATTTTCATCGTGATGCGTCACACTTATGCATCGGTGCGCACATATAACCTTTTCACACCGATGCGCGCATATAACCTTTTCGCACGAGTATAAAACATTTAGGTTATCAAATGCACTAAGTTATAGCTATATTTTTAAATATTATTTTTGTGGTGTGTTTAGTAAATATAAACATATGTGGCCAAGCGAGGAAGATAATCAGGGTGATGACAATGGAGAATGATATGTACTTGTGTTATTTCATCATTTATACTATTGTTGTATGTTTTTGTTTTCTTTATTTCACGAATTATATTTTTTGTGTTCATCTTGTTGGCATTTTATAATATAATTACACTGAATGTGTCCTTTTTGAAATTGGTCATGCTAGGCATTGTCTATCTTTTTCATCTCCAATTGACATTGTTTGTCTTTGTTTTGACATGGGTCAACTTTAACTTAAGAAGAAAAAAAAAATATTACACATCTTATTGTAAAATGGACCATTTTGCTAAATAAAATTTGTTTATATATAAATGAATGTTATAAATAATAATGAATAACTTATCATGGAAGAACTTATTGGAATTGGAATAATCTCAAATCCCTAGGAAATTGGTGTGTGGGGAGCCACTTGGCACGAATGTAATTTTTAAAATTCATTAAAAGAATCGGACCATTTTGCTAAATAAAATTCGTTTATATATAAATGAATGTTACAAATAATAATGATGAACTTATCATGGAGGAACTTATTAGAATTGGAATAATCTCAAATCCCTAGGAAATTTCTAGACGGGCACGGATATAATTTCTTTAAATTTTTTAAAAGTCAATGCAACCTAACAAACTATGTAACACTACAGATGAACAACATGATGAGAAATTTAACAAAAAAAACAATTAATTTTAAAAATTTTAAATTTAATTATTTAGATAAGCGTGTATATTTTGGAATGGTTTTCTAAATTTTAATTTAATTATCAATAATTATTAGGTGGATGGTAAGGATTTAACCTTCATGAAATATTTTAGAATTTTCGTAGTACTATACACAAATCAATGATTGACATTTATCTCAAAGTAGTTATGTATTTTTTAATCTTTTAATTAAATTAATTAATTAAAAAAATTGTTATATGAACAAGTGTCGTATGAAATGAGTTATAGTTTTTTGGACTTGTAGTATTGATAAGTCATACTAATGGCCCATGATATTGTAACAACACCTATTTATAAATTAAGAATCTCCCCGATAAAGTAGTGATAAATATATTTAATTATTTTTCAATATATAAATTAAAATTAAATTTGTTATTTATTTGTTTTTAATGTTTTGAAAAATAAAAATAATAATTTAATTTTAAGAGTATGGCTAAATTAGATATTAAATTGATATATAATATATTTTCATTTAAAGTTTATAAATGTATATATATTTCAATCCTCTTTGAATTTCAACATATAACATTTTACCAAAGAAACACGTACTCTTAATTGTTGTTGTTGTTATATATATATATATATATATATATATATATATATATATATATTAAATTTCTCTACTTTATATTTATACTTTGTTAATATGAAATTGAGATTTATAATTTCTCCATTCCACATACAAAATAAATATATGTAAAATAAACAATTCAATAATTTTAAAAAATTCCAAATTATAAATGGATATCATATACTTAGTAGGTACTCCTTTAAATCAAAATTATTAAGATAACTCCCACACAAATTGTTTTAACTAATTATGATAAAGCCCCACCTTAAATCGGTTCAACCTGAGATGTTATTGGGTTTACTTTTTTTTAGGAATGGTCGTCCTTGACATAAAGACTTCTTAACTCCGGTTATCTTACATGATCACTCATTATTGTGGGACCCACATGAGCTGTGCAAAGGCAACTATAATTAGTTATGGAAAGATGAGAAAGAAAGAAAGAAAATTTAACGTCCACAAGACTAAAGATATACTGTGGGACCTCTTTTAGAGTGCAAAAATTGAAAAAAAAATATGCACCTCAAGAGATTTAATTCTCTTCAAAATATATCTATATTGGTTCTATATATGCATATAGCATGTGTAACTTTTCATTTTTAAAACTGTATTTTTTGAATGCATAAATGGATACAATGCCTTGAAAGTTTACTTGGACACTTGGATTGTGTAAACTACACCACATAAAATTACAATTCCAACAAATCTTTTATAGACAAAAATTAAATTTAAATTTAAAACTGGAATTAATGGCTCGATGAAAATGGCTCCAAATTAATTTAATTTTTTTAAAATGAGATAGCTAAAATTCTATAACAAACCCCCTTCTTTATGTTGATTACAGAATATCCTAGAATCTGAAGGTCACTCGAGTGAAAGATGCTCTTTTTTTAATCTCATTATCAACACACACTGACTTTAGTCATTTCCTATGTGCAATTACATTTTTTTTTCTTCGGTGCCCACGAGGACCTATGGTAATTTTTCTTCTCATTACCTTGCATGTTATACCTTAGATATATATATATATATATATATATATATATATATATATATATATATATATATATATATATATAAGATTTTGACATAGTGGTATGATTGGAAAAAAAAATTATTTAGCACTACAAGGAAAAGACCCTCTAGTGGATGTTTTTGAGGAACCCCTTATAAAAATACCCCAAACATCTGTTTGTAGTGGATATTACTAGAGGAGGTTGGCGGGTGGAGGTTTTTGCGGATGTTTTTCATCCGGTGCGCTTATCATCCTAAACCGCACCAGTGCATTCAACAAGAGAAAGCATCGATGTGTAAAAAACATTGGCACACCGAGACACCGAGCGCTCCGTAAAAACCCTTCTAGTGTGTCTTATTACTGTAGTGCACTGGTGCTTTACAAATATTCTGCACCGGTGCATCCTAAAACCCCGCGCCAAAACTGAAACCGCCCGGTGCGATCTTAAGAAACCGCACCGGTGCGCCTATAAAACCCCGCACACTGAAACAGGGTTAAAAAAAAACAAAAACAAAAAAAACAAAAAACAAAAAATTATTATTACGGCCAAAAAATTGCATTTTTCACTTTTCAGTGCTCCAGAGCTCTCAAGCACCGATGCAAATTTTCCTTGTCTGAGGCGCCCTGACATCGTTGCTCCCATTGCACCCATTGCATGCACTGTTGTTGTGCATTGCCCACCATCTCCATTTTGAATTTTGCAAAACAGTGAGAAAATTAAGTTTTGCAAATTCTACAGCCAATATGCCTCCTCGACGGCCAAATGTACAGGTATTTTTCTTGTTTTTCCATAATTTAGTCTTTTAGCAAATTAGAATTGTAAATTATCTTAAAATTAACATTTTTTTTTTTAATTTTCGCGCAGTGCGCTCGAGCCATTCGACTTGCACCGGTTCACGGTGTTGCCTGTAAATTTACAGGCAGCACCGCCACCATTGCTAATGGTATCTGCATTGGTTCTGGGGCCGTATCGAAAGGCGCACTGGGATTTTTTAAAATTTTAAAAAGTGCGGTGCAATCGGTTACTCGGCCGCACCGTTGACCCTGTCGAATAGCAGGAATGTGGTGCGTTGACGGAAATATCCGCCTCGGGGCGGGTAATTTTTTCAGTGCACCGCATTCCGGCATTTCAACTTGGTCAACAGTGCGGCCTGGTAAAAGACCGCATTGTTGACTATGTACTAATTTCTGCAGGGTGGTGTGATGACCAAACTATACACCCCAGGGCATATAGCTTGGTCAGCGCACTGCCCTCCCGACACTGGTCCATAGTCAATGGTGCGGGCTGTTATACCACCGCACCGTTGACTTTGGAACAATTCTAGGAGGGTGGTGCACTTAAAATTTGCAGGTGCACCGCCTCTAGTGCGTTGAATATTTTCTTGTCCACCGCCTCCGGTGTGCGACAATAAAAGACGCAAAGTGACCGATGCATGTCTGTTTTTTGTGGCGCACCGACTGATTTATTTTTTTTCAAAAAAAATTATATATCTATATTCCTAAATACATGTCTCATTTAATGATAAAATTGTATATAATATTTCAATCATTCAGAGATGTGAAAGGAGAGAAGAGAGGGAATAGCAGCAACAATAGGCGGACCAGTATAACATGGTTCACTTGTGGGAGGCACGAGAGAGGGAGAGAGAGGTGTACCCTTGCCCTATTACAGTAGCTACCCAGGGGCTCCTAAGGTAGGTAGGCCTCCTCAAGTTCTATGAGGAGGCTACTTCCCTAAAGGGCCATTGTTTGTTTTTGTGACATCTTATCCACAAGTGGAATGCCCACCTACAGGCTTTCCGAGTTGGTCTTAACCAGTGGTACGCGCCCACTGAGGAGGACATCTATTTCATTACCAGGGTATTGAGGAGAGAGGTGAATTTTCCCTCGTTCCCAGAGGTTCCAGTTGGCTATGTAGCAAGGAGTCAGTTGGTGTACTCCAAGAGATACATTAGTGTGGATATATTGTCTCCTTCATATTTTCAGGTCTCCGGAGGTCAGTTACGTATTGCTGCATTTGGTAGTGAGGAGGAGAGGTGCTTCTCACTTCTGATTTCGACCATTTCACACAACACCAGTGACGAGAAAGGCATTAGTTGCCCGCTTCTATATTATGTTGATTATTTAGTACGGGAGCCATGACTTGTTAGGTGGTCTGCCATTTTTTTTGCGGCAGTTCTGTACAACCTTAGATAGATGTCGTGCTCATGCACAAGGGAGGGTCAACTTCCCTTTTTCTTCAGAGCTTTTTTTTTTTTTTTTTTTGGAAAGGTTTCCATAGACAAGGCCTACTTTTGTTCAGCAGCCTCGTAGGTCAATGTTGGATGCACGGATGCACATGTGGGGACAGATGATGCCCAAGAGGGGCGAGACTGAGTTTTCCGCGAGGATATTGCATGATGCACTGGAGTTTCTAGGCAGTTTTGACGAGCATCCCTTCGTTATGGTACCCTATCCTTTTACTGGTTTGGATTGGCGAGGGTGTGCCAACATCCTCTTCATAGATGATGAGTCACTGGATGATAGAGGTAATATTACTGTTTTATTTAAATTTATTCTAACATGTTCTTTAACTTGTTTTTGTTAAGATGTTTAATGAAATTGTCTAATTATTGTTGTGTACTTGTATATATTTTGTAGACGTTGGGTTATTTGATGGCGATGACATGCCTGCGCCACCAAATGATCCAGGTTTGGATCTTGATGATGATCAGGATATAGTAGATACCGAGGATCATGAGGCCGGTGCAAATAGACCTGCTCTTGTTGGTGTGTCGGTACTGCCTTTTTTTAGGCGCGGTAGGCTTGATAGTAGTTTGAGGATGGAGTTGGGCGACCAACTCTGTGCATTTTTTGTTGAGGCGGGAGTCAAGCCCGCTACTATGAGAGACATACAGGCCGATGGTAGGCTGGTACATAAGTGGAGAGGCATGTCGCGTGACATGTACAGCCTGATGCAACATGTCATAGGAGCTACGACCTTAGTTACGCGGTTGAGGAGGGCCCTTGCACGTTATAAGTGTGGTCAAGACGCAACACGTGATCGATAGTCCACGAGCAACGACGCATCATCTGATGATCACGATCAGGGGAGTGATCATCGTTCATAGCGCGTCGCGCCAAATGAGCAGCCTGCAGCATCGACCAGCAGTCATCATGGAGAGCAGGCTAGACCATCGACCATGTCAAGTCATCACGATGAGCAGCCGACAGTTGATCCTGATCAGCGTGAGGCACCAGTACCAGATCAGCAGACACATGATGATCAGCATGTATATGAGCTATATGTCAAGGTTGCGTCATTGACTGAGCAGGCCTCGACTAGTACTGCTATTGATGATGTACCACCAGTTGATATATGACATTTATATTACAGTTGTATGTTTTTTGACATTATATATATATATATATATATACGGTCCATGTATTTTATGTTCATGTTGCAGTTGTACTTAATTTACATGTTGGTTATCGTCATGATGTGTATATTGTTAGGACATGTTAGATATGTTCATTTAATGTGCAGCTTGCAGATAGATGTGTATGTGATAGCAGTTATTTGACATGAGATGTATATTTGATGTTTGTGTTGTGATGATGTTATACAATGTTAATTATGTTTTGTTAGATGATCATGATCACGATGATGTTAGCGAATGTGAATGTGTTTTTTAGTCGAATATGATATTTGTACAATGGTTATCATGATCGTGGTGTTTATTAATTAATTTAATATTAAATGATCATGATATTAATTAACTATTATGTCATGATTGTAATTGAAATTTTAATTTTAATTGTATGTAAAATTGTAAAATTGTATTTGTATTTGTAATTTTAATTTTAATTGTAATTGTATGTAAAATATTTGTAAAATTTTAATTGTAATTGTAGTATTCAATATATTGTGAAATGATTGTAATTGTAATTGTATAATATATGAAAAATTGTAATATTGTAATTCTAATTCTAATTGTATGTAAATTCTAAAATTGTAATTGTATGTAAAATATTTGTAAAATTTAAATTGTAATTGTAATATTTAATTTATTGTGAAATAATTGTAATTTTAATTTTAATTGTAATTGTATATTTGTAAAATTGTAAAATTCTAATTCTAATTCTGATTGTATGTAAAATTCTAAAATTGTAATTGTAATGGTATATATGTAAATTTGTAAAATTGTAATTGTAATTGTAAATTTTATGTAAAATTCTAAAATTGTAATTGTAGTTGTATGTAAAATTCTAAAATTGTAATTGTAATGGTATATATGTAAATTTGTAATTGTAAATTTTATGTAAAATTCTAAAATTGTAATTGTAATTGTATGTAAAATTCTAAAATTATATTGTAATTGTAATTGTAATTGTATGTGAAATTGTAAAATTGTAATTCTAATTCTAATTCTAATTATATGTAAAATATTTGTAAAATTTTAATTCTATTAGTGTGAAATGATTGTAATTGTAAAATTGTAATTGTATGTAAGATTCTAAAATTGTAATTGTAATTTTAATTGTAATCATATGTGAAATTGTAAAATTGTAATTGTAATTCTAATTTTAATTCTAATTCTAATTCTAATTGTAGGTAAAATATTTGTAAAATTTATTTGTATTAATGTGAAATTTTTAATTGTATTAATGTGAAATGATTTTATTAAAAATTTTAAATTTGTAAATTTGTTAAATTTTAAATAATTGTAAAATAATAAATCTAGAATAATATGATTTTTTTGTAACATAATAAATTTTAGAAAATAATGCAAATAAATTCATGTACTTTAGAATTATCATTATTTTATTATGATCTTACATACAAAAAAAAAAATTATACAGTACGTCATTTCCATTGCTTTTTAGATCAACATAATTGC
The DNA here is from genome assembly GCA_034641835.2 of Pinus albicaulis. Taxonomy (NCBI): domain Eukaryota; kingdom Viridiplantae; phylum Streptophyta; class Pinopsida; order Pinales; family Pinaceae; genus Pinus; species Pinus albicaulis. The sequence continues at coordinate 120,354,596 of CM076570.1, forward strand.
AAATTATCAAGTAAAATATTGATTTTAACATTAGCACAATGCAAATTACCAATTAATTCAAAATACATATTATAATGTTTCGAAAAACTCATCTTAAAAAGTATAAATATTGATGAAATAACACATGTGCCATATCACTCTCAGTTCTCATGATCACCCTCATTATCTTCCAGCTCGCATCGCATGATAACACTATTGTTCTCAAAAATATGTTTTGATCTAGGGTCATGTCTCAATACGAACCATCAATCCCTATCCAACACATATAGGTAAAAAAACACAAGGTTGCAGTGTTTGGGGAAAACATAGGGCTCCTTAGCTTCATCCCACATATTTCTAGAGTTGAATCTACATATCAGCCTACTATCATGATCTTTCGTTACATTATTCCGATCAAAGGTGTCCCACCACTTGCACCTAAAAATAACAAATTGGAAATAAGAGAAATCCACTTCAATGATCTCTTGTATCTTTTCGACTTAACCTAACGTCCCTCGTACTAGGTTTTGATCATAGTGGCTAGATCGACTAGTTTTATCAAACTCAACTTCCACTCCATAGTCTTGTGTGATGTTTCCATCATTGACATTTTCTGTACGAAAATGGTGTCCATATGCCCACATAGATGGAAACAAATGCACCTATAAAAAAGTTTTAAAAAATCATAGTGTCATGTGTCTTATAATAACCCAATAGTGAAAATATGAAATATAGATGTAATTACATTTGAAAGGTGCATAATTAAGTTTCAAATGTACATATAAATTAAATAGATTATTACCAATTTGTTGCACCCAATCCCTATGTTTAGCGCATCCTCTTCAGCACGTGGGTAACGACCAATTGCACCGTATTTCTCTCCTACTTGGTCAGCAACCCAACTGTTGGGGCATATTTTTGGCATATTTTCTTTTAAATGATCAGGCTAAGGCACACTTATACCATTCAACTCTCTGAATTCTTTCTTGTCACTATCCCATTTCATCCTCTTTTGTTCGTACAATGTGACCCACGGTTGTGTCGCTTCAGAATTATATAGAATGAATTTATTGATTGCTTCAATTTCTGCATTCACTGATGAAATCAAACTGACATTATATAGTAAATAGAGATCAAAATATACATTATATCAAAGTTCAATATGAATATTTACTTTGTGTAAATTTGAAAATTTATAAGTCGCATACTCTTTATCAAGCGCTTTTTTCTACTCGTTTGGAGCAACTCCCCTTCTCTTTTGTCTTCATCCCTTTCATCGTCCCAAATCACCACACCTGGTCTGTTGTGGATCTTCTTGATGTACTCATTGGCATAATAGAAAGACTCATACGATATGTACCCCTCTGTCATAGACCCCTCGGGTTTTGCCCTTTGTTGAACAAAACCTTTCAATTTCTTCATGTACCTCTCTAAGAAGAACATCCAATGATGAAAAACCACCCCAACTAATTCAACCTCATCTACTAGGTGGATTAAAAGATGAACCTGCAAGTCCATGAAACTCGTCGGCAGTTCCTTCTCAAACATACAAACAATCTCAACTATCTCTTGACGCCACCGTGAAATGCTAGCCACATGAATCTCCTTTGACATGATCCAACGTACAAATGCAAATAATTTAGATATGGAACGTCCTAGGTCTTGAGGGAATTCATGTTTCACACACCCACGCACGAACAAATGATAATGACACTGCAAAGTTATAAACACATGCAATAATATACAAAATTAGTTATGTTTTATGATCCCTGCATGGGATAAAATTTATTAATATAACAAATAATAAAATCATTATTTTGACATTATACGTACTCTTAGAAGATTCAAATGGTCATGCGATTTCAACCCTGAAAAATGGTCATCCACGGTGAAGCAACGTTGTAGTGAAGACCCATATGAAGATGACACCCGCACACCCATTATAACTTCCTTTGCCAAAGAAAGATCATATTTTTTTAAATCCATGGGACATCACCTTCTCTGAAATTCCATGAATTAGAGGGACCAACGACTGCCTCTAATCCTGTAATTTCTAATCGTCTTGGCCAATGCTTCTTTTTAGTTTTGGAAGTAATAAGATCTTTCCTAACAGCCAATGTGTCACTTTGATTTGATGATATGTTCCTCCATAAAGAAGATGAAAAATTTTTAAATATATGCATGGGATCTAATAAGTGGGTAAACTTAAGATGCTACCAATATGGGAGGTTATAAAAGATAGATTTCCTTTTCATCCCAATGGGAAATTTCTCAACATAGGTGTCGAAGGATTCTGGATCATCGAACATAGGCTCCCCATTTGAATCGAACATTTCTATGAACTCCTTCTCCTTCTCTCTCTCATATGCTCTAAGTTATTCAGATGGTGTCGTTATTGGAGGCCTTTGGGTCTCTCTTGTTTACCATTGAAAGCAGATGTTGCTCTTCTGTAAGGGTGTTCTTCTGGGAGCAATACCCTGGAGCAATCATACATTGGATTTCATAGATGCTTGGACCATCTAGCTTTCAGAGAAGGTCCACAACATTTACATCCAAAATACCATTTGTTACAATACCTGCGAGATTATTGTATACAATTTATATGCATGGCACGTTAAAGAATATCATGAAGATCAGAACAATTACAATGAATTAAATAATTAATATGTGAAAGAATATTGTTACGTATATAAACAAATCAATAAACATGTAATTTACCATAGCAAACTCCTAAGCCTCGATAATCATGTGTCGTGAAAGCACATATGCCATACAACGTAAAACTCCTCTCTGCTGCGATGGGTCTTGATACATCGTATACATTTATCCCATCCCATAATTACTTCAATTCATCTACCAGTGGTTGTAAGTAGACATCCATATTCTTCACTTTTCTTCTACCAGGGACTATGAGAGCCAACATAAGATGTTCATTCTTCACAGACAACCATGGGGTGATATTGTTATTGATCACTACTACAGGCCAAACAAAATAGTTGGTGTTCTGGAGGGAATATGGGTTGACGCCATCCATGGCTATGTTGAGTCGTAGACTTCATACTTCATCCTTGAATTTTTCAGGCCATGTATCCTCTATATGCTTCATGTCTATTGAATCAGTTGGGATTCTCATAATTCCCAACTCACTTCTGTGTGAGGCATGCCATCCCTGCAATATAGCTAATCCTTTGCAATGAAAGAGCCTTTGAATCTTTGGGATTATAGGCATGTGACTCAATATCTTAAAATGAGGACCAGTACGTGATTTACCCTTCTTTTTTTATTTATCATACCTGTCATGCCCACATTTCGGACATATCTCTTTGTTTGCATATTCTCCTCTATATAGAATACAATCATTTGGACATGCATGATATGATATGTACTCAACACCCAACATTTTCAACAATTTATTTGCCTCTTCGTAGCTACCAGGCAAGACATTATCACTCGGAAGAACCTTTTCTTTGAATAACCTGTAGTTGGTGATCATGGAAAATATTAATAAATGTACATTAATGCCGATATAATTGTTAACGTTTCTAAAATTGACCATTTGTAATGTTAATTATGTACTGATTATATTTCTCAAATTTATATAAGGGAGGACTTTATGGTAACTTACCTCAAAATTTCTGAGAAACATGCATTCGACAAGTCAAACTTTGCTTTCAAGTTGTATAGTAACATCGTTGTCCGCAACTGGGTATACTTTGACTGACCGCCAGGTCCAAATAGAGGGGTGGTGGAAGCAAATTTAAGGCTTTCGAAAAAGGTGTCAGCAATATGAGCATCATCCCCGGGCTTATCATCGTTTTGGAATGCATCTAACAACATTGTCTCCATGGCACTTGTATCCCTTAAGTAATCATCCATATCAACCTCTATTTGATTGCCTCCATGGCCAACTTGTGAAGAACTACTATTGTTGTAGTCATTCCTAATTGGTGAATCTGGACGTAGCGAGAATTGAAACGGTGGTTGATTCAACCATTCTTGGTATCATTCATCTCCGATTTTTTCTCTTAATTCAGTCTTCTCTCGATTTTACATTATCGTGGAGTGCAATGGAAGATGGTAGGTAGGTCGCTCATCATCACTAGAATCCTAATAATTTAAAAAATAAAAATAAAAATAAATAAATAAATAAAACAAATAATAACAAAAATAAAAATAAAATAAATAAATAAATAAAAATTTGAACATGATTAGTACAAAATATATGATATCAATTAATAAGCACGTTAACAATATTGCATGATTAATTGGTTTGACGTTGAAATAATTACATTAATCAATATACCAAACAATTATAATTATTACCATCATTGTCCCAAGATTATGGCTAGAAGATGCAATATTGTTACAATTGGCAGGGTGAAGCGGTTGTCCATTTTCATCTACCAAATGCGCCTTGCGGTATGCTGCTCCTGATAAGAACTTCCGACATTTTGGAGCTGTTTAAATATTTTGTGCATCTGAACTCGATTTTGAATCTGCATGAACCTGCAAATTTATATACATTATAAATTTAATCAAGATGTGCATGATTGACATAAATTCAATTAGATAATGAAAATATAAATAAAATCTGAAGTAAATATTACGTCTCGAGATGGATAGGGAGAAATCCATGATGGACTTTGAGAAATATTATGGAACGAGCTGGATTTTGAAGAATTGTCCATTCAATATAATTATGATATTTTCTCCCTACATTTGAGCAAAATCAACAATAAATTTTGTTGTACACACCTAAAAGTAATTCTGGTGCCTTAAAAATGAACTTCTTGTTATCGGTGCTAATGTATAGATAACCGCACCGGTGGCGTGTTATCAACGGATGCACCGATGCGGTGCTATTAAGTGATGCACCGATGACGAATAACTGCAAAAACAAAAAAACAAGAAAAAATGCAACTCTAATTTTTTTAAGTGAAATATATATATATATATATATATATATATATTTCACTATTTTCAAAAATCTAATTTCATAGAACAATTCTTTAAAAACTAAACACTTTTCATTATTTCACTATTTTTGCAAAAAAAAACAGCCAGAGATTTGTAGGAGACATACCTAGAGCAAGAGAGCATGAGAGAATTGTGGAGCAGTGAAATACGTTCGAACAAATGTATTCAGACAATCAGAATTCCAAACCTCTCATGATTCAAACCCTGTAACATAGAATTTCAAACAATCTCGTGATTAAATTTTATTGTTTTTCTTTTTAATTTTTCTGCAGTAAGTAAAAAGTTTCAATTTGTTGTTCATTTTCATAAATAAATAAGCAAATAATCCATTTTTACCCTAAACTCTTCATTCTTTTTGTTTATGTCCTTTCTTCTCCCTGTTTCTGTGATTTCAGAATTAGGGCTTTTCATTTTAGATTTATAGGGTTTGTATTGCTATATATAAGCTTATGACATCCAACCCACAGGACAACTTGCATATTCGGATCCCAATCCATGTCGGCCCTTGCATGAATTTTTAAAAAACAGAATTTTTTTAATCGGTGTGCCCGGCGTAACCTAGTGCACCGGTACGCTACATTATCCTTGCGCACCGCGAACGTACTGTTTGATAAAAAAATTAAAAACAATTTTTTTTAAATCTATGCGCCATATGTAAAATAGGGCACCGATGCGCTATTTCATTATGGCGCACCGTGAACGTGTTGTTTCGCAAAAACAATTTTGTATTGTGTTAATCGATGCACCATGTAACATATAACGCACCGCACCGGGACTCCTAGTTGACAGAGAGCACCGTACGGTGGTCCCTTGCTTACACGGGACATTTATAAGAATAGGCCGCACCACCCCCTCCATGACACCATATGCTACAAAAACTAAAACTAGGATATTTTTATTATTTGGTCTATGTTAATCGGTGCGATGGTTGACATGTAACGCACTGGTGCTCCTTGTTACAATAGAGCATCGTACAGTGTTTTATACTATTTGAACGGTGTGTTTATAAGACCACCACGCACTGACGTCGGTGCGTACACGATGAAAAGCGCACCGATTTCTTGATATATTTTTTTTAACCTGAAAAGTTGACAATTTATATATTGATAAAGAAAAGGCTGACAAGAGATCAAGTAACAAAAATATTGATAACACATCAAGAAAAGCAAAAAAGGAAAGTTCTTTGTAAATTCTTTACAAAATATATTATTTTTGAACTATACGTAAGTTTAACTAATATGTATTGTTTATTGTGTATCATGCAAAGCCACAAAATGACGAGGCTCAATAAAATTATTTCTGATCTAGGACTAGAAGAGCGTAAAAGCTTGATGGAAAAATTGCAAAAGGATGAATGAGGTGAATAAAAAATATTGTTGATCCAATATGAGTTTCTTTTCTTTTCTTTTTTCATTAATAATATACTTAAAATTATTAGATAACATGCTTCAAGCAATCTATTAATTCACATATGTTTAATATTCTACAGGGACCAATAACTCAAAAAAAGAAAAAAAATAGAACATGCAAATGAAAATGAATTGCTCCTTAGCTCATGTGGAGTGGTGCTGGAGGTTAACGAAAGGGGAAAAACTTTTACAAAAGTTTGAGGGATCTAGTGGAACGAATGTATAGACGTTCTGTCCACTTACAATACAAAAATCAATCCAATGATTCCAAGAAAAAAAATTTATCTAAACTACAGGAAGAGTTTCCAGAGAATTGGTCAATGAGACATGTCAGACTTTTAATAGCAAAAACGTACAACAACAAAAAAGAATGAATGAAAAAAGTACTATTCTTTTAAATGTTCTTCTAGAATTATTTATAAATATCACTTTTGTTATATTTACTTTTCATATATCAATATAAAAATTAAATAGTTTATTCTCATGTTACATTTTCAAGAAGATTATGAAAATCTCAAAAGATGAACGAGCTGATATCATAAATATGTGAGTAGGAATGTCCAAAAGATGTACAAGGAGATGGTCAAAGAAATGGACAAAATTGCATCGCAGGAGGAGTCATCTCAACAACAACGTGCTTCAAATGTAATATGTAATCATTGAATTTTTCGATCATTAGGTACAATAAATAAACAATTTAGCATTAAATATTAATTTTCAAGTATTTTCTTGTAGAAAAGAAAAGAAAATGGAACCCATTCAGGACATAAAACAGGACGACAAGGAAGAAAATGGTTGATATTTAAGTTTGTGAGTAATTGTTACTTCCTTATAACAACTTAACTAGATTTCATTTTTGTATATTTTAAGTTGTTTTACAAAAATCATCATTGAATGTCTTCAAACAGGTGCTAACATACAAAGAAGAACCATCAGACGAATTGATTAACATTGGGTTAAATATGGGTTGTGAGTATATTTTGGCATATCAGAAATTAATTGTGGAATTTGTAAGCATCTATCAATCTTGTTTTACTTAGCTCCGTCTATAATTAATAGAACAAATAAATCTTTTATATTACATATATTATTTTTTATAGGGTATAAAACTTGCAGGAAACAAAGTATGGAACTGCGCCAACAGATGAAATCTTGAAAGATGGCATAGTACATGGTTTTGAAAGAATGTGTATAGTTTATGAGTCAATTGTTGCTATGGTACGTCATTTATTTTCAATTTACATTGATGTATATTATTTAGTATTGAAATTTTCAGTATTTTCACCAATGTATATACACTCATTACAGTTTATTTGTATGTTTGTAGATGGAAAGTGAAGAAGAAGAAAAGAATCAACACCGTGAACAAAACATTCCTGAAAATAACCCCAAGTCATGGAAGTAGCTCGAGTAGTGATAGTAGTTCAAGCGAAAAATGATGATCATTATGTTTGGATATCAAAGCAAGGCGTTGTATTTTTTGAAATATTAATTGTCTATGAAATCAGACATTTTGTTTAATGTAATGGACATAGTGTCCCAATTGAAAGACAAAGGGATACCAATAACTGTCCCATTTTGTATGACAAAGATTGTCTTTTATATATATATATATATATATATATAATATGTTTTAATTTATTCTATTGTGTTCTCCATTGTTGCTGTGAAATGTAAGAGCACTGATTAAATTTATGGATGATTAAATATTATAATGAAGGGATATGGAATTTGATAATATGATATAAAAAATTAATCCAAACATCACATTCAAATGCACTAATAAAAATTTAATTGATATGAATGCTCTTATAAGATATGTGTCATATTTTGATGAATAATTAATTTTAAAAAATCACAATAATTATGATATGATATAACAAATTAATCTCAACATCACATTCAAATGAATTAATAAAAATTTAATTAATATGAATACTGTTATAAGATGTGTCTACTTTTGATGAATAATGAATTTTAAAAAATCACAATAATTGCATTGTTACAGATCGATGTTTCTAAAAAATACAAAATGAACACCGGTGTGTGTCAGTTACTGTACACCAGTGTGTTTGCATGATGCAGCACACCGGTGTGTTTCTATGACCTATGGGCACAGCACAAATACTAATACCAATTATAAATCTCTATGCATTTGTGCGATACTGCACACCAGTGTGTTTATGTGAGGCTACGCACCGGTGCATTTGTACGACCTATGGGTGCCGCACAAATACCAATACGAATTAGAACAATCGGTGTGTTTGTCTGATACTACGCAACGGTGTGTTTCTATAAGACTATGTATCGGTGCGTTGATACGACCTATGGGCATCGCACAAATCCCAAGACCAATTAGAACGGCCCCGTGCGTTGTATCACCAACACTGCGCCCAGTGTAGTTGTAGACCTTGACGGCCCTGTGCATGCACCTTCGACCGCCCCGAGCCACCGTCTAGATGACACGCACCGGTGCGTTGACACCTTAGTAGCGCACCGATGAAAAAACCTCTGTAATAAGTACCTCCGGCTGCCTAGTTTTTTTAGTTGTGTTGAAATTCCGTTAAAAGCTCCGCCAAAACCTCCGTAACCGTAAACGGATGTTGTAGCAAATGTTTTTTTAACAATTTTGGCCAATTTTATAACACTAAAAACCTCCTTTATAACCTCCTCTAGAGGGTCTTTTCCTTGTAGTGTAGCCAAGTGGTCCAAGCAACATCCGACAGACAAGCATCGACACAAGTGTGAGACTATTGCAAGCCTGAATACATTTCCTCCCCTCCATCCTCCACCTTATAGGTTGTTATATTTCCTTTGCTACAACATTTTTGCAGTAACATCATAGGCATGTTCAATTATTTTGGTGTTTTTACACGTTTTTTTATAGTGCAAACAGTTTTACACTTAAAACTAAGTATTTTCAATTTGTACAATATCTTTGATAATAAGGATTCAAGGTCACAACCCTTCTCGAACAAAATAGTGAATTTAGAAATAACATTGAAGATTTAATCTCAATTTAGATACTTATTAGTTTATTAATCAACTCACATGTTTTTTCTTCTTGTTTAGTACAAAATCAATATAAATCATCATGTAGCTATAACTCTATGAAGACTTTAACAATGAAAAAATTGTGTATTAATGTGTAAGATTAAATTCTTGACATGAGAGGTAAAGTCATGTTTATTATATTTAAATTACAGTTCTTGCAACATTATGTAAACTAAAAGGTCTTACACATGTATAAAATGTTGATTGCATCTTTTAATGGACGACAAGAGAAACAAATGGGCTTACATGGATGCATGAGAGTTTTAATTTTTTCTTCATTGATAATGGAACAATTTTGACTTTTCTTTTCAATGGTAACTATAAATAAAAGTTGAATTAATAAATATTTTACGCCTAAGAATTAAATGATAAATAATGTGATGGTGATTAAGAGACATTTGTTTGACTTTCAAATAGACTTGGTAATGTATTTTTCTTTCCTATTTAGATTATGCAAAATAAATATCTATTTTTTGTGTATTTATAAGTATATTATTTAAAGTAGGCATGTCTTTATCATTGTGAACATGATGTAATATTAGCTAGGAGAAATGTGAAAACATGAATTTTAGTGATTATCTTGTGATAAGTATGTGAAAAAAAAAAATTGAGTTGTTCATTAAGAAATTTTGATTTAAGTTTTTTAAATTTAATAATACATTGAATTTTATAAACTAATATTGAATTGGTTAAATTTCATTTTGATTAATTTATTATTATTACTATTTTATATTAAAAAATGAATGATTTACACATTTTCGTCTTATTAAGAACTAACTAAATTATTTTACCTTTAATTGTTTTTTCCTTATGAGTATAGAAATATTCTACTAATTAAGTTATACTGAACATGAATGAACTATCTAAGTGTTGTGCAGGTAAATCCTCTCTGCAGACAGAGGTGATCCCTCTAGCCCTAGGGTGGGTCTACCAGCAAGAGGACATGCTAATCCTTGGATTCCTAGTTTATGAATGAAACTGAGTCGGGATAGATGTCCTAACTTTGTTCCAACGCAGTTGTCTTAGTTGTGGCAGGAGTCTCCTGATCTTCATCGTTACACGCTACGGTCCTTCAGCGGTGGTACTCAGGTGCCTGCACAAGGATCAGAGAACGATGGGAGCATACGAAAACGTACTTTCATTCATAACTATTTAATTGGTCAAGGAAAACTAAACTTATTGCACAAGATTAATCATATCAAACGCAAAATGGGAACAAAAACATCAGTCATGTATTAATAAAGAGAGAGAAAGAATTTACAACCAAAAGGGCCTTGACGTTGCAGCCTCCTTCAGCGGGTCCAGTCAAACGCGTCTCAAGCATTCGTCGGGGAATTGGACTTGGCGAGGCAATAAGCCTAGAATATCTCTCGACAATGGATCTCTCTCTGCTCTATCTCACACCAACTATATTCAGATTGTTCAGCTATTCAACCATTTTAGCTAGCTGCAACTATGTGAGAGAGATGTATTTATAGGAGAAGAGGAGGTGGTTTGGGATCCCTCATATGGTGGAAGGGAGGCCTTATCCTTTGGGAGGTTGCTCAAATGTAGGAAACAAGAAGCCAAAGGAAGGTGTTATACATTATTCAGTCGAACAAACCATGCTGACTCCGCTCACAAAGTGGTTGGGAATGGAAAATTCGCTTCTATTTTAAAAAACTTTCCAAAAACAGCTTGGCGCAGGCAGTCCACTGAGATAGAGTTCCAATGGGCGAGGCCCAGTGCTAATTTCTCTATGGGCGCAGGCCATAACTACCTGCCAGCGCCGACCCAAAATCATATGTTTTTGAGAGTCTGCTCCAGGAATAGGCAATAGAGGAAATGTTCTTCTCATGGCAAGGGATGCAATGACATTTTTTTCAAGGTATAACAATACACAGAAGTCATGGAAATGGTCCTCCAATGTTCGGGATGGTGATTGTAGGTATGGTGACAAAATGTTGTGTAACAGATGCCCCCTAAATCATGAGATCCGAGAGAGAGGGAGGAGTGAAATGCTTTACGAGAACATATTCAAACCAAACACTGTCATCGGAAGACCTGAAAGTACAAGTACAACTGATACCTATGACACATGAATATGTGGCATGGGCGCAGCCATCCATAATAGAGTACATATAAAACTGAGATTTGAGGTATGGACGTAACCATCGAGCAAGAAGGATCAATAAATAGACTCAAGTATGGTCGCAGCCACCCAATCAAAAGAGTCATGCATATAGTCATGATAAACCAAAATATCTCGTAGCCTGGATTTTATCCGAGAAAACCTAAGGTCTTGCGCTCCATCTCGACCCAAACAAGTACAAATTCAAGCATGCGAATAAGTGAGATGAAGTCAAACATACAAGAAAATCACCAAATTACCAGCCTATGATGAAAGATGTTAACAAGCACGAGAGAAACCACCAATAATGACAATGGCTCTCAAAGTACAACAACTATAATCTATGGAATTTGAATAGTGATCTAGCATCAAACATCTGTAGAATCCCTTGATCGAAGGCCAATGATGGGAACCTATCGTCGAATGCGAAGAACTTGCCATTGACGCATGCAAGCTCCAAGGTACCAGAAGGGAGTCTCTATATCAGCTTCCTGGATAATGAGCTGAAGTCGACAGGAAGCGACCTAGTCAAAGGAGGGCCATAATGCTTCCCACATCATCGACACGAGACAGAGGAATAAAATGATAGTGAATCAGGACCGAAAAGAGGATCAGAGGTTGAAAACTACAAAAGGGAACTTCTCTTGAACATATCAGCGACACGACTCCGGAATTTGGCAGTATCTGGCATCAAGGGATCTAAGGTCATGGTGATGTGGCAAAGAGAAGATGAGAGGTCAAAACAGATTACCCAAACCCATGGAGGCAAAAATGACGAAATGAGATGTCCCCAAGCTAATACGAATGCAGATGAGTTTCATGTTCAAGAGCGGCATACTACCGACACGACTGAGAACTGGTTCCATTTTCCCCCACCATTGCTATCTAGTACCCCAATTATTTTTGGAAACAAGCTTGAAGTGGATAACATATGCTTGTCATGTAAGTTTTTCCTTTGGAAAAATCCATCCTAGTACATTTTATGAGCCCTAGGAAGGAGGAACTCGGTTACGTCATGGTGACAGTTTCCAATGTCATTTAGGTTTTAATGAGTGTGACGAAGGAAGAAATCGGCATCTTTTCATGTTTAGATAGTTTGAAAAGAATCAGAAAAGAAAACTCCAACAGGTCCCTTTTCGTAGGTAGTCCCATAGATCCGAAAAGGTAGAAAACTATGTCTGAGAGAACCTCTTAGTCGCAATAGGCCGAGGTATTCCTTTTTCGTAAATAATCTATCCCAGCCCGAAAAAGGGGTAAACATATACTGGGTAGATATCGTTTCTCAGTCGTTTAACGAGTTCAAAATGACAAGAGTCTCGGAAATCTTTTCAATTTTCGAGAGTCGGAAAAGAGCTGAAATATGACTCCAGGGATGAATTTTTTGTGTTTTTACCGAGTCCGAAAAAGTATAAAATACAACTCGTCACTTCATCATCGTCACATTGCGGACCTGTCACTGCACAAGAGACGCACGTAAAACCCATTTTTTGAAATAAAATAGCAAAATAATCGAAAAATATGCTTCAAAACCTAATTAGGGCTCTGAAAAGTTTATAAAATGCCAAAAATGGTAAAAAATAAATTAATTTTCCCTTTTACCTCTTGTGAGAAATTCTTATCCTTTTTCACTGTGATTTTGCGGAGTTGATAGCAGATAATCTGGAAGGCCAATCGTGAATCCGTCTGTTCCACATAAGAACTCATATCTTTCCCTACATTTTGATATAATTTTCATTGCCTACAACCCATTTTGTAGATCTATGGGGGTATTTTTGTGTAAATTAGGGCGCGGCGGTCGGCGGGATTTCAAGCACAGACTCGTACCAACCCGCCTTGAAATCAAACGGGGGTGCGCCACTTGGCGCGATTGTTTTTAAAACGGTCGTGCCAAACGCGACCACGATGTTTAGCTTATAATTTCAACAAGTGAGCCAATTTTAAACACTTCAAAAGCAAATTATTTGACTAATGACAATCATATGGATGTTTTTGGAGGTGTGAAAGAGAAAAATGGTGATCAAATGGAAGGAAATAGAACATAGTGAAGAAGATGAGCAATCCATGGGAAATGTGAGATGCATAGACGTTCTCAGGGACTGCGGGCTTCAGAAATTATTCATGGCACCATGCCTCAGAGCTCAACCAGAGCTATTACAATACTTGATCATTGTATGGGACATTGATCAAGAAAGATTCATAATTCACGATCAGGAACTCGAGATTGAGGTCTCAAACGTTTACTTCATAACTGGATTGTCACAGAGGGGTCGGTACCAATCCTGACAGGTACTCGGCCGACAATGGAAAACATTAGCATGGTCATCAACAGAGTGTGCTGAGGAGCAAGGAAAGGATCCAAAAGTGGGAAGGTGGATATCCAAACCATTCCTGATTTGGCACTAAGAGTAGTGCTACACATCATTGCGCAAACTTCTAGAGTTCAGGCTCCGCATGAGGCCACAAAAACAAAGTTACTTCTTGCAGTAGATTGCATGGCACCAACTCTATACAACTAGGCAGAGGCGGTAACAATCAACATAAAATGCCAATTGAAAAAATTCAAGAACAGTAAGTTGAAACAGTTTGGCTACAGGTCCATCTTGGTACCCTTCATCTTGGAACGGTTACCAATTTTCCAACGTCAAGAAGTAATAGTTCCGACACCACCAACCCAGGAGCCACGGATGGTCCATTGTGCTACTTTGATGCCAAGATCAGGAGGTAGTCAACAGATGTCCTAGAGACTGGAGTTCTTTGAGTGGCTCCGCCAACAACTGATTGTCATGGAGGACTGGCCCTATTCTAGCACAGACTTTACCGGTGATGCGGATCTCCCACTCCCAGTAGGAGAGGATTGTGATGAAGCATTAGGTAAGACTCATTTTTTATTTTGATGAGTATTATGATTTTTTTTATGATGTATGTTCTAAGATTAATCCATGTATTTGCAGATGTTGGCCCGGAATGACCTGCAGGAATGTCTCCAATAGCACAGAGGATTCCTCGTGGTTTTGATGTGGCCCGTCATGGTGAGAGAGGCAAGGAGGAGGAAATCTTGCGCAACTTGGAGGGAATCTCCCATGGGATCCCTGACTATGTGAGATTTGATGATGTTCCTCGCGTGTACCAGAGACACACTACAAGGGTATCAAACCGTGTTCACCACTTATTGAGGCGGCTTGTACGGGAAGTGATGTGTTATCATGAGCATCACGACGACTAGACACCTAGGCTTTTATTTCTGCATATTTTTTAGAGACATGATGTCTTAGGATGTAACCAAAACATACATATTTTTTGAACTTATGATGCACGTGGATGGAAACACTCGACATATATATATACATCTATTTTCCTGTATCAATCGTATCATGTGATGATGATGTTTTTAAAAATTACGCAAATGTTTGTATAATACAATATTGGCTACTGTATTAGTTAACACATTCATTCGTCTAAGAATATGTTGATATGTGTTGTAATAAAAATGTCTTTCCAGTAAACGAACATGCAAATATAACCTTAAGATGTGAGGATTTCTAACATAATAATGCCCATTAAGCTGAAGAAAACAAGCTGTGAGTTTAGGTTAACAATCAATGCACGAATGTCGAGAGCAATGGCCTCGGTCAATAGTTCAATAACAACACTATATTCAGCGACATTGTGTGTGGTTCATCCTAGACAGATACCTTGAAGGTATATCAACTCACCATCATAATTATAAATCACCCAGGCTGCAGAAGACAGGTTTCGGGTACTGCATGAAACACCATCCGCGAAACTGAGATAAGGAGTAACAGGCATATGCACAATAAGCAACGATCCAAAAAAGCAGGAAAAACGCTCGCAAAGCACACCAAGCCAAAAATGTACAAAATCAAAAAAACACCTATGTACAATAGAAACATGCACGAAAGACTCATGCATAGCACTTTTTGAGCTACAACCCATTTATGGGTTGATCCAGAGGATGACCTTCATAATCAATTAGCTCATAAGCCCCGTTTTGCAAAACACGCTTAAAGATGTAGGGCCCATGCCACATGGGTTGGAATTTTCCTTCCCCCAGCTTATCGTGAGCTTGGTCGTACAGGAGAACGATGTCTCCTTCTATAAAGGAACGAGGGGAAACTGACTGGTCAAAATAAGCTTTGACCCACTTTTTCTATGCTTCTATGACAAGAGCAGCAAAGTGGAGAGTTTCATAAGGCCTCTCTAAATATATAAGACGCTCTTCTTCTGGCGAAGTATTAGGCAGCAATTCAATAGCTATTTTGAGAGAAGGGATTTCACATTCAATCGGAAGGGTAGCTTCCAGACCATAGACAAGCTGGAATGGAGTGAATCTGGTCACACCCTTCACTGAGGTTTGGTAAGCCCAAAGAGCTGAAAACAACATGAAATGCCAGTTTGACTTGTGCATCCCAATCGTATGTTAAAGCATAGTGATGAGAAATTTGTTCACGGCTTCAACCTGGCCATTGGCCTGAGGGTAGTATGGCGTTAAGCTATCGTGACGCAGACCCAACTTAGAAGTCAACTTAGCCACCATGTAATGACGAAAATGAGAACCATGATCGGTAACAATGGCTTGAGGGACACCAAACCTAGTAATTATGTGATTGAATAGAAATTGTGCGGCTATCTTACCATCAGCCGTAAGTGTAGGCATTGCTTCGAACCATTTTGTGAAGTAGTCCACGGAAACGATAATATAAGCATGCCCCCCGGCGTCATGAGGGTTACACGTCATAAAATCGATGCCCCACTTTGCAAAGGGACCAATGGTAATGACAGGGTGAAGATGGGAAGGCGGCGCACACATCTTGTGCTGATAAATATGGCAATCATGGCACTTACGGACAGCAACAATGCAGTCTTTAAAGATGGTGGGCCAAAAATAAATAGCACGAAGAATCTTTTGTGTTGTATCATATCTAGACATGTGACCGCCACGGGCGCCACTGTGGCAATCATTAAGAACCTTTTCATCCTCCTCAAGAGTCAAACATTGGTGGAGAATGGAATCAAATCCGATGTGGTAGAGAGTATCTCTGACTATGCGATAAGGTTGCAAATGATGGCAGACACGTTGGTGATCATCCTTCGTCAACTCAGATCCGAAGGTGGAAATATGAAGATATACGATGATATCACCATACCAAGGATCGAGGGTGCTATTAAGAAAAAACATGTCGTCCAGAATGCGTTCCTCGAAACCAGATGGAGCAGAATCAGAAGGGAGAGAGAAAATCAAATCGGCGAAAACCAATGACTTCTTTGACTTGGCGGTAGTGAACTCCAAATCAAACTCTTGGAGGATAACAATCCACTTTGAGTATTTTTCCCCTAGCAATTAACGAGTCAATATGTAATTCATAGGGTTGTAATCAGAAATCACGGTCACCGTGCGCAACAGAATATAGTGATGAAAATATTGAATAGCAGCCAACGCCAACTTCTCGACATGTGCATAACATGTTTCAGTATCGAGAATATTGTGACTTATATAGTAAATGACATGCTCATCACCATCATCGTCGTCTTGTACCAAAATCACGGAAATCGTGCTAAACACAGTAGCCAAATAAAGGGAGTAATCGCGATGATAATTGGGAGGGCACAACAAAGGAGCATTGACCAGCAACGTCTTCAATGCATTGAAGGATTTTTGGGCGATCTCATCCCAGAGGTATGGGACGCCTTGCTTAAGTAATCACGTAAATCCTTTGGCCATTTAAGCATAGTTAGGTATAAAACAGCGCAGGAAGTTAGCTTTCCCCTGCAGAATCTGCAGCTAATGTAATGAGGAAGGAGAAGGGAGATTAACAAATTTGAGGGGATCGAGATGAATCTCATCTTTAGAAACGATAAACCCTAAGAGTCTACCAAAGTCAATGCAGAAGACGTACTTATATGGATTGATTCGAATGTTATAGCGTCGACAGCAAAGAAAAATCTGACGGAGATGATCAGGATGGTCTTTACGCTTAGCCGAATGAGCTCGAAGGTCATCCAGGTAAGGCTGAACAATGCACTTGATATCAGGAACAGCATATGACATCACTCATTGAAATGTAGCCCCAGCATTTTTAAGACCGAAAGGGAGCTTTTTATAGGAGAAAGTACCCCAAGGACAAATAAAGGCGGTCTTGTGTTGATCAGCCGGAAGAATATTAATATGGTTGTACCCAGAAAACCCATCCATAAGGGAAAGGATCTCACTCCCAACACAATCATTAATGATTTGATCAATAAAATAAGTGGAATAATTATCCTTATGGCAAGCACGGTTGATGTCACGGTAGTCGACACAGACCCGAAGAGTACCATTTTTCTTATCCACAAGAACAATATTGGAAACCCATTCTGTCAAAGGAATCAGATTAATAAAACCATCTCTAAGAAATTTTTTCAACTTCACCTTTAATAGCGGCCGCCTTTCTAGGGTGCATAGGACGAAGATGCTGCCGGACAGGCTTTGCACCAGGATAGGTAGGAATCTCATGCACCATTGTACTTAGATCGATGCCGGGCATTTTGTTGGGCCAGAATTGTGAATTATGGATAAATCACGCTTCCATAGACAGGTGCTAGTCTAGAACAATAGGTGAAAGACTATACGATTATTTCTCCTAACTCAGAATAGATACATAGAGACGATTGGAGGCTTACTTGTTCAGTCGCTTCGAAATGGCTCCTTCTGTCGCTTTCGTTGCAACTTCAAATTCAAGCAGTTTGTGAGTTGAATGCTTCCTGCAAGAAAGAATACTGAAACAGCAGAATATGCAATAATATAGATATCTATTCAAGCTAGTTAGCTAAATCAGTAAAGCATAAACCATATACATCAACTAAGATCTTTCAATATGGAAAATCAAAGCCAATACAGATGCATATATGGAAAAATAAGCAGTACTCTTTATTGATGATAAAAGGAGAGGTTACAACCTAGTGACTGATTTGAAGTGACCTTCCAGCAACATTCCCAAGCCTCATCACAGTATAAATCTCTCCAGCAGCAGCTTCACAAATCTAGATCTCAATTGAAAATCCTCCAACATTTCTCTACTCAAATTCTTCCTTTCAAGAACTTAGATTTGTGCTCAATTTATAGATGAACTGTAGGTTGTTTTGCAATCAATAACTTTCCAAACATATGCAAGACATGTTTCCAGTCATGTAGATGTCAAATGGACACTTGGATCCGAAGCTTGACACATGTGAACTCTTCTAGAAGGCACTGGCCAAGTGGAGATTCTAAAACAATGAGAATTTCGCTCCCAATGTGACCAACGCACCTGTGAATGTCGAGAAGTGCTTTGCATAGAAGCCTTGCATGGGGCTACCTGCATATGCAATGCACTTAGGCCCCTTACAGCCTGCATTGGTGAGCTCTAATATGCTATATAATAAGCTTCAAACCATGGAAACCTTTGCTTGATGAAATTCTTGCTTGATTTGTCTTGTTTCTTGTCTTAGGGCATGTAGAAAATGAAATGATAGGGAATGATAGACCCTTGATCATTGGTCCTGGAGATGATGCCCAGTTAACCAGTTCATTGGGAATGGTGCCCAAATTGACCTATAACAATTTCCCTCCTAAAGCATGAGATCCAAATAATAATAACATTTGATTTAGATGCTTTACACTGTGATGAGTCTGGAAACGAAGCGGAGTGGTCACCTGCATCAATCTTACAATACATTATATCATGATATATCCTCTTTTGATCATAATTTCTGAGAGTGGGCATTCCCATATTTAGCACATAAAACAATCTAATAACATGGACATAATTCAAAAAGTTGTCTACATTGGAATGTTGCCCAGATGCAGAAATGCCTACAGATATAGACCCATGTTTGGATGACAATCTGTATGTAAGGTCATCGTACAGATGATGTGTACAACAATCATGAAATCACAGCCTGGATGGTTGAAACTAGATCTGAGGTCTTCTTATCTCGTTCACTTGATCATTCGAGTACAAGTCTAACCATGCGAATATATGATTTGTCGTCGAACATGGAAAGACATCGTTTGATTACCAGCCAATGATGTCAGTTGTTAACAAACATGAGAGAACCACCATTAATGTAAATGGCCCTCAAGGTACTGCAGTACATTTTGTAAGGCGTGAATAGATGATTTGATGTCGAACGCCAAATAAAATCTTTCGGTCAAAGGTCCGGAAGTGAGGATCTTGTCGATGTTGTAACAAGCCTCATGGTACTAGAATCTGATGTTTCTAAGTGAACTTCCTGGATATTGATTTGTCGTCGACAGGAAGTCACCTTATTGCAAAATAGAAGTTACTGATTTCGGAGACAAGGGTATGACTTGATATAGCAATTTTCAGGGATGACGGTCATGAAAATGAAGGTTTATGAGTATTGCAGAAGGATGAGTTTTTAATCACTGGATGACTTCTCTTGAACATATCAGCGACATTGTGATGAGTTGGCAGCATTGACCCAAAACCGAAGTGAAGATATGATGAACCATAGTTGTGAATGAACCGTCAAGATGATTACCCAACCCAAATAGTCACGGACATGGAGTGAAAGAAGTGTCATGTTCAAGAGCGACTTGCTAACAAAAAGAAACTTTGCTTACTATTCCCAAATTTTCCCCGGTCTTTTGTCGACCAGTACCTCTTTATTTTTTAACAAGCTTGAGGAGGATAACATTTTCTTGATCTATAATTCAACCCTTCGGGCGAATAAAGTATCACTATTTAATAATTTAACAAGTCTAGTGATGAATGAAACTCGATTCTTTCCATGATCGACAAGCCCGTCACTATTTTATGTTTTAACGAGCTTAACGACAGTGATAGCTCAGTCCTTTTTCATATTTAGAGAGTCTGAAAAAGAGGACGAAAGAGAACTCCAAAAGTACTTTTTTCGTAAATTTTTCACTCAAATCCGAAAAAGTGTAAAATAATATCTGAGAGAACCTCTTTAGTCATGTTTAACCAAGGTATTCATTTTTCGTAAATAATCTATCTCAGTCCAAAAAAGGGTTAAACTTATACTGATTAGATATCAATTCATTTACTTTAACGAGCTCGTAAAGACAAGTGCTCGGCAATCTTTTCACATTATCAGAGTCTGAAAAGAGCTGAAAGAAGACTCCAGGGGTTCCTTTTTCGTTGTTATCGAAGCTTGAAAAAGAGATAAAAGTGCGCTTCAAATCCTTTTTTGTTTTTAACAAAGCTCGAAAAATAAGGAGAAAAAAGTATGCTTTGTGGTCAAGTCATTCTTTGAACAAATCTACACGACTAACCTATTCATCAGTTGTATTTCCTGTTCAGAGCAACATCAAATGGATTAAAAATACCTATTTCATGATAAAAACGTAATAAAACTATAGTCATAGCAGTAAATTTAACTTACAAACAATTAAATGGCTATAAAAAGTAGTTTCACTATTCATTTTTACCATTCCATAGTTACCATTTGAATTTTGGAGCTCTGAACTTGATTTTTCCCCTGAACTTCAGTCGTTGATTGCGGTCATTTCTGTGGACATATTTCGTCACTGTTTGATCCAGGTTAGTGCCATGAACCTCATCTTCCCTTTAGTATTCATTTCATTTCCATTATTTGCAAATTTTTAGGGTTTTGAGGCCCCTAGGGTAAATTCTGCCCAAAATGAGGGCAATGCACCCTGAATGTCAAAACCTGCATTGCATAGCAGGCACAGTGAAGGGTACCTGCATGTGCAATGCACTGTCTCAGCCCAGGGAGTGCGTTGGGCGCAATTCAAGTTTTTTATTTTCATGTTGTGCTTAAATTTTGCCTATTTTTTTGCAATGATTGGAATCTAATGGATCTTATGGTTGTATTTTAGGTTTCCATCGGATTAAAATGACGATTACATGGAGGGAAAGATAACATGAAGAACAAGATATGATTGCCTTGAATGATCCAGGTACTGTAAGAGCCCTAAGAGATTGTGGACTACTTAAGTACTTCAAATTGTCGGGAATGAGGCAACAAATAGAACTCTTGGAGTTCTTAGTTTGAGCATGGGATCTGGTGATAGAGGCATTTCACATTAAGAACAAAGTGGTTCCCATAACAGTTGAGGATGTGTATTTTCTCACAGGTTTGTCGCGGAGAGATTTGCCCATTTCTCTCACAGGGTCTACCGTTGGAGGAGAGATGGTGAGGGATTATGTTATGCATTATTGCTATCCAGGGGCAGAACCTAGCAAATATGGAAAAATAAACATCTGGGATGTCAGGGTTTTGCCTTTGAGAACCATCATTTTTACGATCGCTAAACTTGTTGGCACCTTTACACTACATGTAGCGAACAGATCATATATGCAGTATGTGCTAGAGTTCTTAGAGCCAACATTCTTCAACTGGTCTGAAGTTGTTCTATATCAGATAAAGGAACAACTGAATAAATCAAAGGGAGGAAGGAAAAAAAAAATTAGTTCTGGTTCAATCCTCATCTCCTTCGCTTTGGAACGGATTCCACTGATGAAGCCACAGCATGTAACATTGGATATATCTAGTCCTAGAGATCCTTGAATACAGAGATGGATAGAACTCGTGGGTCGACATGCAGGCCAATCGACTATTGTGTTCTCTACTGCATTCTTCGCCTGGTTCCAGCGACAGATCGTCGCCATTGATGAGTATGCATATGCAAGCGTCAACTTCCGAGGAGATCCGGATCTAGTATTACCAGAAGGCGCTCAGTGAGGTGAAATAGGTAAGAATGATTTGATCATGTTTTTTTATTTTTCTAAGGTTTATACAATGTTTTTGTGTTTTGATTTCTTTCCAAGACTAAACTAAATGTTTGATGTAATGCACATATTGGTCATGTTCAACCAGTAAAGGAACCAGAGCGCGAAGTAGATGTGCCAACAGAGAGGGCTGTCGGGAGAGAAGTCCTTCAGGACCTTGATATGGCTGAGACTTTTGTTGAGCTTCAGCAGCACATAGAGGGGTTGACCTTCGGGACTCCAGATTGCCAGATCAAAGAGCTTCCCATGCTACTGCAGCGACACACTATTGGGGTTCCTAATCGTTGGATGCGATTGCTCCGTAGGATTGCTAGATCTATAGCATGTTACCATGAGCACCACTAGTTTACTTGTGACTTTTTGCATACATTTTGAGGTCAGATGACCAATGTGTCTTGGGCACAAAATTTTGTAAAATACTATAACTATCTATCTATATGATTTCATAGTTTTTCCTATGTTTAATGCGCAATCCTATTCAATGATGTGAATGTTTTCTTTACCTATGTCGCAGATGTCTGTCTAAAAATTGATTAGCTAATGAATCAGTTAAAATGTTCAAATTTCTGGAAATGTGTTGATATTGAATGAAATAAAAATGTCTTTCTAAAAGTCTAACTCTTAGGAAAAATCTAAGAAGTGTTGGATTTCTAACAGTATAAATACTAGTAAGTTGTAATACCGCAAGTTGTGAGTCTAACCTTTTGATTATGCGGTTAATACAAAATGAAATGGCATCAGAGAGAAGTTTGATCAACGAGCTATACTTAGCGATATTTTTCATTGATCTACCAATACAAATCCCTTGAAAACTCACTAACTCGTCATTCGGAGCGAAAATGGCCCACGCTGCAGAGGATAGATTCTGCATACTACGACTAGCACCATCAACATATCCAACAAATGGTTCTGAAGATTCAATCATCTGCGATGAAATGTAAAGCAGATTACTAACGTCAAGAAAACTCTAAAAACAAATTAAGATAGTGAATGCAAATCAACAGCATATAAACAATATAATACAAAAAATTACTACGCTCATGATTAAGCATAGTAACGTTTCAAGTACAACCCATTTCTAGTCTGTGCCAATGGAATCCCATCATAATCAACTAACTCGTAGGCACCCTTAGCAAGAACTCTTTTGACAATATAGGGGCCATGCCATAATGGTTCGAATTTCCCTGTACCTATTACATCAGCTTCTTGATCGTAAAGAAGGACCAAGTCACCCTCTGAGTGGATGTGAGGCTAGAAATTTTTGTCGTATTGCGCCTTTATACGTCTCTTATGCGCTTCATTGGCCAATTGGGCTTCATGACATGTTTCATCTAGATGGATGAGGTTAAAAAGACATGCTTCTTCTTCTGAGGTGTTAGGTAACAAGTCTATCACGAGTTTTAACAATGATATTTTGCATTGGATTGGTAAGATAGCTTCCAGACCATACACCAATTGAAAATGAGTAAATCCGGTTGCGTTTCTCACCGAGGTTCAATACGCCCACAAGGCAGAGTACAGGATCAAGTGCCAGTTCTTTTTACGGACTCCTATCATTCATTGAAGCATTCGTTTAAGAAATTTTTTAATAGCCTCAACTTGTCCATTTGATTGTGGATAATAAGGAGTGGAATTATCATGTGACAATCCTAACTTGGCAGTCAATTCAGACATCATTGGTTGCAAAAATGCTTCCCATGATCCGTAACTATATCATGTGGGACCCCAAACCATGCAATAACATGATTGAAGAAAAAAAATGCAGTTGTTTGTCCTGTGTTGTTGAATGTAGGCATCGCTTCGGCCCATTTGGTAAAATAGTCGACTACGACAATAATATAACCATGCCCCCCAGACGACGGAGGGTTACAGGTCATGAATTCAATACCCCATTTCGTAAATGGTCCAACAGAGACAACCGGATTCATT
Source organism: Pinus albicaulis (assembly GCA_034641835.2). Lineage (NCBI taxonomy): Eukaryota > Viridiplantae > Streptophyta > Pinopsida > Pinales > Pinaceae > Pinus > Pinus albicaulis. The sequence goes on from CM076570.1 coordinate 120,378,829, forward strand.
GGCGCTGGTGTTTTGCGGATTTTACGATCAAAAATCTGGCATGCATGACAACTTCTGACTACGAGGATGCAATCTCGAAAAATAGTAGGCCAAAAGTAACCGGTGCGGAGTATCTTCTGCGCGGTAGCATATTCAGATAAGTGTCCACCACAAGCCCTGCATGACAATTATTTAACGCTTTTTCAGCCTCCTCATGAGTGAGGCACTTCCTTAAAATGGTATCGACACCACGATGATAAAGTGTATCGCCGATAATCAGATTATCTTTGGCTTGGTATCGAATATGTCACTGATCAGAGCGAGAGGTATTAGGTCAGAAATTTTGGGTTTGGAGATAAATGATGAAATCCCCATACCAAGGATCAGATGATCCGATCAGAAACAGAGACTCGTCTGGAATAGATGGTTCCGACATAGTAGCAGTACCATCAGAGGGAAGGTCGTAGAGAAGTTTATACAAAACTAAATACTTCTTTGACTTGGATTTGATGAATTCCAAATCAAAGTCCTGCAAAATGACAATCCATTTTGAATATTTTCCCCCCATCAAGTGACGTGATAAGATGTAATTCATGGGGTTGCAATCTGAAACTATTGTTGTTTTTCGGAGCAGGATATAATGGCGAAATCTTTGGACAGCTTGAACAGCTGCCAAGGCAAGCTTTTCCACGTACGAGTACTTAACTTCCGTATCATTGAGATTATGACTCAAATAATAGATCAGATGTTCAATTCCATTTTCTACTTGGACCAAAACCATAGCGATGGTCGTTTCAGCCGCGGCGATATATAGGAAATAATCATTTTGATAATTAGGAGGATAAATTAATGATGCTCAGACAAGATGGTCCTTGACAGCATCAAAATAAGCTTGCGCAACTTGGTCCCAATGGAAGGGAACCCCTTTTTTCAATAATCGAGTAAATCCTTTAGCCATTTTGGCATAGTTTGGAATGAACCTTCTCAGGAAGTTAGCCTTTCCTTGAAGTTTATGTATCTGAAGTAAGTTTAATGGTGCAGGAAAATCAAGAATGGCTTGTACCTTCAGTGGGTCTATTTGAATTCCTTCTTTTGAGACTATGAATCTGAGCAATCGACTAGAACCAACACAAAACACACATTTGTGTGGATTGAGGCGTATCTTGTATTGTCGGCAGCGTAAGAAAATGGCTCTCAAATTCATCGGGTGATCAGTCTGATTTCGTGAATGCACTAGTAAATCATCTAGATATGGTTGAAAAATGTGCTTGATGTCGTTGAAAGCATAATCCATTTCTCTCTGAAAATTTTCCCTAGCGTTCTTTAAACCAAATGGAAGTTTCCTATATGCGAATGTGCCTAAGGGACAGATGAATGTTGTCTTATGTTGGTCATCTGGGCGGATATTGATTTGATTGTAGCCGGAAAATCTATCCATGAATGAAAATATTTCGCATCGAGCATAATCGTCAATAATTTGGTCGATAAAGGGAGTAGGATAGTTGTCTTTTGGACAAGCCTGGTTGACATCCCAATAATCAATGCACACTCTAATGGTTCCTTGTTTTTTCATAACAGAAACGATATTGGAAACCCATTCAGTTAGCGGAACAGGGTAAATGAAACCAGCACGCAAATGTTTTTCAACTTCTACTTTGATGGCAGCGGCTTTCTTTGGATGAACAAGACGAAGTCGTTGATGCACCGGTTTGACATCAGGATACATATTAATAGTGTGTTCAACTATACTAGTATCAATGACTGGAATTTCCTCGTAAGACCAAGCGAATATGTTACGAAATTCACGAAAAAGAGAGCGATATGAATCAAGTTCTGATGGAGAAAAAGATACACCGACATGAATATTTTCTACAACGCCAAGTTTGGTCGAAATATCGATAGAAATCGTTTCTTTGATATTTGATAAATTTCACTTAGAGTCAATTGCATTAATCGATAAAGAATTTGAAAATAAAGTTTTGATGGATGGGTGATATAGTTCAAGAAGATGGGGACGATGATGATAATCTTCCCATGGTTCAACTTCTGACATCATAGCTTCCAAAATATTTTCATCTGTCAAAAAATTTGAGGAAAACGGATCAGATGGAGTACCAAAATCTAGTGAACGATCAACCCAAACACTCGGCGACTCTGATTTCGGATTTTCCACCCAAGCCAAATAGATTGATTGCTATGCTAGCTCAATAGGGTTGGGCGGTAAAACTTCATCCAACGTAGAAATATCAGAATCACCCGTACTCTCCCTTAAGCCAGATAGAGTGGAAGAGATCATGTAGCAGGTCTCTATGCTTGCAATTTTTTCCGACGTCGCAAGCGGCAGTAATGCAAAGGTTCCCATAAGAGTGGAATCCTTTAAGAGTCCTACACCAATGTTCTGGATTTCTAGTTGGGGTAAGTGAAGAAATGGAACGCTTCCAGTTACCTGCGAAGCAGAGGCAAAAAAGGATAATTGATTAATGACTGTGATTGTACCTTTATGTGGAAAGGCAATCATTCTAAAGTATGTAGAAACAATGGCAGTCATTGCATATACCCATGGTATTCCGAGTAAAATATTATAGTCAAGGGGTCCGTCAACAACCTCAACATCAATACTTACTGTTTTTCTCCCTAATTCAACATGCAAGTTATTGATAATACCAAGAGGTTTATATGTTCTTCCATAAAAAGCCTTCAACGTTGTTGATGATTGCGATAATCACGGCAAGTCAAGTGAATTCCAACAGTTTAGAGACATAATGCACGTAGATTCTCCCTCATCAATAATAGTGCGATGAACAAGGTGATTGAGAACATTTACTTGTATGGAGAATCCCAATTCTGCTAGTAATTGCGGCACATAGCCTGTATGATTAAAGATGACAAGATTAGAATCAATCGGATCAATTCCACCAATGGCTGACAATAAAGCCTGCTTCTGGGAGGGACAATTTTGTACCTCAAGAGCAAACATAGCTGAAGGGGATTGAGCCAAATCTTCAACTATATTATAATTTTGTGTAGCTCTTGCTCGAGGATTATCTGTCAATTTATGAATTACTACCTTCGGTGGTTTAATTGTCAATTCAGGAATAACAGTATGTGGTACTGATTCAATAGATGAATTCATTGTCGAGTTAGTAGGTTGATCAGTCACCGGACTACCAAAGTCTTTATTCTGCGTCGACACCAAAATATCTTGTGAAGGTTTTGTGGTGGATAACATTAACACTTGGGAACTAGGAGTTGGATCCGTAGCAACCAAATTAGTTCATGATTTGGAAATGGGTCTGTCAACACAACTGATACATGAGAAGTCTTGATGATTTTTGAGACTTCAACACGGTGAGGAAAATCCCTAACAAAGTGTTCCTCATTACAGATTATGCACGGATAACGAGGTTTCCGTGGTCCAGACGATTGATCAGATGATCTTTCCTGCGAGTTAGAAGTTTGCTTTTTCTTTTATTTCCCTTTTTTCTTACCTCTTGGTTGCTTGTCACTTTTGCCTTTGTCAAATGACACGACATTAATTTCGAAAGTAGGAGTAGGATCAGATGCAGCAGCGTGGTGTGTGTTTGCAGTGCCTATCAAGTCGTCTCTGGCATGAGAGTCCTTTATTTGAAAAGGAACATTGAATTTAGATCGCGGTGCATTAGGAATTTTTTCATAGCGCGTGCCACACTGAGCATAAATCAAGTCTAAATATTGGGCACGAGCGATAACTTGCTCTTCTGTGATGACGCCACCTTTAGCCACATCCTCAGTTATAGATGGTAACAGGGACTTAATGAACCATTCAGCAAGGAGTTGATCAAGAACAAATGTCTTAACCATTCGTCGACGGTGATGCCACTCATGAATATGATTGGAAATGTGAGTAGCATTAATCTGTTTGAATTTGGTCAAGAGTTCCATTCCAGTTTTGTATCTGATCGGTAACTGGAAATGGGTCAAAAAGACAGTAGCTAAAGCAGTGAAATTGTCAAAAGAAGCTCTAGGTAACTCAATGTACCATTTAGCAGCCGAACCTGTGAGCGTACGCTGGAAAAGACGTAGTCGAACAGAATCATCATTTAGGGAATTTGATGAACACTATAAATGATAAGTCATGACATGAGTTGACGGATATTCTCCAGGATTTCCATTGAATTTAGGAATGTCGGAGGGTAATTTATGAGGTATCACCGGCCACCAAGGAGCATAATTGATAGGATCATTGATTAACCGGTTTAAATCTGGTAATTCCAAGGTTGCAACAAAAGGCAACTGTCGATTAAGGTTAGGTTGAGCATAGCCAAGGTAAGATGGAATTGCTTGGGTAACAATTCTCTGAGCACCAGCATATGGAATTTGCTGCTGGTAACCCAGATAGGGGTTGTTTTGCATAGCAAACGCTTGAGAATTATGTTGACCAAAACCTGGATTTGATACTTGTTGAAATGAAGTTTGAGGCATTTGCGCTTGTGCCTGCCAAGGGGTTTGTCCACCAATGTTATAACCCAAATTAGTATAAGTTGGATTCGGTTGATATGTATAACCAGGTTGCGTTTGTGACATCCCATAAAATGGTACACCAGCTTGTGAATAAATGATCCCTGATACAAGTTTTTGTAAATTAACCAAAGGATTTTGAGTCTGTGGACCCAACATTTGATGATATTGAGTCGAAAAAATTTCCTGATAAGGTTGATGTACAATATTTTGATTCTGTAACAGGGGCATAGATGTATTAACAAGTGGTAATGAAGTGGGTGTAACATGTTGATCCGGTTGATACGAGTGTACAGTCGTTTGTGGTTGGATAGGCAGAGTGGACTTCCATTGACAAACATTCATGTCAACATTAGTTTGACCAAAAAGTGACTGAGTACTGTCATATTGGGTGACCAAAGGTTTCCCCCCAGCATAAAGAGGATAACAAGACGGAAAATAATTTTCTCCAAATGTTGGGAGTCTAGTTGATATGGTACTTAAAGGGAATTGACCCAAAAGGATCGACTTGATATTTCCCTTATGATGTATGTAATGAATCAATTCGTTCAGTACTAACGATAGGACTACCAGTTAAAACACCAGATGATGACATTGGCAAAGACCATGAACGTGAAGATGCACCAGATAAAGTGTCAGACAATTATTTGTAACATGTTGGGACCGAAGGGCCACCGTGAAAATATGACTCTGGTGAAGTTTTGAACATCGACGGAGTAGCGAGGGTAGGAGTTAACGTAATTGGAACAGCAAACCCAACCGAAGATGTTGGTTCAGACATGGTTGTGTGACCAAATGTATACTATTAGTATGAATCTTTTGTCGAAGTGTACGAGAAAAGACCACTTTAGCTACGCATAACTTATAGCCCTAACATCAAATATGGCTGCCAATATCTTCAGATATGCAGTTAGTTGATCAAGACAAATGCTGCAAAAATCCAGATCTATGCATAAAGAGACATTAAGCAGTAAAAATAAGGTTTTGCTCCATACATCCAATAGACAAGACAAGAACAATATTTTTGAAGGAATTTTTGTATTAAGGGCACCTAGGAGGAAAAGCAAGAAGGTGTTTCCAATTCTCCTCAATGGGATGGGTTCTTGGAAGTCCTCGACGCTTCAGGGATCCGTATTTCTCCTCTCTTGTTGGTGTAGAAAACCCGGACAAAGATAGAACTCAAAGGAGCTCACACGGCCCAATAATGGAAAATATGACAATGATAATGGCTCAAAGTCAGACCAAGAGTGTAGATCCAGAGTGATCTAAGAGGCAACAAAAGGTGAAGAATGGTAGGAAAAACCCCTCTATTTATAACAAAATATTAGGTCATTCTAGATCTTGGTGCATGATTAAAATAATATTAACCAAATCTAGATCCACCTTTTATGGAATATTTAATTATATTTGTTGGAGGGGAAAGGTATTTGACTTGGGTCAAATCCCTTTATTTGTAAATAATAAATAAATAAATGATTTATTTATCATTTTAAGGAAGTGGGTGAATAATAATTGAATAAATAATGATTTATTCAATTATTTATAAATGATTTAGTCAAATTTAACAAGGAATATTATTTAAATAAGGTTTAAATAATTATTCCTAGAAAATAATAAGATAAATAAGGATTTATCTAATTAATTTCCTTGTTTTGGGTTAAATATGACCGGGAATAATAATTAAATTGTTGTTTAATTTATTATTCCATGAGGAAATCAAACAAATATAAGTTGTTTAATATTTCCCTTTGGGGTTTCTTGTTTAGACCATAAACAACCTAATAAATGTGTTTTTATTAAGTTATTTTACATAGTGAAAGCAATTGTACTTAGGGGTAGAATTGGTCTTGTAGTGTACTTGGGTCCATCTAATGGTAGTAGGTTAGATGACCAAAAAATGGTGTAACAGATTTCCCCCCAGCATGTGAGCATTAGGAGCAAATCGTATGACCGAAGTACGTTGTAAGAACTCAATCACCAGACATAAAAAGGGAAGTCAGAGAGAGAAATGTAAGGTAGACTAATTTGCTGAAGAACTAGATCACGTAGTAAAGTTACGGAGTGCAACAAAGAGCTTTTTATGAGAGGGTACATGTGCTAAAGGCGACGGGGGAGGCATACCTATGCCCGCCGAGACAAAGTACAAAAGAATAGTGTGTCCAGTAAACAAGGGACCGAACCATAAAGTACAGCCGGCATAAACATGAGCCGGATAAAAAATACAATGAGGGATCCCACATACATGCTGTGCCTGGGATAACAGCTAGGACTTATACAATAATATCTGAGTACATGAGATACAAATACAACCCAAATGCCCCCTATAATCGGGGAAGGGCTCACAAAATCTGACTGATACATGCAAATCAAAGAGGTGTTGCAAGCGGCTAAGGCCGACATCATCGAATATATGGAACTGCATCGAAGGCTGCAATGAAGAGGTCATCCGGGCGTGTGGGGTGCTACCTGTAGGGCCACCCCCTCATGAGGGTTGAGACATCTCACACTCACCCGGGAATCAACAAAAGCTGCTGCTGCATCACTGAACCATCAAGCATACGAATCTCGATCATGCTGAAAGGAGCTGGAGTGGAGAAACAATCAAGTCAAAGGGTAAGGAGGGATCCCTTTACCTGATCCGAGACACCGAACAAGAGTGGAAACTGGGACCAAGGTACACCTCCCTCTAGACTTGTCTTCTGGAATGAAGGAGCTGATGTCGACAGAAGGAGGTCCGCCATAGGTGAGGCAATGAGAGATCCTCAACTAAGGCACGAGAGAAAATAGGTAGAGCGACGGATAGACTAATACCAATGATGATGATGGAATGGAAGAGACTGAGTAGCGAATGGACGACTTCCCTTGCTAGAGCATAAAGGACATGAATGACATGGCAGCAACTGACACAATATCATAAGGGATAGGGGACAGTGGGACTGAAGGCCATAATGTGCAACACAAGAGAGAGACCAAGCAATGAAGGATGGAGGACTATAGTGGGGTACAAAGAGACTCGGGATAGACTCCATGAATGCGATGATGACTCCACTTGGATGCTCTAAACAAAGGCGACTCGATGGTGCTGCCACACAGTAAAGGTCCCATGGGGGACCATGAAAACGTGAGTACAAGATGGTATCTAATGACGAAAATCGACACAAACAAGGACAAGTATGGAGGCAAAGTGATGCCCCAAGTACAAGTGTTGTAAGTGAGGAAATTCGATTTTGGGGGGAGGTGAAGTGACCCTTCTTGGACAAAATGTGTCCTGGTGAAGTATCAAATCACAAAAAACTAACAGATACCCATTTGAGGGCTCGGTGAGAGCTTTCCAACGGTGCAGACAGTTTGTCAAACTGAGCTATGGTGTGGTCGTAGCAGGCGAAAGAAAAACAAGGGTTCTCTTTTAATAAGGCATTTTTCCCTCCAAATTCACTCATTTGCTAGTGTTGTTGTGGTGACTATAGAGAGGAGAGAAGGCCCTAAATCTTGCGGCGAGCGTAGCGGACAAACCGACCGTTGGAATCAAGATCCGTCAGTAGCAGGTAAGAGGCCTAACCGTACTCTTTCATTTTGATGGATTGAAAGTTCAGATTAGGGCCCAGAATCTCAGGAACAGACCCTATTTCATCTCTACGGCTAGGTCGCACTTTTTGGGCCAAAAACTGCGACCTGGGAAGCAGGTTTTGAGCCAAAAACTGTGACCTATCCCAGGATTGGGCAGAAAAGTGCGACCTGGAGGATGAAGGAGATTTCAGTGCTTTTTGAGGGCTAAGATTTGGGTTTTTGGAATTGGCTACAGTGTTTCCTATCTGTATACTGACAACGATGATGTTTTTGTGCAGATATGGCAGATATACGGATCAACTGGAGAGAGAGAGACCTGGGTACATTACGGTCAGAGATCCAGGCAGATCAGGGTGTCCGTCGTGTATTGGCCAGGTTTGGAGTTCTGAAGTTTTTGGAGAACCCTCTGATGAGAGCTGGGGAGCCGTTGTTGGCCCGGATTGTCATTTATTGGGATCCAGATCATGAGGTCTTTATAGTGCAAGGGCACAGGATCGAATTGACAGTCCAGGATCTGTATTTCCTGACTGGTCTCTCGCCACTTGGGATGGCGGGAAACACGTAGCCAGTGTTACCGCGGGGGCGGAACATCATGGATTTTGTGGAGCGACATTGTCGACCGGGTCTCCAAATCAAAGGGACTCGGATATCGATCGGGGACCTAGAGAGATTAGAGACCCATGCAGTGGCCGCAGCGGTGCTGGGGATCCTGGGCAACCAGGCGCTCCATCACATCACTGGGGGGCAGATGATGATTCTGGAGAGTTTTTTGAGTGGGACCTACTATGGGTGGGCCCAAATGATGTTGGTGTCGTTAAAACGACTGTTGTCGCTGTGCAAGCGGCAAGTGAACCACGATTGCTCATATGGGACTTTATTGTGCTCCTTTTTTTAGAAGATCCCGACCTTACGACCTCATATACAGCTCCCAGATGGGGGCCCGAGAGAGCCCAGGATGTGCCAGTGGGGGCGCCTACTGTGCAGAGGAGGAGGAGGGGTGGTCGGAAGGGTGTTTCGACCTGAGTTCTTTGCCCATTGGGATCAGATGCCGTTATACATAGACGACTATCCCTATAGTGGGATGAGTTATTGTGGGGATCCGGACCTGCCACTTCCGCCTGGTCGAGTATGGGGACCCGATGGTAAGTGACAAGTGACTACTCTTTTTTGGGCATGTTAAATTTATTGAATAGTAGATAGGGTACTGATTTATGTACTTTTAGTATGCAGATATAGCTCCGGTAAAACCGGCCGGATATATGGGACGACCGGCAGCATCAGGAGCTGCAGGCCCGAGTGGATCGAGAGCGGCGCATAGTGAGGATGCGGCCGCCCTCCTGGAGGACATCCATTGTAGATGTGAGAGGTTTCTAACTGGTGTTTCAGAGCGTGGGTGGCAAGACTTAGACGACCAGTACATAGAGCCATGTATTGGTCTACCCTCAGAATGGCGAGGTGTCATGCGGCGCATGGCGATGGCCGGTCAGGGGATACGTGATCTACAAGCTGCAGGAGCAGAGCCATTGGCTCGGGATCCGCCAGATAGTGATTAGGTGTGGGGCATGTGGTGCCCCCTAGTGTGTATGTAGGGGCAAGTGGTGCCCCCAATTTTGAGTTTTTGTAACATGCTATGGGCATGTCATATGTATCAGAGTAGATGGACTCTAAACACATGTTTTGCGACACATATTATGGATATGCATATTTGTGATGATTATGAATGTTATTGTCTTGTATGAAATGCGTGTGATAAATGCCAATCTAGAATATGGTTTGCAATGCTATCTACGTAGTGATTTTGTTCTCGAGGTACATGGTTGAAAGTTATGGTTTCAAATGCACGTATCAAAAGTTTCACTCGTAAATGTCGTCTAAACAGCACAGGATTATGCACACGATAGACACCATTTAGTTGCATGACAAGAAGTAAGGAATCTAAACGAACATGCAGATGGACGATGCGATGAGAGAGGGCATCGGCTAAGAGACCACACACTGCATCATATTCGGCCTGATTATTGGTGGCAGTACCAATGCAGACCCCGTTCGAGAGAACAAGGGCATGCAAGGGGGTAAAAATGGCCCAACCTGTCGAGGCTAGATTCCGGGAGTAACGACTTGCACCATCGGCATAACTGATATAGGTTGTGGATGGGAGGTCCTGCGGAATGGTGTTACAAGACAAAAAATGGGGGGAGCAGGAACAATGACGGCAGCGTGAGTGTAGAGTAGACATCAAACGGCAACTGCGGGAGGGAGTGTGATGAGCAGGATGGCTATGACTCATATACAGACTAGAGGGTGGTATATGAGGGCTATAGGAGGTATAGCTGGGTCTCGGGCTGCGGAGGTCAACATAGACACGGGTGGTGTCATCCCGTGTATGGGCGGGAAAGATGAGGTCATGGGTGGAAAAGGCTTCCAAGGGGGCATCCTAACAGGAAAAGAGGGGATGACGAGTGGAAGGGAAACCACATGACGCGGCAAAGCGACCTAAATCATCTGTATAGGAAGAAAGGCTCACATACGGATTGTCACAGGGAATGACAGAAGAACAGATAAACAAATAGTCAAATGATGTTGAGCCCAGGGTGGTCACTGAAGGGGGGTCGAGCGAAACAATAGGGGAGGATTCAAAGGGAATGTTCTCCAAGGGTCGCACAGAGGATGATAGGTAGAGAATGGTGGTAGTAGACTCCGTCATCTGGACATCAGGGGGGGGGAATGTCAATGGGAGCAGGGGGATCCTCAAGATGACCTGAAGCATACTGCGCAAGTATGGGAGAGGCGAACTGATTTTGTTCAACCTCATACTCTCGAACGACCTCTAAAGAGGTGCGGTAATGCGTCAGGTGAGGACAATGGTGGGAGTAATGGCCATGGACACCGCACAAAGCACAGGGTTTGTTGGTGCGAATAATATTTGGGTTTTTGGTTACAGACGAGGACGGAATAGAGGGGTCAGGGACCGTAGACTCAGGGAACGCGACTTTAACCATGGGTTGAATATGGGGCAATTCAGGACAAGTATGGATTGTGTGACTGACGACATCACACAAGGCGCAAGGCTTTGTGGGCGGAGGAGGAGCCGGGTCAGTCGGGGTGGCCTTGTCTTTGGATGCCCCCTTCCGAGCTTTGCCTTTCTTTCCTGGAGCTGTCACCACAGGGGCAGGGTCCTGGGGAGGTGCTGGGGGCATGGTGGCAATGGAGGAAGCGAGGGGGACCAGTTGAACAGGTGTCAAAGCAAGATAAGGTTTGGGGTGACCAGGTGGGGTAGCGGCTGGAGGGTCAAGGTACCAAACGGGTATGCCCAGGGTTAGGTTGGGGAGAGAGAGGGTGGCCATGACGGGGACTGTATAGAATCCGGGAGGGGGAGCCAGGAAAGGTATCTGACGAGCGGGATAATGACCTGGAGGGACGGCTCCGAGATGGTTGAGGCCTGGGGGAACCGACCCAGGAGGATAGAGGGGTTCAGGGATACCAGCTGTAGGAGAAGAGCCAGAAGGAGGAGGTTTGGCTGGCTGAGATGAATGGCTAGGAGCGAGTTGCGGTGGGTGAGGTTGAGTCTGAGGTTGTAGACTAGCCGAAGCATGTCGCTTAAGGGCAGCCCGAAACGATTACATCATGCAAACATCCGATAAGTTGGGATCAGAGATAGGAGGAGGAGGGTTACCAGGGAAAGTTCCAAGCAAAGAGGAGTCTTTGTAGACGCCGGGAGAGACACTGGTCAAGGAATCGACGGTTTGCTTATTGGCTACAGAAGAGATGGTCGTCTCAGGGGAGGTCTAACACTTTGGCTCATGATAAGTCAACTAGTCGATGGTGACTATCTTTCCATTGTGAGGAAAAGACATTTTGCGAAAAACCGTGGATGGGACAGCCGACATGGCATAGGTGTAGCTTCGCCCCAAGAGAATGTTGTAATCTAGAGGGGCGTCGATGACTTCGACGTCGACGCAAACAGTCTTGCCCGCAAGAGTGATAGGACAATTACGGAGGCCAATGGGCTGGGAGGCGTGGCCATCCCACGCTCGAAGGGTGATCGTGGAAGGGGCCAACTCAAGAGATATGATTTGCTTCCAAACGGAAGCAGACATCACACAGGTGGATGTCCCCTCATCAATGATACACCGAGAACCGTTAGCGTTCCGGATTTTGACTGGGATTTGGAAGGCTACGGAAGCAGGAAGAGGAAGATGTTCTGATTAATGGGCGTCGAAAACAATCATTTGGTCATCAGCAGGATCTATAGCGCCCATGGCAGATAACAGAGCCTTCTTTTGGGAAGGGCACAACTGGAGGAGTTCCAATGTGGAAATGGCAGCAGGAGACTGCGCCAAATCATCTACTATGCTATACGAATGAGCAGCTCGACCAGAAGCAGCATTTCGGCGTAATGGTCCCTTAGGAATCTTGGTATGAACCTCAACTTTGGGTTGAGGGATATGTAAGGGACCATTGATGTCGAAAGAGGCTCGTAGAACCAGAGGCAAGGACCTTGGGAGACAGACCGAGCTGGAGGTCGGGGTACTGACGAGACTAAGTTTGAAGGTTAAGGTCGACGGTTGGAGATGGATCAGAGTTCATCATGAGGATCTGGTAATCGGAGGAACCAGAAGGGGAAGGTTGAGTGGCTACCTGTCCGTTAGGTGGTTGGGCGGCCACGAATCCTTGCTGGGGGAAAGGATCGGTAAACACATCCGGTTGAGTAGTGGCCACATTAGGGGGAGCATGAAGGGAGGCATGTTGTCCTCGCAATGTGGCTTGAGACTCCCACATCCGCCACATTTGTGGTAAAAGGAGACAATCGTGAGTGTAATGACCGTAAACACTGTAACACGAACAAGGATTATTTGTTCGAATAGGCCTGTCCGGCTTGGACTGAGTGCCCTGTTGCTGGTTAGCAGTGTTAGGGTCAATACCTTGAGGATTGGGTCTAAGGGCAGGTTGATTTTGATTGCCTTTCCGCCTTCTTTGAGAGGAAGGGGGATTAGTCGCACCCTGCTGTGCAAATACTTGCCCTGGAGGGGGTTGTAGGTGTTGTTGCTGGGGTTGAGAAGGCAAGGGAGGTGGAAGTGAAAATGCTGGAGGAGCTGGAGCACCAGGCTGTGGATAAGGATAATGGTTAGGTTGGGCAACATTGAGGTAAGCAGGAGGTTGGGCGAAAGGATGAGGCATGCCGTATCCTGGATACATGCTACCTGGAGGGGGAAAAGTGCTAGAGGTGTTGGCCCCTCCCGGAGGGAGACCATAGCCCATAGGAGGGTGACCATACGGATGAGAAAGGGCTCCAACGATACCGTCGGCGGAATGAGATGCCCGCGGGGCGTTAGCGCCACCGGGCCTGGGGAGGTCAGGAAGGACGGTATAAACATAACCAGACTGAGCGTAGATCAAGTCATATTTCAAGGCTATTTGGAGGGCGGCTTCTTCGTTTGAGGGAAATGGGAGGCGACATCTTTGCCAATGGGAGGTAAGAGAGTGTGAAGGAACTAGTCCATATAAACTCGATCTTCGAAGGTGGGAGCTCGACATAAGCTCCGTCTTCTCCGCCATTCCTGGACATGAGTGGAAAGGCGGGTCGAAGAGGATTGATGGAAAGAAGTCAAAATCTCTGTACCAGTGTCGTATCGGAGAGGGAGCTGGAAATAAGATAAAAAGGCTTGGGCAATGGTCACAAAGGTGGTATGGGAAGAGGTGGCCTGATCAACATACCATTTAGAAGCTTCGCCGGTAAGCGTGCGTTGGAACAACCGAAGACGGATGGAATCATCGGTAATGGAATTGGAGGAACACCACATGTGAAAAGAGTGGACATGGTTGGTTGGATCTTCTCCAGCAAGGCCTTCGAACTTGGGGATGTCGGAGGGGAGCTTGGTTGGCATAGCAGGCCAACCAACATCGTGGCGGATAGGGTCATTGATTAACTAATTGAAATCGAAGAGGCTGAGGCCTGCCATGTAAGGGAGCAAGGGTGCAGCCGAGGTAGTTCCTGTGGCGGTTCCGCTAGTAGTAGTCCCGGCATTAGGGCCAGGTTGGCCGCTAGCGTTAGCCCCCCCGTGGGCATAGTAAGGATAGAGAAAAAGAACCATAAAAGGAGAACCCAATGAATCAGAAGAGGATTCGGAGTGCGGACTCGGAGGAGGACTAACTCGACGACAGCAGGAAGGAGTAGGTCGACCAACCGGAAACTGAGGGTGAAGGCCAAGAAGTCTCCGGGATGTGTGCCTTGGGGGCGCAATGATGACAACACAAACACGGTAAAAGGGGAAGGAGAACTACCAACAAAGGCAGAAAGGTGCAGAATCAAGTGATTACAATGTCGAAACAAGAGCAGAAAAGGTGCAGTGTCAATTGATTTTACAATGTTTTAAAGTCTTTGCCTAGCGGTGTTAACCAGGCTCTTCTTTGCTTAGGGTGAGTGTGTGGCGTGCGTTAATTTTAATTTTTAAACCCAGACGTTTTGAGAGTAAAAGAAAAAGTGTATTGCGTAACTGAAAATAAATCTGCAGAGAACAGTATATAATGTTGAAATAACATAAAATTAACAGCTAACAATGCATTGATCTAACCAAAGAAGGCGGGTCTCTCAAAACTAGTCTAAAAGAGGGAAAAAATCTAGTCCAAACACACTAAAAGGAGGCCAATAGATCTAAGGTCGGGAGGGACAAGGATCTAAAGGAGAAAAACTGCTGAAAAGAGGTGCAGAACACAGCTAAGAGGCAGAGGCAAGGTGGCTGTAAAAAAGGAGGAAATCAGCAAAAAAGTAGAAGGGACAAGGAGGAGGCCCTAAAGGTAGATCCAAACAAAACGTCAGGAGGTGCTTTGAAAGGGAGAAGAGCTGATTAAAAGGGATCTGAAAAGGAGGTATCAGATCTGAAAAAGGGAAGGCTGAAACTCTGAAAAATCAAACACCTGAAACAGCTAAAACTCTTCCACCAAAATTGGAGGGTACTGAAGCCCTAGGGGGCTATGTTCCCACTTATATGAGCAAAACAGATCAGAAATAGGTCTAAACGGGCTGAGACAGAGGCTGGAAAACCCTGACAGAAGCTTCAGAAAAACCCAGAAAAATCGCAGAAAAACTGGCAGGTCGCAGGTTCTGACCTGTTTTCTGTGCAGATCGCATATAATGGGCTGAAAAGTGCGACCTGAAGCTCAGGTCCCAGTTTCTAGGCTAAAAAGTGCGACCTGAAGCTCCGGGTGTCCCGGCGGCAGATTTTCGAAAAAAATTTCGTCTCAGTTGCGGCTGATGTCTGTCACTTGCGCAATAGGGCCAGAAACAAGCGGAAGTTATAAATTTTAATGTTTTAGGGTTTTATAGGTGAAAAATAACATAAAAATAGGAAAAACAAAAAATCTGAAAAGAAACCCTAGGGTCAGAAGTAGTTGGATATGCAGGAATATGAAAAACAACAGCGGTCGTAATTGAAAACCCGTGTGGAGTCGCCAGTTGTTAGTATGAATCTTTTGTCGAAGTGTATGAGAAAAGACCACTTTAGCTACGCATAACTTATAGCCCTAACATCAAATATGGTCGCCAATATCTTCGTATCTCAGCTAGTTGATCAAGACAAATGCCGCAAAAATCCAGATCTATGCATAAAGAGACATTAAGTAGTAAAAGTAAGGTTTTGCTCCATACATCCAATAGACAAGACAAGAACAATATTTTTGAAAGAATTTTTGTATTAAGGGCACCTGGGAGGAAAACAAGAAGGTGTTTCCAATTCTCTTCAATGGGATGGGTTCTTGGAAGTCCTCAGCACTTCAGATCTAGCATTTCTCTCTCCTGTTGGTGTAGAAAACCCAAACAAAGATAGAACTCAAAGGGAGCTCACACAGCAAATAATGGAAAATATGACAATGATAATGGCTCAAAGTCAGACCAAGAGTTTAGATCCAGAGTGATCTAATAGGCAACAAAGGTGAAGAATGGTAGGAAAAACCCTCCTATTTATAACAAAATATTGGGTCATTCTAGATCTTGGTGCATGATTAAAATAATGTTAACCAAATCTAGATCCACCTTTTATGGAATATTTTATTATATTTGTTGGAGGGAAAAAGCATTTGACTTGGGTCAAATCCCTTTATTTGTGAATAATAAATGAATAAATGATTTATTTATCATTTTAAGGAAGTGGTTGAAAGATAATCAAATAAATAATGATTTATTTAATTATTTATGGGTGATTTAGTCATATTTAACAAGGAATATTATTTAAATAAGATTTAAATAGTTATTCCTAGTAGAAAATAATAAGATAAATAAGGATTTATCTAATTAATTTCTTTGTTTTGGGTTAAACATGACCAGGAATAATAATTAAATTATTGTTTAATTTATTAAACAAATATAGATTTGTTTAATATTTCCCTTTGGGGTTTCATGTTTAGACCATAAACAACCTAATAAATGTGTTTTATTAAGTTATTTTACATAGTGAAAGCAATTGTACTTAGGGTAGAATTGGTCTTACATGGTGTACTTGGGTCCATCTAATGGTAGTAGGTTAGATGACCAAAAAATGGTGTAACATATACCCTCGAAAATCGACGGGAGATTGAATGGCAATAGGATCAACAAAAGTTGATGGAAACGATTGAGGAAAAGACTAGTACAGGTAAAGGTCCCCCCCAAAATTGCTTGGAGTTAAAGGCATATAGTCTTGTGGGATTTATTCAATCGCAATTAAACCAGAAGGAAGAACTTCACTGTCAGGCCCAAAATATATTTCAGACGGTTGACTGTGTGATATAGGAGTTTCAGTGGCTACAGAAATTTGTGGGGTGACCAATGTAGGAACAACTTCTGGTTGTTCGACTTCAGGATTCAAATTTTCTGGAAAACAAGAGACAGGATCTGGATCAATTTTTGATTGAACAACGTCGGGTCTAGGAGGTATGGTCTAAGCGATTGAATGGATCGTGACCACGGGTAGCTATGACGGCTCCGTTTCGACAACAGTAAACGAACCGAGATGTGTGGAAACAATTTGAGCTAACTCTGGTTTAAAAGATGATGTTTTGCTAGAGGTACAATTTGATTCGGCATATCGTGAACGCCTTCGCCTACCAGAAGTAACTTTCAGTGGTAAAGGTGGTTTTAAAGATAATCTGCGCGAACGACGGGGGATAGGATTTTGTTATTCCACAATTACTGATTTATTTTAACCAAAAAACAAATAAAGAAAAAGAGGGTAATGCTATGCAAAATGGTTTACCAAGAAACTATGAACTGCAGAATACCTCCTTGCAAACAAAGAAGTACGGGCAGGTAATCTCCCCGAATGTTGTGTTTGGTGTATCACAATTTCAAGGCGGCCGACTCAGTTCACTATGGATGGATAGCACCTAAAATTTGTTCTCCCAAATATACCCGAAGGTACATGGAGGCCCAAGTCTATATTAGCGTTGTATGATGCGAAACCGCACAGTGAGAGCACCCCTTTATACTTATCATACTGTAACACTGCCCGATATACTCGAAAGTACGTGGACGAGCTACAATATAATTACATATGTGGAGTGAGGTATCACACTCGAATGTATTGCAGACAAGTTAAATACAGCTACTATGTTTTACGATGCTGGAATACGTCTCTAGCCTAGACCTTCTAAATGTTGTTGTTATGGTTCCAATGCGTTGTTAAGTAAATTGAGATTAATTTTATGTTGATCTTGCTTAATAATTTGCCTTTCAAAGGTTCACCGTGATGACGTATATGAAATTCCTAAGATTCAAGCTAAGAATGATAAACAAATTTTCATTTTCAGCTTTTTCAATGAAGAACCTAGCTACTAAGGGAAGACAACAAATAGTTTGTGAGCAAACAAATCAATGAATCACAAACTAAATGAAGATTTCCTAATGTTCATTTTCCAAAACACACACAATCCTACATGCAAATGCAAGTTTTTTCTTTTCAGTTTCCTTAATGTTATGAATGTAAAAAAGAAACTAGGTGCACTAGATCAATAATTCAAATGCCTTTTACTTTCGAGAAACGAAGAATACAAACAAAAATTTCTCTTTTGAAGGAAAAACAAGGATTTCAACAACAATTTCTCCTATCAAGGAAATGAATATTTTATGACAATTTCCTATTTCGAAAGCAAATGATTCTTAATGCAACCATAAAAAATACTTTGAAATCAACTTGTCAATGATTAAAAATAATAATAATAATAATAATAATGTAAACAAAAATTGAACAAATTTTCAGTCAAAGGAGGAAGAAGTATATAGATTCACTGGTCAATTAAGCAAAAAAAAATTTCTAAACACAGCAGCAAACAAAACTGAAGCAAGTTGCAAAGTCAAATTCAAGGGAATTTGGGCACTTTTAGGAGTCAACGCAGTCTCCAAGAGGAGACAATGTTGTGCAACGCATGCTAGGAAGGGAGACAGTGCTCTGCAAAGCACTGTGTCCAGTCTAAGGATGCGTTGGGCACAGTATACAAAGAAAAATACTACTACTTAACTCATTGTCTTTGCAAATTAAGCTCTGAAAAAGTTTAATCTTTATGTGTAACAGCTACTGGGTGGATAAACAAAGCAAATCAGAGGCTAAACACATAGAACTAAGAGAAATTCTCCCCAACGGAGTCGCCAATTTGTTGGGCCAGAATTGTGAATTACAGATAAATCACGTTTCCTTGGACAGGTGCTAGTCTAGAACAACAGGTGAAAGAATATAAGACTATTTATCCTAACTTAGAATAGATACACAGAGAGGATTGGATGCTTACTTGTTTAGTTGCTTCCAAATGGCTCCTTCTGTCGCTTCCATTGCAACTTCAAATTCAAGCAGTTTGTGAGCTGAATGCTTCCTGCAAGAAAGAACACGGAAATAGCAGAATATGCAATAATATAGATATCTATTCAAGCTAGTTAGCTAAATCAGTAAAGCATAAACCATATACATCAACTAAGATCTTTCAATATGGAAAATCAAAGCCAATACAGATGCATATAGGGAAAAATAAGCAGTACCCTTTATTGATGATAGAAGGAGAGGTTACAACCTAGTGACTGATTTGAAGTGACCTTCCAGCAACATTCCCAAGCCTCATCACAATATAAATATCTCTAGCAGCAGCTTCACAAATCTAACTCTCAATTGAAAATCCTCCAGCATTTCTCTACTCAAATTCTTCCTTTCAAGCACTTAGATCTGTGCTCAATTTATAGATGAACTGTAGGTTGTTTTGCAATCAATAACTTTCCAAAAATAGGAAAGACATGTTTCCATTCATGTAGAGGTCAAATAGACACTTGGATCCGAAGCTTGACACATGTGAACTCGGCCAAGTGGAGATTCTGGAACAATGAGAATTTCGCTCCCAATGTGACCAACACACCTGTGAATGTCGAGAAGTGCTTTGCAGAGCAGCCTTGCATGGGGCTACCTGCATATGCAACACACTTAGGCCCCTTAGAGCCTGCGTTGGTGAGCTCATATATGCTATATAATAAGCTTCAAACCATGTAAACCTTTGCTTGATGAAATTCTTGGTTGATTTGTCTTGTTTCTTGTCTTAGGGCATGTAGCAACTGAAATGATAGAGAATGACAGGCCCTTGATCATTGGTCCTGGAGATGATGCCCAATTAACCAGCTCATTGGGAATGGTGCCCAAATTGACCTATAACACATTTCTTCGTAATACCACGCAAAAAAGTCGTGAAACTCTTTGAAGAGACTAGTATAGACCTCAATCTCATCAGGAGAAAAAGTCACCCCAATATCGATGTTCTTGACAACCCCCGGTTTAACGAAGATGTCAGTAGGCATCGTTTGTGTGATGTTCCCCAAGTTACCTTCTACAAAGACTTCGTGTGTCAAGATGGGCGTTTGAAGCGAAGGAGAAGGAACTTGAGAAGTAAACCTCTCGAGACAAGTAGACATGGCCCCAAGGCCAGGCATGAACGAGGAATGATGATGAATATCGTCCCAAGGAGAATCCTTAAGAGAAATAGTTTCCATGATGGCTTCATCGGAGGGAAATATATATTTTAATGGATCGAGCAAATCTAACTTGTCGAGCCAAGGGGATTGATAATAAGTGTCAACTCAAAGAAGCATGATCAGGAGGCAGAGGATCTAAAGCCGAAATAAGCTCACAATAATCAATCTCGATCGGACTCAACGGCATCTAATCTCCAAATGAATCAATCTACTCAGGCGAAGGGATGATCCGCAGATCAGAAGACCTAGAGATCATGTTAACCTGAGCATTTTTGGGTGGAGGAAGAGGAAAAAGGGCCATGAGGGCAGGATCTTTGAAAAGACCCGGCCCTACGCTCTCATAAGGCGTAGGAATTTGATCTATGTATGGAACATTGCTCTCGGAAGACAAAGAAGTGAAGAAAGACAACTGATCGACAGTAATGATCTTTCCTACGTGCGGAAATCGAAGAACACGAAAGAGAGTGGACGAAAGGCACAACATGGCGTGAGTCCAACTGT
The DNA here is from genome assembly GCA_034641835.2 of Pinus albicaulis. Taxonomy (NCBI): domain Eukaryota; kingdom Viridiplantae; phylum Streptophyta; class Pinopsida; order Pinales; family Pinaceae; genus Pinus; species Pinus albicaulis. Next base: position 120,399,347 of record CM076570.1, read on the forward strand.
GACCGAGGAGAAGATTGTAATTGAGCTTGGCATTGACAACTTCAACCTCGACATTAACTGTCTTCCCTTCTAATGTAATGGGTAAACTAGCAAAAACACTGAGAGGGCGATATTATCCTCCATCAAATGCTTCTAAAGCATTTGGAGATGAATTGAGAGCTGCATAACCAATGGCTTTCCAGCAAGTAGATGACATGACGCACATAGACGTACCCTTGTCCATGACCGCTCAATGGATATTCAGTCCATTAATCTCAACTTGGATGATCAGTGTAAGCTGGTGAGTGAGACGCAGGATGACATTCTCCAAATCAAAGGTGATAAAGCTCGAATCAGCATCATCAACCCCACTGATGGCAGATAACAAAGCCTTCCATTAAGAAGGAAAACTCTGAAGTACTTCTAATGCAGACATAGTAGATGGCACTTGAGCCAAATCCTCAACAATATTGTAATGTTGAGTAGCATGAGCGTTAGGATTGTAAGAAGACTTACGGAGTACACGTTTGGAAGGTGGCCAGACAACGGGCTCAGTACTAGGCCTTTCAATCTGAAGAGGGCCAGAAACAGGTGGAGGAGGAGTGTTAAGCGGATAAATCATTCTTGCAGAAAAGACAGATATCCCTAGTATCACAAGGATAGCTAGAAACAAACAGGACAAATGTAAACTACTTTCTATAGATTATATATGATTTATAATTTTCTATGATGAAGAAAGGACCTACCTGTGATCCAATGCTAGTTGTATTCTTCTTTTCGTTGCTCCAAAGAAGTCACCTCTTAAGACCTGCAATCAAAGACATGGAAGAGAATCAAAATCACTTGCACAATATACTAATTCATAAATCATAAATCTATCTTAATGATCAAGGAATTTAAGAAATAAGTCATTCAAGTAAACACATAAACAACTAATTGAGAAAAAAAGATCCATTTGTATTATCTTTAAATAAAATAAAGAGTCTTACAACCGCGTTCGCCTTGATGTCGTACAGGTCCTTCCGGGGTCTGGAACAAGCGTTTTCCTTTGGTCTGACAAGCCCTTCCACACTTTGAACCAGCCTAAATATGAGTGTGTAATCGTTCTCGCATGGATAACAGCTAGTAAAAAGAGTATGTTTCTTCAACAATTCCCTTCTCTAATGTAGTATGAAGTAAAAAGAAAGTACTTTTTTACATATCAGTATCTACACTTGAGACTGAACCATGGCTTCAATTTATAGCGGAAGGGAAGTGGTTTAAATTCCAAAAAGGAAGGGATAATTCCTCTCATAAAGTGATTAAGCTCCAGATACCAAGGGATAGGCTCCTTTAATGAAGGGATAAAGGTTCATGAATGGAGGGAGTGAAGCTTCGACCAGATAATGCCTTCTAGAAGCTTCCTGTTGGGAGAATATTCGACCATCTCGGCTTCTAGAACTTACTTTTTCTTCCATTTTACATTTTACGGGGGTCCGCAGTTTTAATACACAAAATGTGCGCTAGGTACTGCAATTTTTCTTTACAAAAGGTGCGGTACCGCAGGTAATGGCTAGGAAAAGTGCGGAACTAGGGTTTTTATGGTTTTTATGATTTTTATGAGCTTTTATCCAAATCCAAGACTTGGTTTAGGAAATTTAGGGTTTTAGACCTCTAAGGGGGCATTATATAGGTATTGATGAAACCATATAGACAGTAAAATGTCATGGTGACAAAATAATGTGTAACAGATTGCCCCCTAAAGAGCGAAGTCTGAGGTAATTCGAAAAGTGAAGTGCTTTATCATTCTGAGGATTGGCTTGTGGACACACCGGTTGAGACTTGTAAAAACATTCAATGCAAACACACACACACACACACACACACATATATATATACCATCGCTAAGGTAGGCATTCCCATACTCAGATCAAAACTAACTAAAATGTTCTGATATATAAATGATTCTAATATTACTTCAATATTAGACACAGTATGGACGCAGCCATCTGTTATGAATAGTCTACTGCATAATGAATAATAAAACTCCTCGCAGCCTGGATGGTGGAAACTAGATCCAGGGTCTTGATTTCCGCTACCCGAACTAGTACGATTCTATCCATGTGATTGATTGTGTCGAAGTCAAACATGGTATAAACCACTTGATTACCAGTCAATGATGTGAACTGTTAACAAGTGTGAGAGAAACCACCAATAATGAAAATGGCTCTCAAAGTACTCAGTACAATCCATGAAGTGTGAATAAATGATTTGAAGTCGAACACTTCACGAAATCATTCGATCGAAGGTCAATGATGCAACCTATCGTCAAAGGCGAGAAACATGTGATTAGGGCATGCAGATTCCAAGGTACTAAAGGATTCTAGATCAACTTCCTAGATGATATGATGTCATTGATAAAAAGTGACCCGTCGTAGGAAAGCCCATGACATGAAAACATTAGATAAAGTTTTGTAGAAATATTTTGGAAGGACTGACTCAGGGATGGTCAACGCGAATGGAGACAAATGTTTGCAATGAATGGTTTATTTGAACTATCCTCTTGAACACATAACGACACTGCAAATGGCTTGGTAACAATTGACCTAAAGTTAATACCCAGAAACCGGCTGAAGACTTTCAATATGGTTTGATTAACTGATAGGCAAAGGATTTTCCCAACCCAGGATAAAAAGTGTCATGTTCAAGAGTGGTATACTGCTTTTAAACAAAGTTTAACAACTGGATCCATTTTCTCTCTTTTTCCCCCACCATTTCTAGCAAGTACCTCTTTATTTTTGATAAGCTTGAGGAGGATAACATTTGCTTGTTATATAAGCTCATCCTTTGCATGAGTCCAACTTAGTATAAAATCAAACCCTAAGAAGGAGTGGTTCGTTCCTGTTTGTAATCGATGGGTCCTTTACTGTTAAATTTTAATGAGTCCAGTATAGGAGAAACTCGGTGTTTTTCAAATTTAGAGAGTCAGAAGAAAAACTTAAGAAAACTCTATGGGTGTAATTTTTTCGTAAATTTAGTCTCTCAAGCTCGAAAAAGGATAAAATAATATAGGAGAGAACTCTATTTACCATGATTAGTCAACGTATACCTTTTTCGTAAATAGTCCATTTCAGTCCGGAAAAAGGGTAAACTTATATTGAAGGGACGACTGTTCATTTCCTTTAACGAGTTCTAGTAGTCAAGTACTCGGCAATCTTTTCATGTTTAGAGAGTCTGAAAAGGGCTTAAAAGAGAACTCCAGGGTTTCACTTTTTCGTAATTTTCAAGAGTTCGAAAAAGTGATAAAAAGTGTATTCATATGGTCGAATTTCAATTTAATTAACGAGCAAGAAAATATGGAAAGAACTCAACATTTTCATGTATGTTTTATGAGCATGAAAAGAATAGCAAAAGAAGCTCGGGATTTTCATGAGTTTAACGAGTCTTGAAAATAATAACCGAAATGGACTCAAGATAGGTTTCATTTTTATACAAGCTTGAAACAAAGTAAAAATCATGCTTAAGATAGGTTTGTTTCATTTTTACACAAGCTTGAAACAAAGAGAAAATTGTGCTTGAGATAAGTTTTGATGCCCCCCAAGCGTAACTTGCTAGAGCGCATGCCCCCCAAGCTTCATTTCATTCAACTAAGTAGACTACTGGTCACTAATATCTGGATGGAATGAAGGTTCATTTACGAGATCAGATGAAAGACTCGAATTGACTAGGAGAGGATTTGTTTCATTTTTTAACCAGGTTGACATAGGAAAAGAACCATCCTCATGGTGACCTGTTTCAATTTTTAACAAGGTTGACACAGTAAAAGAACCATCCTCATGGGAATCTTGTTTCATTTTTTAACGAGCTTGACACAAGAAAAGGAACTATGCTCAAAAGGATCTGTTTCATTTTTTAACGAGGTTGACACAGGAAAAGAACCATCCTCAAGGTATTTGTTTCATTTTTTAACGAGGTTGGCACCGGAAAAGAACTATCCTCAAAATGATCTGTTTCATTTTTTAACGAGGTTGACACAGGAAAAGAACCATCCTCAATACCCACTAATTCATTTTTTAACGAGGTTGACACAATGAAAGGAACTTTCCTCTTGGTATCTATTTCATTTTTTAACGAGGTTGACACAGAAGAAGAACCATCCCATGGAATCTATCAATCTACTCTCTACAATCTACTTACATAACCTACTGATTCATTTTTTAATGAGGTTGACACATGAAAATAATTGTCCTTATGGGTCTATTTCTTTTTTTAATGAGGTTGACACAGTAAAAGAACTATCCCCATCTAAAACATGTTTTTTTTGTTAATGAGGTTGAAATAGGAAAAGAACTGTCCTCATGGGTCTGTTTCATTTTTTAACGAGGTTGACACAGTAAAAGAACTGTCCTCATATCTAAAACATGTTTCATTTTTTAATGAGGTTGACACAGGAAAAGAATTGTCCTCATGGGTCTGTTTCATTTTTTAACGAGGTTGACACAGTAAAATAACTATCCTCATCTAAGACATGTTTCATTTTTTAACGAGGTTGACACAGTAAAAATAACATTCCTCTTTAATCACTGATTTATTTTTTAACGAGGTTGACACAGTAAAAGGAACTTTCCTCTTTAACCACTGATTCATTTTTTAATTAGGCTGACACAGTAAAAGGAACTTTCCTCTTGGTATATGTTTCATTTTTTAACGAGGTTGACACAGGAGAAGAACCATCCTCATGGAATCTATCAATATACTCTCTACAATCTACCTACATAGCCTATTGATTCATTTTTTAATGAGGTTGACACAGGAAAATAACTGTCCTCATGGGTCTGTTTCATTATTTAACGAGGTTGACACAGTAAAAGAACTATCCTCATCTAAAACATGTTTCATTTTTTAATGAGGTTGACACAAGAAAAGAACTGTCCTCATGGGTCTGTTTCATTTTTTAACGAGGTTGACACAGTAAAAGAATTTTCCTCATATCTACTCTGTACAATCTACCTACATAACCTACTAATTCATTTTTTAATGAGGTTGACACAAGAAAAGAACTGTCCTCATGGGTCTGTTTCATTTTTTAACGAGGTTGACACCGTAAAAGAATTGTCCTCATCTAAAACATGTTTCATTTTCTAATGAGGTTGACACAGGAAAAGAACTGTCCTCATGGGTCTGTTTCATTTTTTAACGAGGTTGACACAGTAAAATAATTGTCCTCATCTAAGACATGTTTCATTTTTTAACGAGGTTGACACAGTAAAAATAACTTTCCTCTTTAATCACTGATTCATTTTTTAACGAGGTTGACACAGTAAAAGGAAATTTCCTCTTTAACCACTGATTCATTTTTTAACGAGGTTAACACAGTAAAAGGAACTTTCCTCTTGACCCACTGATTCATTTTTTAACGAGGTTGACACAGTAAAAGGAACTTTCCTCTTACTCACTGATTCATTTTTTAACGAGGTTGACACAGTAAAAGGAACTTTCCTCTTGGTGACCTTGTCATGGCTTCCAACTGGAGGAAAGACATGTCAAGGTACACTCCTCGATCATGGCTTCCAAAAGGTCTTCATCAGATGGAAGAACAATTCTCTGGAAGGAACACATGTCAAGCGACTCAAAAGGGATAGGAACACCGTGTTCAAATAATCCCATAGATTTTTCCATGTCAATTATCGGATCTAAGTCAAAGGAAGTTGAGCAAACAGTGAGAGGCTCGCTTGCATTGGCAACTGAAAACATGGGACTAGTTGCCAAATAATTAACCCGTGGCAGGGTAGATACCACTTCTGTATAAGGGACATTTAGGGGAGTCGGATTATTGGTAGTCGAATCAAGACTAACGAATGAAAGCTGGTCTACAGTCACAATGTTTCCATTGTGATGGAAAGACATCACGCGAAAGAGTGTCGATATGACAGCTTTCATTGCATATACATAGTCTCGCCCAAGGAGTAAATTGAAATCCAAGGGGCCTCGAACTACCATAAGATCCATACAGACAATTTTACCTTCCAAGGTAATAGGAAACTTAGGAAGGATCCCTAAAGGTTCACTAATGGTTTTGTTAAAAGCTGACAAATTCTGCGTAACAGGCACAAGATAAGGGGAACCCAGAGCTTGCCAAGAAGTTAAGGATAAAATACTAACAAAAGCACCTTCATCTACATGTGTGCGGTGTACATTCTTACCACAAGCCTTCACAATGATTTGGAAAGGGATGGAGGAAGGAAGACGAGGTTCTGTCAGTATATTCCAATTAAAGGAAAAGACCTATGTACTTGGAGGGGGTTCTGTAGAAATAGGTGAAATTCCCCCTGGCGTAGAAGAATCCGATGTAACAAGAAGAACTTGAGTAGTATGAAGTGAAATTGAGTCGACCACTTGATCAACTAATGGATCATCAACCTGAGCAATATCAGTCTCACTCTCCAATGGAAGAGTGGGATTGACTATACTTGAAATTAGATCAATCACTCTCTCAGTTGACGGTAGGTTGGGAGAAAGTTGACGGTAACCGGTTGGAATTTTTTACTGTGGAATAGTAAGGTTTTCCAACAATTTTTAGGCTTCATCCATGTGAGGGAAAATGTGAGTTTGATGACTCCCTTTGCATAACCTATAAGGAAACCTAACTTTACCCTTTTTCCCAGGAACCTGACTATCACTGGTTGATGGATCAATAGTAAGTTGATTGGATTTTTCTCACCATACTTCCAAGACCTTAGGAATACCAAGACAATTGATAAGGAATTGGTCACCCTTACAAATATTGCAAGGGAATTTGGATTTACGATGCATGTTAGAGGTTTCCTCAACACTACTAACACTTACAGCCATGGTTGACTGGTTGACTTCTTTCTTATCTTGCTTCTTCTTCTTCTTCCCTTTCTTCTTCTTCTCAGCCACTTGGTTACTAGCGTCAAGGCTTTTACCAAGCGAAGAGGAAGAAAGGGAGGAAGAAATATTGGGCGAAGAAGGTAAAGGGTCAACATGAGGTTGGTGATGTTGAGATGGTGAACTCTGTTGAGGTGAAACAATTGGAGTATTTGGGGCCAACGAAGTTGAAAATAACCATATCGGTAAACCTATTGTAAATCCAGGTAATGACAATGTAGCCATATAAGGAGGACCAACATTTCCAAAGCAAGGAAAAGTACTAGGATTCTCGTTAAGAGGGGTTCCTTGGTTGGTAAACTCCGTAACAGTTGCCATTAGATTCAACTTCAGTGAATTTTATTAACAATTTAAAACTAAAATTAACAATTCACAATTCACACCTAACAATTAAAATTCATAATCCACACCTAAGGTCTCTAAAAAGTAAAACAAACAAATGAACACGCGCTAACAAATCTAGGAGTCAAACCACACACAAACAGTAGATTCCCACACTAAAAAACACTAGTTGGTGATGAAATCCAACATCGTAAAATTTTAATGCAGAAATGGCGGTTGGAATAGTTACCCCGACAACCTGCTTAATGAAATAGATCGGTGCAAGTTTCTCCACTTAAACCATCTCGAGTGAAGAGAACCCTCCGGAGACTCCAAGTGAGTCTAGTCGACATCTGCTCCAGGTACAGTGGGACCTTCCCTCCACCATCACCTTGGGAAAGAGTCTTAAGTTATATAGCCACTAAGATCACCAATTGGAACAAATATACCTGGGGGGGAATTCTACGATCCGATATACACGCAAGGGCAGAGTATCAAGCTCAATCCCCTTGAAGGCTCCTTGACATAATCCAAGGTTTACCGACAAGTGACCCCAGACTCCTCGACAATGGTCTATCTAAGGTTTACCGTTTTTAATACGTGCACATCTTCTATCGTTCCCAATGAGATAGGTATGATTACCTCACTGGTTCAGATATGATCTCATGCTTGACTCCTTTAGGAGGAGCTTCCCAGAGCATACATGCAACAATTGGAATTTTTCCTATTGCAAGATGCTACTGTTTGTTTAGTTGCTTTGGAAATTTAACTACAACCTATTCCAAAGCATTAATCCTAAGCTAGATTGGTGGAAAGAGCCCTAAAAATGTAAAAATTACTAGATGAATTTTATTAAGCATTGTGTTATTTGGGTTGTTATTACTCAAAGGGTAAATGGATATGAAACCAATGGTGTTATGAACCGACCCAAAACTGAATGCAATCGAATATGATAATGTAATTTTTTCAATTCGATGAATCCTAACTAAAGTAAGGAGAGAGTTTCCATTCACTTCCAACAATGCAAAAATTGATTAATAAGAGAAAATATAACAAATTTTCTAATGCATTAATTTCATCAAGAAAAACTAATGCTAATCAATTCCAATTTTTTTTATTTTTATGTTTTTAAAACAAGCATAAAAACATGTAAATTCAAATCAAAGAAACTGATCTAAATCTACGATTGATTTTTTAGAATGTAAACTATGCAGTTGTAATTTATGCATAATTCACTTGAAAAGTATGCAAATGTAATCTATGCACATTTTTCATTCATATTCTGAAAATGAGAATTCTAATAATGCAAATGTAATCTATGCAAGAGAACTCCCAAACACAAGATGATTCTAATGTAATCTAAAGAACTAATCAGGTGTAAGTAAATAAAATTGGGTGAGAGTTCCAAAGATCAAAACATAAAAACACTCAAAGGCGATTAACACTCAGACACAATTTAGGCTCCCCCCCCCCTCCCCCCGGTGAATGAGGATGAATTTTTTTTGCAAAAACAAAAGCAAAAAGATGAAAAATTGTTAAGAGACTGAGACAAACCTCGAAGTAATGACCAAAGGAAATCAAATTAAGGATTTCTCAAAAAGAATATTCAAAACACCCAATTAACTTAATGGAGACTCATGAGATTATAAGAGTTTCTAAAAGAAATTCACACAAGGATTTTGACACTCAAAAAAAGTTTGGGTAAATACAAAGAATCATGTAATCTGGTTCCAGAAAAGAGAATTTTTAGTTTTTCAAAAAAATTCCTTAATTCTGTAGGTTTTAATACAAAAAGGTGCAGTACTGCACTGTTTGTACATAAAAACTGCAGAGGTTACCGCATTGTTTTGAAAGAAAAAGTGCGGAGGCCAGAAAACATATAGAAAAAATAAAAATTCTGATCTTCTTTTCAGGGATTCTAATAGATAATTTACCCAACCCAGTGTAGACTAATCAAAATCAGAAAAACTCTTTCAAAATTCAAACTCAAAAAATAAAAAATAAAACTAAGTTCAAGAAATCCCCAATATGGTTGCCATTTTGTTAAGCGGATAAATCGTTCTTGCAGACAAGAAAGATCTCCCTAGTATCACAAGGATAGCTAGAAACAAACAGGACAAATGTAAACTACTTTCTCTAGATTATAGGTCCTTTCTATGATGAAGAAAGGACCTACCTGTGATCCAATTCTAGTTGTATTCTTATTTTCATCACTCCAAAGAAGTCACCTCTTAAGACCTACAATCAAATACATGGAAGAGAATCAAAAGCACCTGCACAATATACTCATTCATAAATCATAAATCTATCTTAATGATCAAGGAATTTAAGAAATAAGTCATTCAAGTAAACACATAAACAACTTATTGAGAAAACAAGATCCATTTGTATTATCTTTAAATAAAAGGAGTCTTACAACCATGTTCGCCTTAATGTCGTACAGGTCTTTCCGGGTTCCGGAACAAGCGTTTTCATTTGGTCTGACAAGCCCTTCCACTCTTTGAACCGGCCTACATACGAGTGTGTAATCGTTCTCGCATGGATAACATCTAGTAAAAAGATTATGTTTCTTCAGCAATTCCCTTCTCTAATGTAGTATGAAATACAAAGCAAGTACTTTTTTACATAACAGTATCTACAGTTGAGACTGAACCATGGCTTCAATTTATAACAGAAGGGAAGTGGTTTCAGTTCCAAAAAGGAAGGGATAATTCCTCTCATAAAGGGATTAAGCTCCAAATACCAAGGGATAGGCTCCTTTGATGAAGAGATAAAGGTTCATGAATGGAGGGAGTGAAGCTTCGACCAGATAACGCCTTCTAGAAGCTTCCAGTTGGGAGAATATTCGACCAATTGGGCTTATAGAACTTACTTTTTCTTCCATTTTACCTTTTACGAGGGTCTGCAGTTTTAATACACAAAATGTGCAGTAGGTACCACAGTTTTTCTTTACAAAAGGTGTGGTACCGCAGGTAATGGCTAGGAAAAGTGCGAAACTAGGGTTTTTATGATTTTTATGAGCTTTTCTCCAAATCCAAGACTTGATTTAGGAAATTTAGGATTTTATACCTCTAAGGGAGCACTATATAGGTATTGATGAACCCATATATACAGTAAAACATCATGGTGACAAAATAATGTGTAACAAGGAGGACCATCATCGATCTCTTTCCCCGCCGCCTGACGTGGTTCGGTATAATATTTTGATCTGGTAGCAATATAGATGGATGCAGGACCGTTCATCATGAAAACTTGAGAGCCAAATGGGGCAGAGGACTAAGGCTTCTCTACCAATTGGGTCTGTTGTGATGGAAATGGTTCTTTAAGAACAATCAAATTTCCTTGGGTGCCTTTGAGCAATCAACTCACTCTGGCCCATCGGGGACAGTCCTTGGTGTAGTGCTCTTTGTCACAAATCAAATGTAGAAATTTGCTGAATAAAGAAGATTTATCCACCGAGATTATCCTGATCACATATCAATTCGAATTCATATGCAACACATAATCTCTTCCACTCAGATCATCACACATGCGGAAATAAAACAAGCGGTATGCGATCAAAAGATCATCAAAACATCACACACATTACACAATATGTATGGGGAAAGCTTATAGCTGAAAACCCCTCAGCTATTGTGTATATTATAATGGAGAGAACATGTAACAGTACATAGCACAATACTCCTCACAAGTACTCAGTACTATCTCATAAGGTTACACACAAACTAGCTTGGTTTTGAACAAGTCACGGGTTCAAAACACATCCACTAATTGCCTGCCTCTATTGCGCAATCAAGGCTAGTCTAATGAGAGATCCAAGGTTCGAATCTCCTTAGCTTGACAGCGCAATCATCATGGGAAATTCCTCCAAGTGTGGTGCAAATCTCATGCACAACTGATGTCACAACTGATAACTATCTCAACCCTTTCATCTACCTCTTTCACTGGTCTCCACTGAACTGTCCATGCACTGTAGTGAACTGATGTGTTCTTGAGTTGAATAATGAGTTAATAATTAGTGAATTAAATATTATTTAATTCACTCCACTCATTACTAGTTGATTATCTAGTTAAACTAATCTCAACTAGTTCAACTAAGTTAAACCGAACACAACTCCACCAACTGTCTCATCAACTCCACCAAACTTCTGCCACTGAAGTCCTAACTGAAGTCAACCATGCATGAACTCACCAAACCCCTAGGAATAGCGTAATTCCTCTGTCAGATGCATGAGCCACTTCCAAGGCTCGAACTGAAGTGCTCCAAGAGAGTAAACTGAAGTTTAGAGTCCAAATATTATTAAGGGTAAATAATATTTGACTTTTCTATTTTTAGGATAGGCAGTCTAAAAATAGACTTCGACCTAAATGTCTAAAAATAGAGGTCCATCTATTTTTTTCCAACATGACCAATACTCCAAGAATAACATATTGCAACCCCCGGACCATGCTCCATATGTCTAAAAATAGACATAGTCTAAAAATAGACTTTGCGCCAAAAATCGCCTGCGGGCCCACTTAGTGAAGTCGACTTCATTTCACTAAGCTCCATCATCTTGCTGCATTTTCAACATCAAACAAGGGTACTTTGGTTTACGTTGCAAACCATAATCAGCACGAGATTTCTGAGAATCCTGTTTCAGGGTATCAGCTTTGGCCTTACCTTTACCCTTCTTTTTACCGTTGGAATTTTTATCCGCCGGATTGGCCTGGACGGCATTTACTTCCGCGGTTTTACCAGAATTCAGGGGTGGCTGAGAAGTAGTATCATTGGAAGGAGTAGATTTTTTCTTTACAAGATTCAAAGAAGAAGACTTCTGAGAATTTTGAGACACGGAATCGATGATATCGTTGACGGATGGTGTTGCCGGTGCTTTGGAAGTTCCAGGTCGAGGGGCATCAGGCAAGATTTCATACAACATGTCGGATTGAGAGTACATGAGATCAAGGTATTGGGCACGAGAAATGGCTTTTTCTTTAGTAATGCATGCCTCCATAGCAATGTCCTTAGAAATCGGAGCAACGAAGGAGGTAGTGAACCAATCAGTAAGAAGTTGATCAGGAATCTCAAACTTGATCAGACGAAGACGACGCCTCCATTCATGAATATGATCAGAGATATGGGTAGTTTGATCTTGCTTCAAGGATGTGAGGAGGTGTGTCCCAATTTCATACCAAGCTGGTAACTAAAAGTGCGAGAAAAATGCCACGGCTAAAGAGTTGAAATCTTGAAAGACGCTGCGAGAAAGTTCAATGTACCACTTGGCAACGGCACTAGTGAGATTTCGTTGGAAAAGACGGATTCAAATAGAATCATCAACCCAATAGTTAAATTAACACCAAAGGTGGTATGTCATAACATGCGCTTGGGGGTCTTCTCCGGACTTGCCCTCAAATCTGGGACAATCGCGAGGAATCTTGGTTGAAACTAGAGGCCAATATGGATTATGAAGGATAGGATCGTTCGTCAACTTCGACACATCAGGCAGTTCCAACGTAGCAATGAAAGTTAATTGAGTATTGAAAGGCATTGCAGGTCGTTGATAAAGACCAGCATTCGGATTCCACCCAGGTTGAGATAAATTTTTCCCCCATATGTATTGTCCTAGAGGATTCCGTCCATAGGGGTTATAAGCCTGAAAGTTCTACCCATACGTGGGTGAGGACCAGGGTATTGATTTTGAGCATACCACTGAGGTCCTAACTGAGCAACATATGGATTTTGTTGCGGAATGAAAGCAGTGCCTTGAGGTGCATTATACAACACTTGAGTTTGACCTGGCGGAAGATACGTAGTGCCCTGTGGAGCACCATATACCATCTGAGATTGACCTTGAGGGATGTAAGTAACGCCTTGGGGCACACTATATATGACCTGATATTGACCTTGAGGAAGATAAGTGACACCTTGAGGCTGAACGGGTTGCCCCTGGGGTGCAGGTTGACCTGGTTACTAAGGTTGGACAGGCGGTCCCTACGGAGCAGGTTGCCCTGGATGCTAAGAGCCAATAGGTTTCCCTTATTGAAAAGGTTGGCCTGATGTTTGGGACAAGCTAGGTTTCTTTTGAAGACCAGGTTGACCCGACGCAAGACCATAGGGTTGTACTTGTTGTACAAAAGTTTGGACTTGCTGGACGTAAGGTGGATGTTATTGCACAAAAGTTTGTCCCTGTTGCAGATAGATTTACCCCTCAGTAACATAAGATGCACCCTGTTGAACATGAGATTGACAAGCAGAATCATGGGGTTGTCCCTGGAAGGGTTTTCCTTGTGGACCATAAGGTTTTCCCTGTGAATTAGAGGGTTATCCCTGTTGGATCGAAGGTTGTCCCTGTAAGGGTTGTCCTTGTGAACCACAGGGTTGTCCCTGTTGGTATGTCAACTAACTGGGATCAATTGGAGGCAAATAGACGGGATTACCGTATACGTCATAATGATGCAGAGGATTTCCAGAAGTTGCTAACTGCTGAGAACCCTGAGAGGTGGAATTTTGCTGCTGAGGACCCTGAGAGGTAGAATATTGTTGTTGAATGTCCAACAGATACTCATCATAGGTATAACCGCTAAGAATAGAAGTATAAACCATAGGCGTGCTACTAGCAGGTTGGATTTCTAAAACGCGAGGATGTGATCCACTCATGGTGGGCCTAATAGGTATCGTGGGATTGATAAAAAAAGACCTACGAACAATAAAGGACCCTGATGATGACAGAGTCATACTAACAGCCGGTGCAGATGAAGCCACACAGACAGTGGTTCAAACAGGAACAGAGGTTACAATCATTTATGTCATAGGATTCAAGGGTGATGCCCTCGATGCCGAGACAACTGAGCTCCCAAAGGGAGTTGATGTATTAGACCATATTAGATTCTGATACAACGATGGAACGCTAGAAATAATCTGACCCAAAATTCGATAACAGCGTGGGAGAGATATCGATTATGGGGAAGGTTGACTTGAGACATAAGGAAAGTTCTCCAGAGGGAGCTAATGATCTTCTGTAGAAACATAAAGCTCTTTACTACTAACGAGACTTGAAGAATCCATGTCGGATGAAGCCAGATGATCATCGAAAAGACGACGAGTAGTAGCAAGTAAAGGAGCAGGTAATAAAGTTGGTTCCGAAGTAAGAGGGGAGAATTATTCCTTGTTCCCAAAACCAGACCAAGCATCCTGAGGTTTCCAATTGATATCAAATGGCTCTTCAAGAGGAGATCGGGTAGCGAGAGGTGAGATACTTGGAAGGATAGACTGCCAGAAATTGACAGACCTAGTGGGTTGAGATGCTTCCGAAGAAACTTCAAGAGAAGGATCACCACTAGGAGGTAATGAAGAGGACGATGAAACTGGTGGTTCAGCCACCATGACTGTGTTTCAAAATAGAAAGGAAACAAGTTATCCTATTCGAGGATTCAAGATCAAACACTAAGGAACTACAAAAAAACAATCCAAGAAAATATCTTTAACGGGCATGTGATCATAAGCAATTGATTTTATGACATTGAATGAAACTCTGTTATTTCATGTCTTAACAGTTGAGAAACAGGCAAAATATGACTCTAGTCACTTTCATATTGAACGAGCGTGAAAGGACAAGTGCTCGATGATCTTTTCAAATTTAGAGAGTCACAAAAAGATCAAAATGACTACTCATATAATCTAAGCAAGAGGGTGTACCACGTTTCTGCGAACTGCAATATACACCTTGGTGATCAAATGAAAGAGAAATGACCAAGGACTTGACGTACGTGCAGGCAGTCTCCTCGAATGTTGTGTTCGGTGTATCACAGTTACAGGGCAGCAGACTCGACTTCCTATGGATAAAGGATTGCAACCTATGAGGGTCTCCCTTTATATACGCGAACGACAACTACTAGGTTTAATGACGCCGAAACACGTCACTAGCCTAAACCTCTAAAATATGTGCGTTAGATTTCAATTCTTCCTTAGGTTGATTGAATTCATTTTAAGGGTTATCTTGAATTAATGTTGTGATTTCAAGGCCTTTCCTAATTCTTAATGCAAAACTACATGCAAAATAAAATCATTTCCATTCAATGAACGCTAGCTAAGAGAAGGATAGGAATATATGACAAAGTAGCAATCAATTGAATCACAAGAAGAATTTCACTAATGCATCTAATACAACCAAAGAAGAAAACAAAAAACTCTTTCCTGGTTCGTTAATAGCTACTAATGCAAAAGAACATTTTCATTTTCAATTTAAGCGAAAGAATGAAAATTTTGTCTTTTTAGATGAATGAGAAGCACAATGCACTGTTACACTAAAAAGAAAAATGAACACAAGTTTCGATCACTTCGAATGTAATGATCTAAAGCAAAGATATATCTAAATCAAAGATATCAATCAACTACAAACATGAAACGCACTCAAAACAGGGATGCACTCCTCCAAGAAAACAAAGGGCTTTCAAAACAACCCAACAAGCAATGTAATCTATGCTCAAAGTGATGAATGGAGAGATAAACGAAGACAAAGGTGATCATTCAAAAAACCAAAGACACAAAGAACTGAAAGAAAGGCTAAAACAATCAGTCAACAAACTGAAACAACAAAGATCAATGTGACTCGAACTCAACTCAAAAGGCTCAGTGAGGAGAGAGCCGAGCAAACAGAACAAAGCACCTAGAAACATTAGGGCAAAAAACTCCACTGATAAGATGATGGACAAACAGCTGAGAAGTCGAGACAACAGAGTCAAAACAATCCCAGTGGACCAATTGCAAGATAAAAATCGAATCCAGAGACAAGAAATACTGACAAAACTTAGAAAAGAGGCTAAAATTCAATCCTACAGGATTTGGCGCAACTGTTTAGCTGTAATCTGCACTAAACAGGGGTTGACGCACCTGTAACAAAAGAAACATGCACTAATTGGCATGACTGTTCCAAGAAAAGCAGCGCCGAGCGAGAAAACTATGGGAAAAAATAAAAACCATTGAGAAGGGGTTAGAATTGACACTTTGGGACTGAACAGGATTGCTGAAAACAGTCAGACAGGTCAAACAAAGTAGAAAAATTATGAAACAACCAAAGTCGACTGGACAAGAAAAACAATAGACGAACAACGAGAGACAATAAACACATTGTTCCCCAGCGGAGTCGCCAACTTGTTGTGCAGGTAAATCCCCTCTGCGGACAGAGGCAATCCCTCTAGCCCTAGGGTGAGTCTAGCAGCAAGAGGACATGCTAATCCTTGGATTCCTAGTTTATGAATGAAACTGAGTCGGGATATATGTCCTACCTTTTTTCCAACGTAGTTGCCGTATCTGTGGCAGTAGTCTCCTGATCTTCGTCGTTACATGTTACGATCCTTCAGCGGTGGTACTCAGGTGCCTGCACAAGGATTGGAGAACGATGGCAGCATACGAAAACGTACTTGCATTCATAAATATTTAATTGGTCAAGGAGAACTAAACGTATTGCACAAGATTAATCATATCAAATGCAAAATGGGAACCAAAACATTAGTCATGTATTAATAAAGAGAGAGAAAGAGTTTACAACCAAAAGAGCCTTAACATTGCAGCCTCCTTCAGCGGGTCCAGTCAAACGCGTCTCAAGCAGTCGTCGGGGAATTGGACTTAGCAAGGAAATAAGCCTAGACTCTCTCTCGACAATGGATCTCTCTTTTCTCTATCTCACACCAGCTATATTCAGACTGTTCAGCTATTCAACCATTTTAGCTAGCTGCAACTATGTGAGAGAGATGTATTTATAGGAGAAGAGGAGGTAAGTTTGGGATCCCTCATATGGTGGAAGGGAGGCCTTATCCTTTGGGAGGTTGCTCAAATGTAGGAAACAAGAAGCCAAAGGAAGGTTTTGGACATTATTCAGTCAAACAAACTATGCTGACTCTGCTCACGAAGTAGTTGGGAATGGAAACTTCACTTATATTTTAAAAAACTTCCCAAAAACAGCTCGGCGCAGGCAATCCACTGAGACAGAGCGCCAATGGGCGCGAGGCCCAGTGCTAATTTCTCTATGGGCGTGAGGCCATAACTTCCTGCTAGCGGCGACCCAAAATCATATGTTTTTGAGAGCCTACTCTAGGAATAATCAACAGAGGAAATGTTCTTCTCATGACAAGGGATGCAATGACACTTTTTGCAAGGTATGACAATACACAAAAGTCACGGAAATGGTCCTCCAATGTTCGGGATGGGGATTGCAGGGACGGTGACAAAATACTGTGTAACACTAAGGAATAGAAAAATATTTATTGTGATTTTACAATCATAGTTTCAACCATACTAAACTTTGTATTTATAAAAATATTTTTGCATTTTTTTTAAAGCAAGTCGTCTTGCATGCAATTTTATATATAAAAGTTTGATATAAGTTCACCGATACATGATCTATAATAAATATTATTTCATAAAAATAAACATCATGATGATAACCATCTAACAAACATAATCATCTAAGATGCCCATTCGAATTCACTACCATCATCTAATTATATACACCTCTACATAAATAAGTCAAATAACTGCATGATCAAGTAAAATAACTCTAATCAAATATCCAATACAACAAACATAGTAGTGCCCGCCTGGTCTACAGTAGAAGACTATGGATGGTCAACTACTACCTCAATGTCTGTCGAACTTTGAGGTGGAGGAGGAGGTACTGACTGGTCTGCAGAAGAAGACGATGAATGCTCAACTATTGCCGCAATGCGCTCTGGCGAACTTTGAGGTGGAGGAGGAGGTATTGGCTAGTTTGTAGAAGAATACTACAGATACTCAATTAATGCCACAATGCGGTCTGGAAAACTTTGAGGTGGACGAGGAGGTGGTTGGTATGCTCTATCAAGAGAAACATAAGGCACATCCTCTGCCTCTAGCATCTCATCATCTGGCGGCTGAGGAGGTGTACTAAAAAATGGATCACCGACACCCCGACAATCATGATCTAATGGGGTAGTACTACCAGAAGCATCATGATCACCACCCTCATCTAACATATATGTCGTTGCATGCCCTGTGTCCGTCATCACTGCAAGTAGCCTATTGGATCCAAAGATATGACGTATAAGAAACATCATCTCGCGCAGACAGTGTTTATAGAGATCCATGAACCTCGAATATGCTTTGATATCTCGAACCCTCGCAGGAAAAACTCCCTCCTGAACCAAAGCTCTGGCCAATATGTCACAATAGTCCATCCAAAATCGCAAAACAACCCTACAGCCCCAAACACCCACACCCCCCTGAGGTGTGTCTCACCCTCTTGGGCCTCGCCCATCTCCTCCATCCGACAGGGGAGGAGGCATGTCCCCATCGAATGTGTCAATATCTACAAAATATAGTACAAAAAAATAATTATACAATTTCATTAAACAATTTAATAAAATAATTTAAAGAACGTGTGAGAATAAATTTTATTCTAATTAATTTAAACAATAAAATGAAACTAGATTAATTTAAAGAAAACACTAATATTAACTCTATCATCTGGAGGTTGAGCATGTGTGAAGAGGATGTTGGGACATTATCTGCAATCAATCCCCGCAAACGGAAACACCAACGCGACAAACGCATGGTCATCCTCACTGGCCAATAGCGTATGTGCCTCGGTGGAAATCCTGGTCGGATACTCTGGAAGGCCCCTCTTGGGCATCATCTACCCCCATATGCGCATTCGAACCTCTGTGTTCGGCCTAATTTGGAGACGATCAAATGTAGGCCTAGTCTCTGGAAAACTCTCTCAAAAAAAAAAAAAAAAACCCTGAAGAAAAAGGGAAGGTCGCCCTCCCATGTCTCAATGCATGATATCTATCTAAAGACATGCAAAACTGCCTCAAAAAAATTGCAGATCGTCTGATACAAAGTGGCATCTGAATCGAAGAATCAACATAATACAAAAGAGGCAAACTAATTTGTTTCCCATCACTACTAGAGTATGAAATGGTGGTGACTAATAATGAGAGGCACCTAACCTCTTGTGTAGCAAAAGAATAAATTTTTAGTTGTCCACCATGGACCTGAAAAATTGTTGGACGAACCGCATGAGGCCAAGGAAAATCTATCGAACATATGATTAATTTTATCAATAACATGTAAATACATATAATATTAATATAACCATTTTAAATATGCTAAATATGTTTGACTCTCAGCCACAACCCCATGGGGGACATCAAGGAAATGGGGAAAATCCTACCCTCTCCTCGATAGGACAGTGATAAAGTACATGTCCTCCTCAGAGGGCTTCTACCAAACCCTAGTACCGACACGAAAACCCTGCTCCTGAGCACTCCACAGCAGATCAGATGTGTCAGTAAGAAAGAGTGTGCCTTCAAGGATGTAGCCTTCTCATAGTACTTGAGGAGGCCTACGTTCCTTAAGAGCGTTAGGGTCGTTGCAGTAATAAGGCGAGGGTGTAAATCCCTCTCCCTCTGTCTGGCCTCCCATGGTCGGACCATATTGTATGGGTACGCCATTTTCTCTTGCTCCTATTGTTGCTCCCATTACTGACGTCTCTACTACATGGTCGACATATAAAATACATCACCCTCATACATAAAATACATGTTTTTCTTAAATTAAAAACATATTTATAAATATGGAAACATAACTTCCAATTTAAAAAAAAAAATCATTGGTGCGTCAAAAACACATTCATGCACCGACTCCGGTGCGCTGTAAAACACAATCGCACTGGAATCGGTGCGCACATACGTATAATGCACCATTTTCAGTTAACAAATTTAAATGTTCATAGTGGTTTTTCACACTTAAGCACTAGTACACACATATAACATTTTCGCATCGGTGCACATGTATAACCTTTTCTCATCGGTATAGAACGTTTAGGTTATCAAACACACCAAGTTATAGCTATATTTTTAAATATTATTTTTGTGATGTGTTTAGTAAATATGAATGCATCGGGTCATGTAACCTAAAAATTGTACGCACCGATGTACAACTTATAGCTTTCTCGGTGCGATTTTGTTTACGAAATGCACCGCAACAGTAGTGGTGCATTATGTTCATGCACTGAACTACGGTGCACCCTGTAAATTTACAGGATGCACCGCTATCGGTGTGAGCTGAACATATCGAGCGCACCGTGCAAGGATTTTTTTTCTAAAACAAAGGAAATTTAAAGCTAATTTGCAATTCTAATCCGTTAAAGATTTAAATTAAAGATAAACATAGACATTACCTGGACATTTGGTTGTTGAGGAGGCATTGTTGACACGTAATGGAGAAAACAAAAATTACCACGTTTTGCAAAAAGTGGAAACTCAGATAGTGGGCACGATACAGAAGGATGGTGAGTAAGAGAAGCATTGACGTCAGGGCGCTTGCATGAGGCAAGAGTGGCACCGATGCTTTAGATATCTCCAACACTATAGATGGTAAAAACAAAATTTACGACTGAGAGTTTTTTTATAGTTAACCCTCTTATAGTGCGTTAGGATAACCGCACCAATGCGGAAGATATCCAAGAGCATCACATTATTCTTTTTAAATTAGAAAATCTATAATTGTGTGTTCTAATACAATTACCGTAGTGGTGCTTTGTGTGACTATAGCACCACTCTCTTTTTTAATTGAAAACCGTCTATCGGTGCTCTTTAGAAGACACCCTAGGGTGTTTTAATACATTTACAACACCGATGCGTCATTGGAAAATAACACCACATTTTTTTAAAATTAACAAACTATAGCAGTGCTCCTTCTTGGGATGCACCGGGGTGTTTTACTACATGAATGGCATCAATGTTTTGGGTATATATAGCATTAACAAATTTTAAAAGTTAACATTTTCCAGTGTTATCGATTATTCAAGCACTGGTGCATTGTGTTATTTAGCGCACTGTATTTTTTTATTTTGTAAAACTAAATTTCCACGGTGCACCATGCTCTATGTGACATCGGTGCTTATATGGATAGTAAAACACTGGTGTGTTTGTATATTGTATATGCACTATCAAAAAAACATTCGCTAAAACATCCACTCACCCACCTTCGTTGGTGACCTCCACTACAAAAGGATTTTTGGGAATTTTTTATATGGCCTTCCACAAAAACCTCCCCTAAAAGGCCTTTTCCTTGTAGTGATAGGTGTAATTCATTAGATAGTGCATTAATGAAATTATTATATTAACACACAACAATTGAAATTTAAAAATGAAAATTATTACAAAAAAAAATGATGTTTACATACCCATTGATGTTTTAAAGAAACATATGCATCAATGTTTAGTAGCAATTAATGGTACAAACATCTCACAAAATGCTTTCAATTTCAAGTCCCTTTAGTGCACATGGTAATATAGGTAAAGATGGTATTATGTGTGCAATACAAATATTATAAAAAAATAATAGTGTTATATTTAGGTGTATGAGTGTCAAAAATATTAAAAACAAAAAGAATAAGCGATTGTGTAAGAATTATATGAGCACTAATGTGCCACAAGACAAAAAGAGCAAATTGATGTGTAACAATTATACTAGCATTGGTGTATCATTAAGCAAAAAATGGTGTCGGTGCATAATAATTATAAGAGCATCGATGCTTTTATTTCTCTATGCACTAGGATGTGTAAATTTAAAATGCACATGTGCATGTGTTTAGAGCGAGCAACGAAAAACAAAATTGTCGGTAAAAACCTCTATATGCCCAATATTTTTACCTATAGCAAACATCCATTAAAAATGTTCACTAAAACCTATGATATGAATGATGGAGGTTGTAGTGGAGGATATTTTGAAAAAATCCCAATCTTGTAACACAAAAAACCTCTATAAAAACTTTTTTTACAAAATATTTTCCTTGTAGTAAGAAAGTGCATCAAGAAACTTCTAAGGAGGAAAAGAAGAATAGGAAAGGGGAGGACAAAGAAGATGATAACCACAATACATTAGTGCAAGGATCCAAGTAATAATTGCAACCATTGCAATGTCAATGGACTCACTAAAGAAAAGTATTGGAAATCAAATTTAAATCTAAACCCTAAGAACCATAAGAAAGATTCCAAGAAGAAGAACCTTCGAAGAAGTGGAAAGGGGAAGAAAAGAAGATGACAACCTCTATACACCATTACAAGTATCCAAGTAACCATTGCAATATTAATAGTCACACTAAAGAAAACCTTTGGAAATTATATCTAGAGTTGAACCTTAAGAATTTAAGAAATATGTGAGGAATAAGAACCTTTTGGCCACAAATTCAAGCAATTAGATATAGAGAAACTTAGATGTGAGTGAGAAAAATTCCTAAACTTTAATGCAAAAGGGGGGGAATTTGAGTAGCTTCGTCATCGAGAAGGGGAGGAGATGACAAAAATATTATATATCAAGATTGAGGTTGAGAAAACCAAGGTAGGCACTCCATTTGATTCCATTTCATGATTTAATCTCATGGCAGTTGATTTGGTCGACAAGCTTGCTTTGGAGGTTCATGACATCCAATCCAATTCTCATTGGGGTGGGTGAACAATGATGCATAAATCAAGGTCACAAAAACATTGGAAGAGTAAATTTGTTTTAAGTGTGGAGTTTATTGATAAAGTAGAAGTAGATGCAACACCCCTCAATGTGTGTGGTGTAATGTTTATAAGTTCCTACATGTGCATGAGGGATGCCATATTCATGTAAAAATTCAACTAGTACTACATGATAAAAGAAAGGGAAGTCCAACATGATCAATACACACAAAGGTAAATCAAATATCTCACCAATAAGTGTCATCCAAACTAAAAAGTTGATTAGTTCTAGTGAGAAGTATTTTTTTTTCTTTTATTAAGAGTGAATTAGGCAAGTGTTAGATTGATAAGGGCCAAGAAATCCTTTGAGATATGTACTAAAGAAAAAAACAATAGTTGGAGGAGTATATATAGGTATATATAGGAGTGTTCTAAGAGCCTAAAGGGCTACCACCTAAGAGGGAAGTAGAGCAATAAATATAGTTGTTGCTTGACACTTCATTACCAAATATTAGGCTACATAAACAATTTATTTTGGAAGTAAATAAAGTGAAGAAGAAGTTGTAGTAGTTGTTTGAGCAAGGAGTGATCTGACCAAGCACCTCACCTTGTGCACCGCCTATCATCATTACCCGAGAAGGATGGAACTTGGTGGACGTTCATTAAGTACGGGGCATTGAACAACATTACACTTACGAATCAATACCTTTTGCCTAGGACAATTGAATTGTTAGATTAGTTGTAGCATGTGAAGCACTTCACTAAGCTAGATCTTAAATTAGGATACCACATGTTATGTGTCAAAGAAGAATACTCTTGGAAGATGACCTTGAAGATAAGGTAAGGCTTGTATGTGTGGTTGGTCATGCCATTTGAATTATATAATGTTCCAACTACTTTTATGAGAATGATGAATGATGTATTATACCCATATTTAGATTCATTTATTATAGTATATTTGAATGATATATTGGTTTATAACTCGCCATGGGAGGAGAATATATCACAACTCATGTAGGTATTAAAGACTCTAAAGGAGCGCCAGCTATTGGCTAACCTCAATAAATGTGAGTTTGTTTAATAGTCATTGGTGTATTTGGGATATGCGATCAATGGAGGGGAACTTGAGATAGATCCCATGAAAGATTTAAATTTTCATGAAATGGCTATCTCCTACTTATGTCACATGGTTAGGAGCTTTGTTGGGACAACACAATACATTCAAAATTCAAAGTATTATTTTCAGTTGTAGTTGCACCACTCCATGCCATAACAATAAGTGGTAAGAGTTTTTGGTGGGGAAAGAATCCAAAAAAGGATTTCGACAAGTTGAAACAAAATATTAGTTAAACACCAATTATCACGTTACCAAATTTGCCAAAGTATTTCAAATTGGAAATTGATGCAAGTGGGTATGCCATGGAAAGAGTCTTGGTGTAAGTAAGTAAGCCAATATGTTATCCTTCGTAAATGTTTCACGTGGGAGTATTAAATTACCCTACCTATGACAATAAACTCTATACCCAAGTGCAAGTTTTTAGGAAGTGGAAGCACTATCTAATGGGCAATGGTACCTTTATCAACACATATCACAAACCATTGCAGTATTTACAGGCACACAGTAAGCCTCAACAAACTAGACATTACAATTGGAAGGAGCTTTTACAATAATTTCATCTAGTAATCAAATACAAAGATTTAGAAAAAATGATTTAAAGGACACCCACATCAAATATTATAGCTTTGGGAACTATTTATGCATATGGAGTGTTTTACCCCTGATGCCTACAAATATGTACACACATAAGACAAGGACTTCAAAAAATTGTTTCAGTAATTACAGGGCCAAATTCATGTAGAATAAGTTGATAGTAAGGCTAAATATAATCTCGAAGATGGGTTGCTCTACAAGCTAGACAAGCATTGTGTTCCCAAAGGTGAAAGATTGTAGCTTATTAGAGAGTTTCACACCTCCAAGTTTGCAGTACATTTTGGTGTTGGGAAAATAGTTACTAACTTTCAAAGGTATGTGTAATGGCCCAAAATGAAAGAAGATATAGTGAAATATATTAGATAATGCATACTTTGTTGTACCAATAAGCTCAGTAATAGAAAGGAAGGTTTATACCATTTGTTACCTATACCCAAACGACCCTCGAAAAGCATTTCCATGGATTTTATGGGTAGTTTAACAACGACTTAGAAGTAAACTGACTATTTGTTTCTGGTAGTTGACAAGTTCAACATTATGTGCGTTCTTATGCCCTAGAAAAATAACATCAAAGGACAAGAAGTAAAAAATATGTTTTTTAAACAAGTTTGGGTGCACTTTGGGATACCAATGAGCGTCGTCTAGGATAGGGATATGGTATTCCTCAGTGCCTTTTGGACCACATTTTGGGAGAATATGGAAACCGAGTTGAAGATATCTACAACATTCCATCCATAGATAGATGGGCATGCAAAATTAATCAATAGTACTTTGGTTTAGTTTTTGAGGGGTTATAATTAGAAGCATTTGAAGACCTGGGATGAAAATTTGA
Organism: Pinus albicaulis; assembly: GCA_034641835.2. Lineage (NCBI taxonomy): Eukaryota > Viridiplantae > Streptophyta > Pinopsida > Pinales > Pinaceae > Pinus > Pinus albicaulis. The sequence continues at coordinate 120,424,546 of CM076570.1, forward strand.
TCTATGTTCAATGCTCATAACATAACAATTCACGCATTTATTATAAGTCCCCTTTTGAAACTTGTTTTGGGTAATTTCCACCTTCACCCTTAGATGTTATACATTGACAACGGGGAGGAGAGAGGGAAGACATCACAAAAGAAGAATTAAGAGCAGCAAATTTTATTGAAAAATATTGGGAATACACCTACAGGAGAGATGTTGAAGAAGTCATGGGAAACATATAAGGCCAAACATGACCAACACGGACCAAGAAGTCATTCATATTGGGCGACATACTTTAGTTATAACTGAACAAGGAAAGACTACAATGTCCTAGTAAGAATATTAAGAATCTGCAGTATGGCCCTTTTGAGGTAATGGAGAAGGTGGGAGGTAACACCTAACATACTTAGTCTACCCCCACACATACGCATTTACTTGGTAGAGAATGTGGAGAATTTGAAACTATATGATCCTTCCATGTTGGATAATGAGGAAGAGTAGGAACCACCTACCATAGAGGACTTTTAATCAAATTCTCGGGAAAAGTTGGAAAAAGACACAATTTTGTAGAAGTCTAGAACTACAAGGTAGAGGAACCATTACCTTTGGTAGATTGAGTTGAAAGGACAATTTCTAGGCAAAGAAAAATGGTACTCCAAAGAGAAGGTAGAGGAAAAAATTTACTGCCCTCATTAGATAAAGCTTTTGGGTACCAAAAGTCTCCCTAAATAGGGAGGTATGATATGGATTAGATTTTCATATAATTTTTCATTTATATTGGTACTTTTGGGTGGAGAAAATGGAGGAATTAGCATGAACGACCATTTTAGTGGTAGGTCTCAATTTGGAAATTTGGAGTGTGAAACCTTTCAGAGTTATATTGAGTCATCAAAAGACATTTTTATGGGTTTACATTGTTTGAAACTTTTTCTTGTGCATTCAACATTGATTTACAATTCGAGACATTTCCAATGCTTTGAAAATCACTTTATTAAGAGCTTGTGTGCGAAAGTTATGCATCCCACAAGTTGACCACCGTGGTACAAGTGGATGCCATGTCAGCTCCTCATTACTTACACATGTGGGGCTAGACACATGTGGAATTTCAAGAAGATTTTAGAAGGCCCAAAACCTTATCACAATTGAGGTTAAAGGAAGTCAAAACCATACCCCCAAGATGAATATCGAGATATGTTAAATAACAGGCTACCAAGAGGACAAGGGGTTGCATTATTTAGACTTTTATTTTGGTCTGTAACTGAGGAAACATTTGAGAGTGATATTTTGTGAGCATAATAGTGAAGGAGGAGGATTTTGTAGTAGTCATTCAGGCCACAATGTCAAAAAGGTGACTCCATAGTGAGTTCTTGTTCCTTTATATGTGCATTTTACAACTGAAGCAAAGAAATTGGAGCATAGGCCAGACCTTCTGGTTGGGTTTTCTCTTGTATTATGTTTCTCTTTCAATTTCATATTTTTGTCATTTCATAAAATTTAATGAAAGCTAGTATTTAGTTAATCTATGATCCAAGGAAAAATTAGTTTGCATTGTTTAAGATTTCGAAATATTACACTATTTGTTGTGATGAATTGTTCTAGTGGAATATCCATGGCAATTTGTAGATCATATATTCTTCAGCATTCTACATAATTATATTTCAAGCATACTATTCTACAACACATGGAGATGACGCATTTTTTCCAAGTTACTCATGAAATCCAAACTTCTTATCACTATGATTTCATAATTATTCTAAACACATTAATTCACAAGCAATTACTACATAAATTGAAATGGATAATAATTGATCATCGTGGCAATACTTTTGATAAAAAATAAGTATTTGGAGGGCTAATGTAAGAGAAAATATCCAAGAAAGGAATAACACCAATAGGAAATTTAGGGGCACATCACCTATTGTTGTGAATCTTCCATTCTCTGTCATTTGAGTTATGGATTCCTTCCTATTAGTTTTTGATAACAATGGTCTTTCCTCCTCGTGTTGATCAACATTTTCTCAAAAGTTGACATCCCATCCTATAGTCCTTGACTTATAGTATCTATTTAACATTGGCAACCAACTTTTCACCTAGCTTGGATTTGAGGATTCATACCTATGAATCATTTGATCTATTCGCTAATAAATTTGAATAAAATAAAGTGCAAAGTGGGTATATGATCCTCTATTAATTTCTCTTCCATAGACCTTGGACACTTTCTACATCTCTAATAATATGTCTACAACAACCCCTGGTTGATTTCCCATGTAAAAAAAAAAATTAAGACCAAGGTCATGGGACACGTATTCCAAACTGAATGGAGGGGAAAACATCTCATTGGGGGTCACTTTTGGTTTATTATAGCTATGGAAATTGGAAAAGGTAAAGAGGCAATAATTGGCATTTCTTTATGAGAAATAAAGGAAAATCGAAGAAAAGGAAGGTGAAGAGGCATGGATTTGCAAGAGAGGGAAATTAGAAGGAAACTTAAGGAAAATTAATAAAAGGAGAGATCAATGATAGAAAGGCACCTGAGAATCAGTTGACAACTTTTTCTAATTCTTGATCAGGTTCAACAAAGGAAAGGAAATAAGCACTTGGACAAGCAAGAAAAGGAAGGAAAAGGACAAGCAAAGAATAGAGAAGGAAAGCAAGGATAAGGTTGGGTTAGAAACTTAAGCAGGAAAGTGTTGTAGGTAACTGATTGCATGTGTGATTTCCTAGCTGAGGTGTGAATGCAATGCTCATGCATTTTTTTATTTGGTTCATTTGTTGTCATTGGCATGGGTTTTATCGAGTTTGACAGTGGTTTCAACTTTGCCTTGCCATTTCCTGGATACTCATGGTGTGACGGGATTCATTTCTATTTGAGATTTAGATTTCCGGAAGGTTTTGGATCCAGGTGAGGTGGTCTCGGAAAAAAATCCCATGGGTTGGGGGTGGAGATGGTTTTCTCCAAGAAGCCCTCGACAAGTGGGTGGAGACAAGAAAATTCCTTAAGGGATGGTGAAGGAATTTAGAGGCATCCAAGCATGTTTTGATTTTGTGATCTCTTGACCGATTTTAGCAAGATCACAGTGGTTTGAGGATGGAGGTGGTTTAACCTTTGGATTCCCTTGGTTGTGTATGTCTTGGTTTATCCCATGCAATTTGTAATAACCCTCGTAAAAATTCCATGTAATAAAGTTAATAAAGGAAAAATAATAACCAAGGTCATGGAACACATATTTCAAGCTAAATGCTGGGCAAAACATCCTAGTGTGGGTGTTCATTTGGTTTATTATGACTAAGGAAATTGGCAAAGGAAATGGAAAAGGCTTTGGAAAGGCAAAATGGAATTTTTGGAAATTTATTTATGAAAATAATGGAAATTAGGAGAAAAGGAAGGTGAAAGGTCATAGGTTGCATGTGGGGAGGAAAATGAAGGAAAATAATGGAAAATTGAATAAAATAGAGGCCTCATTAATAAAAAGGATTTTGAGGATCAATTGGTACCTTTTTTCAATTCAATTTTGGAGCTCTCTCTCTCTCACTCTTGGACACTTAGAGCATTCTTGGATCACTCTAAAATTGGATCAAGAAAAGCAAAGGAATAGAAAAGAAGGAAAATGGAAGAAAATATCAAGCAAGGAAGAGCAGGATCAAGCAGCTACAGTAGGATTACTTGCAGGTATTAATTTTCATGTGTGATTTCCTTGCTAGATTTGGAATGCATGGTAAATGCATGTATGCATTTGGTTCGCTTGTTTTCATTGGCATGGGTTTTTCTAGGTGTGAAAGTGATTTTCAGCCTTGCCTTGCCATTTCTGGATAGCCATGGTGTGATGAATTCTCTTTTACTTGGTTAATATGGATTCTCAGATGGTTTCGAAACTGAGTGGGGTGGTCTCTAAATAATAACACAAGACCTAGGAATCCTTGGACTGGTGAAGGTGAGATGGCAGTAAAGCTGATTTTGTTATACCTCGATAGGCCTAGGAATCCTCGATCGGTGAATGGCGATATATACGATAAATCCTAGAGGTGTGTACCCTCGATCAGTCCTAGAAATCCTCGACCAGTGAATGGGTGGATATACGCTTAATCCTGGAGCATGGAGTCTCGATTAGGCCTACGAATCTTTGACTGGTGAATAGCGGGATATATAATAAAGCCTAGAAACTAGGAGACAGGAAAATTCTTCACGGTGTAGGTGGAGAGATCCAGAGGCATCCATGCTTCTTTAGGGCCTAGTGATCTGGTGGGGATTGTGATAAAGTCTAAGGAAACTTGGATTGGTTTTGTTGTGAGTCCCACATTCATGCTTGGATTATGGCATATGGGTGATTAGCTAAAAGAAATATTTGGTTCAACCCAATCTATGGTTGGGCAGTTCGTGGAAGTATCCAACTTGGTTGGATTTTTCATTCACTAATAAGAACTCCTTATCCTTGGTATTTCATGTGTAAATGTACTGGTTCATATGTGATTTTTATGGTTGTTATATCCTTGTTATTTTTGTTGGCTATATGCTGGTTATGAGTATGTTTTATGACAGACTTGATGTATGACTCTCATCATGTTTTGATTAGACAATAAATAAATAATGTATATATGACCTATTAAATGATAATGTATCTATTGTGATAAGGCATCAATGCTTCTTTGCGGATCTCAGATAATTATGAGACCCCTACACTCAAATTTGTTGTTATGACCTGTAGATTACATATTCGTGACATTTTTGACGAAATTTTTGTCATGGTTAATAGGGGTTAAATCAAGTAATTATACCAATGATTGCATTAGTAGCCTTATTCCATTGTTATTTATCATTTCTGAAGGTTTCATGAAGTTATGGGAAGTGGCTTGAGACCTAGCCCTGAAAAAGTGGCTCAAAATCTAGGGTCATTGGCTTAGAACTGCTTGAAAAAGTCCACAGTCGTTGGCATGCCTTGTTGTGGGAGCGACTAGAAGGCTTCAGTCACATGCATGAATTTCCATGGGAGCGGTTGAGGGTCCAAATCAGCAAAATGATCAGTTGTCTCAGGGGTTAAGTACCTGGAAGGATTGGTTTCCTCCTAAAGGGTCTATAACTATTGGGGAAGGTCAGATTGGTTTTGTTTTGTCAGTTCCACTTCCTTAGATATACATGGAGATTTCAATCAAATCATAGTAGACTCTCGTCACATGTTTACCCTAGTGGACTGGTTAACTTGGGTAAATGTGGAAGGAGGGTGTTACAGAGTGGTATCAGAGCATGGTTCACCCCTTGGACTGGATAAGTGGTGAATTGGTCATGCATACATGTCAGTTGCATATGTGTTCTATATGTGAATTGGTTTTGTTTTGTCAGTTCCACCTCCTTAACTATACATGGAGAGTTGAATCACATCATAGTATACTCTTGTCACATGTTTACCCCATTGGACTGGTTAGCTTGGGTAAATGTGCGAGGAGGGTGTTACAGAGTGGTATCAGAGCATGGTTCACCCGTGGACTAGATGAGTGGTGAATTGGTCATGCAGACATGTCAGTTGCATATGTGTTCTATATGCTTGTGGTCTATGTGCTTGTTGTGTATGCATGGTGGTGGTCATGGTTGCATTTGTGTCGCCATGTGAAAGTTGATGGTGTCTTTGATTGGATGTGGTCGTCATGAGTATATGTCAATTATGCATTGGTTATGCATGTCAGTGTTTATATGTTGTCATGCATACATTGACATGGTGATAGTTGTCGTGCATGAGGTCATGGTATGTGTTCAGTATGGTCATGCATTAATAACTGGATAATTGTTTAAATGATGTTTATATACTATTATGACTCTGATTATACATGTATTATGCTAATCTGATTGATCTTGCAGATGAGATATCCTCCCCTGAACTATACTGAGGTTTTTTTATTATGTTATGTTTTGGTTTTAGCTGACATGATATACTTGTAGGAAAGAGATCAAATATGACTAGCAAGATGGGAGACTACAATTCACGAGATTCTCCCTATGGATCAGATGACCAACGTGGTGGTGGGAATTCTTCTGACTTAGTAGACAGTTTGATAAGTTTGAAGGCATAAATAAGAAGTTGTAAAGCAAAAAATGAAAAAATCATTCAGGCACAGGGGAAACAAGCAAAAGTTGATGCAGTAAACCTTTATAGTTTATCAAAATTGTAGAGATAGGGACCACTTCAAATCAACCATAGGCAGGAGGATAGGACTAATGGGGCATATTGCAATAGATCTCATGGTGGGCACAGGTTGGATAAGGATGACACGATCATAGATGGTAGGCTCTTGGATATTCCAGATTGGAGAGGCAATGGACACAAGTTCTATTCTAGTTTTGGTTCTGACATGCACTACGATCGTCATCATTATCATCCTTACAGGAGGAGTGACAGGGGATATTTTCCAGATGAGTTCAATAAAGCAAAGCCACCTACCTTTGATAGGGATTTGAAGAATCCGGAAGATGCAAAGGCATGGCTACTTGGGATGAAGAAGTTCTTTGAGCTGCATGAATAAACAAAGGATATGAAGGCCAAAATAGTTATCTTCAACCTCAAAAGGAAAGCAGACATATGGTGGGAAGATGTGATACGGGTCAAAGATATTAGGATAAAAGACTTGAGTTGGCATGAATTCAACAAACTTTTTAGAAAGAAATACTTTTTAGAGAGGTACTATGACAACAAATCCAAGGAATTTTATGAGATAAATATGGGATCAATGACAGATGAGGAGTATATTACTAAGTTTCTGGAGTTATTGAGGTATGTACCGTATCTTGAGGATGAAAACTCTAAAGTTCATAGATTTTCCAATGTATTGTCGTTAGAATTTAGAGATCGGATTGATTATGATGAGCTCAGTCGCTTGAGGAAGTCATTAGGAAATTTAAGCATTGTTATGAGTAGTCAAAGCATAAGACAAAGTCTCAACAAGGTTGGAAAGGGAAAGAAAAAGCTAATGGTAAATGGTAGTAAAAAAGAACAAGGCCCCGGGATGTAGGTGAGAAAGAAAATGTTGCACCTTATAAGAAGTTCAACGTAGTTAGATGGCGACATGGGTCACAACTTGGAGGGAAACAAAATAAGGGTGACGGTACAAGACGGTTGTAGTGTTCTACATGTGTTAAGGAGCATCTTAAGAGGGATTGTTTGCAGAATCAAGGTGGTAGGCCTCATATTTATAGTGCACAAGAAGCACAAACAATTGGGGTTTTTAGGCAGAGCATTCCTCGTATCTATGCAGCGTTGGATAACATGCAAACAAGTCACCAGCCATCTATTATTGAGATGGACGGTAAGCTTTGTGATCAAGTTGTTTCTATTTTGATTGACCCATGATCTAATTATAGTTATGTTAACCTTGACTTAGTGGATAAGTGTGGCTTGAATAAATAAGTGTATGCATAATCTTGGTTAGTGTAGTTGGCTACAAGTACGAAGAAAATAGTTCATCATTAGGTGAGAGCTTGTGAATTTGAGTTGAATGGTATGCCTACATCAACACATTTGAATGTATTGTTGTTAGGGTCATATAGTATGCCTTTAGGTATGGACTGGTTGTATCTTCATAGGACTAAGTTGGGTTGTTATGATAAAGCTATTGATTGTTTGGATGATAATGGAGAACAAAGATTCTTGCAAGGTAAGAAGAAGGCTACATCGATTAGAATGATGACAACTATGCAGACAAAGTGCAATCACAGAAAAGGGTGTGTGTTATTTATTAGTGCTTATTTATAGTGATAAAGGTAAGGAGGATGAGGATGCAGAGATATTAAGTAGGTACCCAATCTTGCAGCAGTTTCAGGATGTGTTTCAAGCATATATTTCAAAGTTACCACCTCACAAAGAAGTGGACTTCTCCATTGATTTGGTACCGGGGGAAACACTAGCATCGAAGGAACTGTATAGGATGATCACTCCATAGTTAGTAGAGATGAAGTTGCAGTTGAAATAAATGCTTGACAAGGGATACATTAGGCCAAATTTATCACCATGGGGTGCACCGATATTGTTTGTGAAGAAGAAGGATGGTACTCCGAGTTTGTGCATTGATTGCAGGCAGTTGAACAAGATAATTATCAAGAACATGTATATGTTGTCAAACATCAATGACTTGTTCGATCAGTTGAAGGTGGAAACATTGTTATCGAAGATTGACTTGAGATCGGGATATAATCAAATATGCATTAAGGAAGAGGGCATCTACAAGACAACTTTCCAGACCAAGTATGGGCATTATGAGTTTGTTGTAGTTCTGTTTGGTTTGACTAATGCTCCAACTACTTTTATGTGCTTGAAGAATAATGTGTTACATCCTTATCTAGACAAGTTTTTTATTTTATAAATTGATGACATCTTGATATATTCTAAGAATGAGGAAGAGCATGTCGAACACTCGGCAGCAATATTGAGATTTCTAAGATAGCGCTAGCTATATGCCAAGCTTAGAAAATGTTGTTTCTTTCAGACAGAGGTACATTACCTGGGACATGTTGATTCCAAGGAAGGCATAACAATGGATCCAAAAAAGATAAGGGATATCATGGAATGGGAAACTCCTATAAATGTGGACGAGGTGAGATAATTTATGGGGCTAATAGGTTATTATAGGTGGTTCATCAAGATCTTCTCTCAGATTTCATATCCTATTATGTCACTATAGAGGTAAGGTGAGAAATTTGAATGGAAAGAGGAATGTGCAACAAGTTTTAATCAGTTGAAGAAGTTTTTTATGAATGATCCAGTGTTAAAGATTGCAAATCTAGACAAAGTGTTTGTGGTGTGTATATACGCTTGCAAGAGAGGACTTGGTGGAGTCCTTATGCAAGAAGGACATGTAGTGTGTTATAAGAAACTGAATGAGCACGAGTAGAATTACCTGACACATGATCTTGAGTTGGCAGCGATCATCCTTGCATTGAAGATGTGGAGGCACTATATTCTTGGTAGGAGGTTTGGGTATCGATGAGTTATCACAATGGATTGAGGTATCTATTTGACTGACCGAATATGAATGTTAGGCAAGCTAGATGGTTGGCCACGATTAGTGAATTTGACTTTGAGATCAAGTACATCAAGGGTAAAGAGAATAGAGTATTAGATGATCTTAGCACGAGGATACAAGTGAATCATATAGTAGTTATGAATTCTTATGGGACAAACTTATAGTATCAGATCTTACAGGCAGGACAACAAGATCGCAGGTACATGGAGCTTAGGCACAGGTTACAACAGGGTATAGGTGATCGGATGTGGACTATCGTCTTACAACAGATGGTTTGATCATATTTAGGGATAGGATATATGTGCCAAATGATAGTGAACTCAAGAAGACTATCTTGCGAGAGTTTCATGCAAAATATTATTCAGGTCACCCATGATACCATAATACATTAACAGTAGTAAAGAAGTTTTATCATTGGTTGAATCTGAAGAAGGATGTGGCAGATTTTGTGGCTAGATGTTTGGACTATCTGCAATTGAAAGCAAAATGTAAGCATCCAGGTGCACTATTACAGTCAATTCAGATTCCAGAGTGGAAATGGGAGGCCATTTCCATTGATTTCATCATAGGTTTGTTGAGGACATCCAGACAACATGAATCCATCATGGTTGTGATAGACAGGTTGAAACAGGTAGCACACTTCATTCCAATGAAGTCTACTTGTTCAACTAACGATGTAGCACAAGCCTTCGTCAGAGATGTAGTGAGGTTGCATGGTGTTCCACGGAAGATTGTGTCAGACAGGGATGCTAAGTTCACTTCCAAGTTTTGGAAGGAGTTGTTTTCAAGTTCGGGGACAGATTTGGCCTTCGGCATAGCTTATCGTCCGCAGACATATGGATAGATAGAGAGGGTCAACATGATATTAGAGGACATGTTGAGGATGTATGTAATGCATCAATATAGGAGATGGGAGGAGTGCCTTCTTTTGGTTGAGTTTTATTATAATAATGGTTATCCAGAGTCACTAAGGATGAGTCTGTTTGAGGCACTCTATGGGCAGAGTTGTAATACTCCCATCAGTTGGAGTGATCTAGTGAACAGGGTGTTAATAGGACCAGACATGTTGGTAGAGATGGAACAGGAAATGCAGGTAATCAAGAAGCATCTAAAGACAACATAGGATAGATAGAAAGTTATGCAAATCGGAACGGGATGTTTAAGGAGTTTCAGGTTGGGGAACATGTGTACTCGCACATCAAGCCCAATAAGAGCTCCTTGAGGACTGGATCATTTTCCAAGTTGGAACCTCGTTTTTGTGGACCTTTCAAGATTCTTGAAGGATTGGACTAGTATTCGATCAACTTGCATTGCCTCCGATAGTGAAAGTCCATAATGTTTTCCATGTGTCATTACATAAGAAGTATGTTAAAAATGTTGATGATGTGATTGACTGGTCTATATTTCAGGTGGAGCCAGAAGGAGAATTCTAGCTGAAACCTTAGTGTATTTTGCAGAGAAATATGCTCATGCTCCAAAACCAAGCAATCGAGCAAGTTAAAGAGTAGTGGAAGCACTTTGGGCTCGATGAAGCTGCATGGGAGATGGTGGATCAGATACAGGCTATGTATCCTTCTTTATTCGTTGGTTGAGTGAATTTTAACTATATATGTTTTGATTTGATGTTTTGGTATATGTATATATGTATATGGATTTAAATACCACCATGAGTTGTGTTATAAAGCTCCAATAAGGAAATGAAGGAAAATAATGGAAAATTGAAGAAAATAGAGGCCTCATTAGTAAAAAGGCTTATGAGGATCAGCTGGTACCTTTTTTTAGTTCAGTTTTGGAGCTCTCTCTCTCACTCTTGGAAACTTAGAGAACTCTAGAATTGGATCAGGAAAATAAACTAAAGAGCAAAGAAGGTAAAGGGAAGCAAAGATCAAGCAAGGAAAAGCAGGATCAAGCAACTACAGTAGGATTACTTGCAAGTATCAATTTGCATTTGTGATTTCCTTATTATATTTGGCATGCATGGTACATGCATGTGTGTATTTGGTTCTCTTGTTGTCATTGGCATGGGTTTTTCCAAGTGTGACAGTGATTTTCAGCCTTGCCTTTCCATTTCTTGATAGCCATGGTGTGATGGGTTCTCTTTTACTTTGTTAAGTTGGATTGTCAGATGGTTTCGAAACTAAGTGGGGTGGTCTCTGAAGAAGAACACAAGGCCTAGGAATATCTGGACCGATGAAGGTGGGATTGCGATAAAGTCAGATTTTGTGTACCTTGGTAGGATTAGGAATCCTCTATCAGTGAATGGCGGGATATATGGTAAAACCTAGAGGTGTGTGCTCTTTATTAGGCCTAGGAATCCTCGACCGATGAATGGTAGGATATATGGTAAATCCTGGAGGATAGTCTTAATTAGGACTAAAAATCCTCGATTGGTAATTGGCGAGATATGCGGTAAAGCTTGGAGACTAGGAGACAGGAAAATTCCTCACGGTGTAAGTGGAGAGACTCGAAGGCATCCATGCTTGTTTAGGGACTAGTGATCCAGTGGGGATTGTAGTAAAGCTTGAGGAAATCTGGTTTGGTTTTGTTGTGAGTCCCACATTCATGCTTGGAATATGGCATGGGGGTGATTGGCTGAAAGACATATTTGGTTCAACCCACTCTATGGTCTGGTGGTTTGTGGAAGTCCCTAAATTGGTTGGCTTTTGCATTCTTTAATAAGAGCACTTTATCCTTGGTATTTCATGTGTACATTTATTGGTTCATATGTGATTTTTATGGTTGTTATATCCTTGTTATTTATGTTGGTTATATGTTAACTATGAGTATTTTTTTGGACAAACTTAATGTGTGGCTCTCATCGTGTTTTGATTATCAAATGAATGAATAATGTATATATGACCTATTAGATGATAATGCAACTATTGTTATCAGGCACCAATGATTTTTTTTTGGATATCAGATAAGTATGAGACCCCTATGCTCTTATATGTTGTTATGACTTGTAGATTACATATTTGTGACATGTTTGACGAAATGTCTGTCATGGTTAGTAGGGGTTAGATTAAGTACTTGTACCAATGATTATGTTAGTAGCCTTATTCCATTTTTATTTATCAAATATGAAGATTTTGTGAATTTATGGGAAGTGGCCTAAGACCTAGCCCTTAAAAAGTGGCTCAGACTCTGGGGTTGTTGGATCAGAACTGTCTGGAAAATTCCACAATCGCTGGCATGCCTTGTTGTGGGAGTGACTGGAAGGCTTCAATCACATTCATGAATTGTCATGGGAATGGTTGAGGGTCCATATCCGAAAAAATGATCAGTTGTCTTAGGGGTTGAGCACCTGGAAGGGTTGGTTGTCTCTTGAAGGGTTTATAGCTCTTGAGGAAGGTCATATTGGTGTTGTTTTATCAGTTCCACTTCTTTAACTATACGTGGGGATTTGAATCACATCATAGTAGTCTATGGTCACATGTTTACCCCAGTGGATCGGTTATATTGGGTAAATCTGGGAGGAGAGTGTTACAATATATCACATTCATGCTTGGAATATGGCACAGGGGTGATTGGCTGAAAGAAAGATTTGGTTCAACTCAATCTATGGTCAGGTGGTACATGGAAGTTCCTGACCTGGTTGGATTTTTCATAAGTTAATAAGAGTTATTTTCCTATTGTTTCTTATGAGAATTTGTACTTGTTATTATGTGGCCTTGATGGTTGTATTGTCATGGTTAATATTATAGTTATTGGCTAGTAATAAGCATGGTTCTCTAAAATGCTCTCGCTATGGCTCTTGTTCCCCTTTCTAAGTGAATGCATGGGATAACAAGTGTGGTTGAAACTAATTGAGAGGGAATCATACCTTCTCGATGATTTCCATCTAAAGTACATAGATTTATACTCAAATTTTCATTCATCGCCTATAACTTAAATGTTTACCATGTGTGTTGACGAAATTCCTAGTATGTCCTCGTCAATCTAGGTCAAGTTTCTAACTCGAGTTTGTATGTTTAGCCTTACCATTGTGTCATTTATCATTCTGAGAAGTTACAAGAAGTTTTGGGCAATAGTTTGGAGGCTAACTTGGAAAAGTGGCTTAGATCTCGAGACCTCACCCTCTGAACTAGATATTTTGGGCTATAACCACACTTAGGAATTGTTGTGCATGCGGTTGGAGGCCTATAACTACACCCTGGCCTTGCCATGCATGCGGTTTGGGCTCTAGGTCAGCGAAACAATGTTCCAGCTCAACGATTGACCACCTTCGATGTTTCTTCAGCTCTTGGGTGATTTGTAGTCCATGTAGGATGTCAGTAAGTCTCAGTTGTAGGCCCCACTTATTTAATTGGATCTAGGAGGTCGGGCCATGTCATACTAGAACTCTACTTCACATTTACCCGAAGGGCTTGTAAAAGCGGGTAAATGTGGGAGGCAACATGTTACAGATTGATATTAGATCTTCTCGATTCAAACACTTGGACTGGATGGACTAAATGTATATGGTTATGCAAGCATAGTAGGTAAGACATGCATCATGGTGGTCATTATGCAGTTTGCGTCACCATGATGTTGTTGGTATGTTATGATGTTGATATGTTGGTTGAGATGGAGCAGGAGATGCTAATTATCAAAGCGAGGTTGCAACATTGGACCTCGGGGTAAAAGCAGATTGTCATATAGGTTTGTATTTTTGGCATGCAGGTATGATGGTTAATGGTTTATATGCATTATGGTTATATACATGCCTAACATTCTATTATTGTTGTGGTTACATGCATGATAGATGCTAGTTAATCAGTGTGGTCATATGCACATGTGTTAGTTAGTCATGCATGGTATTTAACTTGTTATGTACATTGTGGTCATACACATGATGATTATGGCCATTGTGTTTAATATCGTGATGTTATATATATCATGTTAATCGAGATCATCCTATGCCAATGGTTATGGATATGATATTAAAGTATGAGTTGATATACTTGTGATATTGTGTCGTACTAATATGGACTAACTTGTGCAGATGTGATAGCCTCCCTTGAGATAAATTGCAACATGAGTTTGATTATGTCATCTATTTGGTTTATCTAACATGGTATGTTTATATGTTGTTTAAATGTTTGATTAATTGCATGATGTGAGTGTGTCTATAAGATTGCATGAAGGAATGGTCTTGTTTTAATATGGTTGAACTAACACGATATGTGCTGGGACAAATGATATGCACTTGAGTGCAAGTGGGTGATAGTTGTAGTATTATGACTAATGCCTGTGATTTGATTGCAGATTATGTTGTGCCTGCTAGTCTTGGTAAAGGTTGATTTAAAATTAATAGAAATGATGTCTTGATATTTGGAACGTGTGACTGACATGTGTGAATAGTTACAGGGAAACATACTTGGTATTAGCATGACAAGGTAACAATTAATTTGTTTATATAACTAACAATTGGGTGATGTGACAACACATAATAAGACTCAGTTGCAACAAGGAAAAAGGTAAAGGAAGGAATTGGGTGAGAATTCCTTTGGCTATGTTTGGAAACTACAATTCCAAATGAATGAGTGCTTTGCATGAATACAAGAATTTTTCTTAACCTTGATTTTGTGTGACATTATGTTGATATGTGGTATATTCATGAACATGTATTTGACAGGTATAACAATAGGTTTCTAGTTATGGATGGATTAGTCAAGGAATTGGAGTCTCTTGAGAGATGATATATGTACGTGTTTATTTGCAGGTCAGCGTGTTAGGTACAACAACGTAAATTAACTGGTATGTTGTTATGCTTATTTATGCACCAACAATTGTGTGTTTATAGCAGTATGATGCAGGGGATTGCGTGGCAAAAGAGACTACCATGAAAACCTGAAGAAGGATCAGGTTGAGCTTTCCCTTAGAAGCATTAGAGACCCATGGGGATTGATTCATGGTGTTTGTTGTTAGTTTTGTGCTTTTGGTATTTTGTGATTTTTTTACGTTTGACTTGCGATTTTGTTTAGGTCTGGTGCATGTCCATGCCACTTTGTTTGTGGTGTCACAATGTTATCGCTTTTTCATGGTTTTTATCCTTGTTTTCTTTTTGTTCTTTCATTTGATGTTTTGATGGTCTTGGGATTTTGTTGGGGAAAGAGGAAATTTAATGGAGCTCGGGGGGAGTTAAATGAAACCCAACAGGTAATGTAAGACCCGAATGAAGCCCGATGCATGAGTAAAGGGCATCTACAGGCAAGAATATGACAGTCAGTTGGATTGGTTGGGTCCATAGGGGTAAATGGATGGTGGCAGGACAATCACGAGAAAGGTAACAAGAGAGGTAAATTAAATGGATTTGAGGCATCAAGTGCCTTGGCTATGTTAGGAATTGTTGTTCTCAATGTTGTGCACAGATAAAGGGAGTTCTCTTAACCTTGACCTTGTGATATATGTTAATTGTGTTGTGATCATGAATATGCTAATGATTATATATATGTATGTATGTATGTCGATGTCTAATAGGGTCATTAGGGATCATGCTTGTGGAGGAATGATTTCTTATGTAGGTGAATGGCATGAAGAGGCTCCTGGTTGGTGATGGATCGAGTGGGTAGAGTAGCCCTAACAGATCTATGTGGTTAGTATCACGTGGATGTGATTTGATATTATTTGCTTATACTATGCTTGTGTTTATGCTATGGCACGTAATGTTGAAGGATACATCAGAGGAATGAAAGTAGTGTGATATACGACATGCTGGGACAAACATGGATAAAGATCTAGAGGCAAGGTTTCGTGGTAGAGATAGTGTGGTCTCTGGAGGTGAAGTACTATTATTGTGTACATGTGGTGTTGTGTACACATTGTATAAGTATTTCTATGTACATGTGGTGTTGTCTACACATTGTGTAGGTAGTGTTGTGTACACGTGGTATTGTGTACACGTTGTGCAAGTGGTTTTGTGTACATGTCATGCACATGGTGTTGTGTACATGTTGTGCATGTATTGTTGTGTGCATGTTGTACAGGTGGTGTTGTGTACATGTTGTACATGTGGTGTTATGTACATGTCGTACATGTTGTGTTGTGTACATGTGGTACTATGTTATGTGTACTGTGTAGTCATTGTATCGTGAAAATGTGTACTGTGTATTCGTTGTATCATGAAATGTGTATTCATGGTGTTGTACTCTGTGTACATATATGTATTGTATTGTACGCCGGTGGAGATGTATGTGTGGTGTTGTACACCAAGTGTAGGTGTATGTGTTGTGTTGCACATTGTGTATGTGTATATATTGTACAATGTGATGGGACAGGCAGGTATGGGACTGTCTAGGCCATTGTTGGTGATGTTGAGGATTGAGGTGGTTTAGTCTTTGGATGCCCATAGAGCTGGTATTGAGGGTTGAGACAGTTTTGTCTTTGGATGCCCTTGTTGTCGATATTGAGGGTTGAGGCAGTTTAGTCTCTAGATGCCCTTATTGTTGATATTGAGGGTTGAGGTAGTTTAGTCTCTAGATGCCCTTGTTGTTGATATTGAGGGTTAAGGAAATTTAGTCTCAATATACCTTTGTCATTGATATTGAAGGTTGAGACAATTTAGTCTCGGGATAACCTTGTTGATATTGAGGGAGGAGGCGGTTTAGTCTCTATATTACCTTGTTGCTTTGAAGAGAAGAGAAGGAACTAGTTGCTTGTCGGGTTTGGCAATCGATCTAGTGTGTGTACGTGATTGAAGAGAATAGAAAGCATTGGGTTCTTGTTGGGTTTGGAAATCGATCTAGTGTGTGCATGTTTTCAAAGATTATAGAAGGTACTGGATGCTTGTCGGGTTTGGCAACCAATTCAGTGTGTGTATGGAAAGGAAAAAGAACAAAGACATAAGCAAAAGAATCATTGAAATATAAGTATTTTATTTTAGTTTTTAATTATGAATATGATCTATGATTATGATTTATGATGGTTGCATGTGATCTATGATTCTAATTTATGACGGTTGCATATGATCTATGATTATGATTTATGATGGTTGCATTTGATCTATGATTGTGATATATGATGGTTGACTTTTGAGCTAACCTGATGTGATATTTTTCTACATGATGATTTGATCGAAGAGCTAGTTTGACTTGTTATGACAAGAAATAAACAGAATTGTAGGTATACCTTATTGACAAGCTACTAATGAGGTATGATTTGAATTTATTTCAATTCATTTTGAATCTAATGGTAATTATGTGCTTGGTACAGAAAATCATGGAAAAGTCCAGTTTTGGGTGGTTGAAAATGCCCGGTTTGGGTGATTGCAACTGGATATGAGAATGTTAGCAGCAAAAGTGAAATGAATTGGAACATGCAACAATATGATGGTAAAGCATTCAGGATCAAAGCCATTGTGGGACATGGGTACCCAATAGTTTCCATTGATTTCCATGACGATGCTATGACTGATATGATGGTTTTAAGGAAGGGATATGCCTTGGTTTTTGGACCTTATGATGTGAGGAAACCTTGCTAAGGGATGGATTTCCTAGGAAAGGATATGCCAGGGAACATGGAAGGTGAGTGACTGCACAGAAGGGGGTGACCGGATTGGCCAAGGGACTGTGTAGCAGAGAAGGGAAGGTCAAGGAATAAATTTGTTTTGGTCATTATCATTTCCAGATAGAATCAAAAGTACATTGGGAGTGTGTCGTGGGACAATGAGTCGGTAATTGTTCACTGAGGGAACACGTAGCGCAAGGATCGTAGTGTTGGACATTGGATACAAACTTTGGCTTTGGTAGTGGATTTTGGACTTTCTAGCAAGGAGGTGAGCCCTGGTACTACTTTTGAGGGTGGAGGTGTGAGCCTATGGATTCCCTTATTGTTGATGCAGGCATCCTATCCTTTTATTTGTTGGTTAAAGCAAAGGTGCATATGTATATATGTGTACTTTATTGTGAATATTGTATTGAGATATATTTATAAAGCCCCAAAGACAATATGATTATTTGTTGGCTGAAGCAAATTTTCATGAGTTTGTATGTGGTTGTTGTTGTAAGTATCGTAATGAGTTGTGTTATAAAGCTTCAATAAGCGATATGATTGTCATGTTTTCAGTAGTGGTTATTGCAAATACTACAATGAGCTAGGTTATAAAGCTCCATAGGTAGTATGTTTTGTTTTCAGTGGTTTGGTGGTCATAGGTGTCATAGAACACCGAGGATAGTGTTCCCCCAAGGGAGAGGGGTTTGTAACAACCCTTGGTTGATTTTCCATGTAAAATAAAATATTGGGACATGTATTCCAAGTTGAATGGTGGGGAAAACATCTCCTTGGGGGCCACTTTTGGTTTATTATGGCTATGGAAATTGACGAAGGCAAAGAGGCAATAATTGACATTTATTTATGTGAAATAAAGGGAAATGGGAGAAAAGGAAGGTGAAGAGACACAGGTTTGCATGAGAGGGAAATTAGAAGGAAAATGAATAAAAGGGTAGATCAGTGATAAAAAGGCACTTGAAAATCAGTTGACAACTTTTTCTCATTCTTTGATCATGTTCAACAAAGGAAAAGGAACACGAACTTGGACAAGCAAGCAAAGCAAAGGAAAGCGAAGGAAGGCAAGGAAAAAGTTGGATTGAAAAATTCAACAGGAAGGTGGTGCAAGTAACAGGTTTCATGTGTGATTTCCTAGCTGAGGTGTGAATGCAAGGTTCATGCATTTGTTTGTTTGGTTCATTTGCTGTCATTGGTATGGGTTTTGTCAAGTTTGACATTGGTTTCAACCTTGCCTTGCCATTTCCTAGATATCCATGGTGTGATGGGATTCATTTCTGGTTGAGATTTGGATTTCCGGAAGGTTTTGGATCCGGGTGAGGTGATCTCAAGAAAATTCCCAAGGGTTGGGGTGGAGATGATTTTCTCTAGGAAGCCCTCGACGAGTGGGTGGAGATAGAAAATGTAACAACCCTGGTTAAAAATCAATGTGCAATATATAAGACCAAGGTCATGGGACACGTATTCCAAGCCGAATGGTGGGAAAAACATCCTAGTGGGTGTTCATTTGGGTTATTATGGCTAAAGTAAATTGGCAAAGGCAATGGAAAGACTGTGGAAATGCATGAGACATTAATTGGAGTTTATTATGAAAATAATGGAAAATAGGAGAAAAGAAAGGTGAAAGGTCACAGGTTGCATGTGAGGAGGAAAATGAAAAAAAATAATGGAAAATGAAAAAAATAGAGGCCTCGTTAAAAAAAAATACCTCTAAGGATCAGTTAGCAAGCTTTTGCTCACACTTGTGGCTGTCATTTTATTCTCTCTCTCTCTCTCTCGTACTCTTGGATACTTAGATTTTTCTTGGAGCACTCTTGGAGGAGTGTGACATACTTTGGATTTGGAGCAAGAAGGCAAAGGAAAGGAAGGAAAGCACAAGAGGAAATCGGGATCAACGACTACATCTAGATTTTGTTGCAGGCATCGAGTTGCATGTATGTTTTACTCACTAGTTTTGGCATGCATGGTGTATGCATGTGGTTTCTTGGTCATGATCTATCATTGGCATGGAGGATTGACAGTGGATTTGCCCAGCCTTTCCATTCCCTTGATAGCATGGTGTTGTGGGTTTTGTTTCCTTGTTTGTTTTTTTGGTTGGTTCTCATGTGCCTTTGGCTATGGGTTGAGTTACTAGTTCCTAGAGCCTTGGTTGGACAAACACTTTGGAGACTGACAGACAACTGTGGGTTGAGTTACTAGTCCTGGAGCCTTGGTTGGAAAAACACTTTAGAGCCCTAGGTGGGTTGAGTTACTAGTCCTGGAGCCTTGGTTGGACAAACGCTCTGGAGCCTGGAAACAATTGGGGTTGAGTTACTAGTTCTAGATCCTTGGATGGAACAAATGCTCTAGAGCCCTAAAAAACTTGGGTAGATACCAATCTGGTGATGGTTGTGATGTCTGACCATGAGGTGGAATCACTGGTTGAGGGTTGAGGTGATTTGACCTTTTGGAAGCCCTGGTTTGGTTTTAATGGATTTGGTTTATGAGATCCCACATTCATTCTTGGAATATGGCACGGGGGCGATTGGTTGAAGAGAGATTTGGCTCAGCCATGTCTATGGTCGGGTGGAATGTGGAAGTCCTAGACTTGGTTGCATTTTTCTTATGGCAATAAGAGCTCATTTCCTCCAATATTGATGGGTAAATATGCTTGATATTATGTGGCTTATAAGATTGTTACATGCTTTTCATTTCCGTTGCTTATATGCTGGTTATGAATGAGTTTTATGATGGTGATGAAGTATGGATCTCATCATGTTTTGATTTGTAATTGAATGAACAATGTATCTATGCCTAAATAGACTATAATGCAGTTAATGTGATGTAGCAACAATGATCCTTAGCGATTCTTAGATAAGTATGAGACCCTTATGCTTAGATTTGTTGTTTACACCTGTACATTACATATTTGTGATATATTTGACGAAATTCATGTCATGGCTAGTAGGGGTCCAATCTAGGCCTTGTCATGGTTTTTGCAAATACATCATTATTTCGTTGTTATATTTCATGTCCAAGCTTGTCATTGATTTCTAGGCAGTGGCCTAGGCTATGGGCCTGAAAAAGTGCCTTAAATCCCACGGACGTGGCACACATCTAGCCGATTGAGTCCCTGGACGCATGCATGCCTATGTCATGAGAGCATCTAAAGCTTCCCAGATGCACCCATGCTTATATTGTGGGAGCATTCGAGGGTTAAGTGGGTTAAAAACTCAGTGGGACCCAGGGGCTAGTTACATGAGTGGTTGGGATGGTTCCTGGGAGTCTTGTTGTTGATGTGGAAGGTTTTTATGATGTGTTTATGTCAATTCCACTTCCTTAAGGTCACCTAGGAGGTTGAATCTGATCGTAGTAGCCTCTTGTCACATGTTTAACCCGGTTGGCCAGTTACTTAGGTAGATGTGGGATGAGGGTGTTATAGAGTGGTATCAGAGCATGGTTCACCCCTTGGAATGGATGGGCGGTGTGTGTTGGTCATGCATTCATGTCGGTTGCACATGTGTTAATCATCCTTGTGGTCTATGTTGCATATCCATGGTGTTGGTCATGGTTGTATTGATGTCGCCATTTGAAAGAGGATGTTGTTGTTGTGAAGTGAGTCATCATGAGTGTATGATTGGTTATGCATTGCAATGTGTTTTTCATACATACATGTTAGTTGCATATGTGTTTTTTATGTTGGTGGACTATGTGCTTGTTGAGTATGCATGGTGGTGGACATTGTTGCAGTTGTGTTGCCATGTGGAAGTTGATGGTGTTTGTTGTTGGATGTGATCGTTATGAGTGTGTGTCAGTTATGCATTTGTTATGCATGTCACTGTCTATATGTCATTATGCATGCATTGTCATGGTTATAGTTGTTCTCCATGAGGGCATTGTAGGCATTTTAAGTCATCATGATGTTTTTGGTATGCTACGATGTTGATGTGTTGGTTGAGATAGAGCAAGAGATGCAGATCATCAAAATGAAGTTGTGGCACTAGACTTCGTGGTAAGAACAGATCATCATACATGTATTTTATGCTTATAATGGTTGTTATAAGCATTAGGTTTATATACATTTTTGTCATCTTATTGTTGTTGTGGTTACATGTTTGACAAATGCTAGTTGATCAGTTTGTTCCATGCATTATGGCCATGTGTATACCTTTCATTTTATTGATGTCATGGTCACATACGTGATAGATGCTAGTCAAATAGTGTGATCATATGTACATGGGTTGGTTAGTCATGCATGGTATTAACTTGACGACTATGTTATAAGTTGATTGATGATTGGGTTATATGATTAACTCGTTGTTGTTGTATGTTAGTTAACTTGATGATTACTGTTATTTCCTTTAAGATCTTGATGTTATATGTACCATGCTAGTTTGATTGGCCTATGTAGATGGTTATGGTTATGACATTCAGGTATGAGATGATATAGTTGTGATATTAGGTTGTATTAATCTAGACTAACTGTGCATATGTGATTACTATGCATGAATGAAAATTGTTTATGAGTTTATAATGTGAACATGTTAGCTAATTTTTGTTATGGATATCATGACCTTATTTATGTTTGACTTCAGGTGTTGTGAAGTTATGTCATGCTAATCTAGATTGGTTGTGCAGACAAGATAGCCCCCATGAAATACATTGAGGTATGAATTTGATTATGTCATCTACTTGGTGTTTGAATGTTTGAATATGTCTCTTATTTTGTGTTTGAGTGTTTGGTGTCTATTATTGTTGAAAATTCAACAATAAATGTGTGTCTAATTTAATTTTCCCTTAATTAAATTGGACAATAAAATGTAATATTATCTCATAATCACTTGTAATAGTTAACTGAGTGTGATAAACTCAGTTAGCTCATGAATTTCGAGTTGAGAGTGGTTGGTGAGGCATGCAGAGTGATTCTATTAGTTATTGAGTCCAAGTTGCAGTTAGTGTATTAGTTTAATGCATGAGAAATCAGTTAACTCAATTAAGTGAGTTAAAATCAGTTCAACTAGTTGTAACTGTGTGTTGCACTAGTGAGAGTTCAATTGAATTAAATCAGATTTAATTCACATGTAGTGATATGTCATGTAACTAGTGATTTCCTATTAATAGTTGCATGCATGTCAGTTCTAGTGGAGACCCAGTTGAGATAGAGGTTAAAGGGATGCCAACTATCAGTTGTATTATTAGTAGGTTGCCTGCATGCAGTAAAACACCCATAGGATTTCCCATGAACATTGCGCAGTTTTGGAAGGCCGAAATTCCTAAAGAATAGGGATTGCATTCCACATGAATTGCGCAAGGCAAGCAAGCTGAGTAGAGGCTGAAAATTGGCTAAGTGTCGATCGATTTTGTCAGGATCAATGTGAGACAGTTGTGAAAGTGCATGAGATTCTTGTGAGAAGAGTGCATTGTAATTGTTTCATGATTCCTTGGTGAATATACAATAGAAGATAGAGGGGTTTTGAGATTAAGCTTTCCCCGAGAAAATATCTGTGTTGTGGTTTGATTTGCTTCTTTCTTTACTTGTTATGATTGACGATCGTGTTTATTTTTCGCAATTGATTTGTATAAGGATTCCGTATCTTGCTTTAGCATATCAAATGATTGGATTGAATCCATTGGTATATTGTTTGTGTAATTTCTACATGGTATTAGAGCACATGAAATCACTATAGTGGAGAAGATATTGAGTTTGTGCTAAATTGCATTCGAATTTGCAAAAATATTATTTGGTGCGACAGGCGGATCAAGATCAAGATGGATTTCAATGGCTTGAGATTGGAATATGCACTCAAGGGAAGTTCTAATTATATTGCATGGAAAGACAGGATGGAGGTAGTTTTGGAGGACAACGGATTGAAAGAATTCATTGATAATGACATTCCCAAACCCGTAGCAGCAGATGTCGCTCTTCTTAATGTTTAGAAAAAGAAGGTTGCAAAGGCGAGGAGGATCTTATTGGAGGGCGTACGAGACCATGTTGTCTCAAGTATCCATGGAAAAGTGACTCCAAATGCAACGTGGAAGGCTTTGACAAATTTGTATCAAAGTAGTAGTGACCACAGAAAATTGGCACTGAAGGACAAGCTCAGGAAAATCAAAATGGAGAAAGGCGACACTATTCCGAAATATTTAACCAACTTTTTATAATGTCGAGATGAGCTTGGGAGTGTTGGAATTACTGTAGCGGATGATGACTTGGTGAGCCTAAATCTTCTAAGCATTCGCAAGAGTTGGCATAGTTATCAGGTATCTGTCAATGGGAGGGAGAAGCTGCCAGATTGGGAGCGACTTTCGTTGGATTTGGTGCAAGTAGAATTCAAGCGAAATACCAGGGATGGATCCTCATCAAAGATGGATGATGAGGAAAATTTTGCCTTGGATGGTACGGCAAAGAGGGGGAAGGGAAAGAAATCCTATTCCAAATCTGAGACTGGCAAAGAAGAAAAGACGCGTGACATGTCCATAGAGAGATGTTTTCACTGTCACGAGCATGGACATTATGCCACTAATTGTCCACAGAAGAAGAAGAACAAGAATGCTTCAGGATCTGCAGCTAGTTAGGCTTTGGCCTCTCAATTTGAGTTCGAATTCTCGCTCATCGCATGTATGGTGTCTAGTGAGATGAGATCAGTGCAGTACTTGGACAATGGTGCATATTTCCACATGAAGGGGACAAAGAAATTTTCAGTAGCTTGGAGGAGAAGGATCTCCAGATGCATATCGAAATGGGTGATGACGAGAGGTATAGCGCTACCAGGATTGGTACAGTTACCTTCTAGAGATAGTCAGGTAAACCCTTCTTATTAAAAGATTTCATGCATGTACCAGGCTTGAAAAAGAATTTAGTTTAAGTTGCTGTGTTAGAGGATAGAGGTTATGATGTGGTTTTTAGTGAAGGGAAATCATTCCTTCGTCACAAAGCCATAAGACAAGCTAATAAGATTTGGATTCGTGTGAAGAATCTCTACAAACCTGATGTAGATGGTTGCGCAACATTGATGGGTAAGGTTGAAAAAGTGGTGAGCTGGGATGAGGATGAGTTATGGCACAGGAGATTAGGCCATCTACACTACGGAGCTTTAAAGGTCATGTAGCAGATTTCTACAGGGCTTCCAAAGGGTACTCTTGCGCAGATAGACAAATGCAAGGGATGTACCATGGGGAAGTATGCAATGGCCACTTTTCATGAGAAGGAGAACCGAGCAGCGAGAGTCCTTGAGAGAGTTCATTTAGACGTGTGTGGACCATTCTCTACAGCTTCGACAACAAAGCACATGTATTATGGGATATTTGTTGATAATTTTTCTTGAAAGTGTTGGATCTAATTAATGCAGAAGAAAGATTAGACGTTCTCAAAATTTTGTGAGTTCAAAGCACTGGTTGAGAAAGACATGAGGAAGCATGTGAAGGCTCTAAGGAGCAACAATGGTGGTGAGTACATCTCCAATGAATTCAAGAAATTTTGTAGCAAAGAACGAATTCAGAGAGAGTTGATTGCAGCTCATAACCCACAATAGAATGGAGTCGTAGAAAGAAAGAACATAACAATTGTGGGTGCGACACGAGCGATGTTTCATGATCAGGGCCTATCATTTCATCTATGGGTGGAGGCATGCAACATGGTGATATTTGTGCAAAACTATAGTCCTCATCAGATACTTGGCATGAGTACACCAGAGGAAGATTTTTCTGGTAAGAAACCTGATGTTTCATATTTTAAATTTTTTGGCTCATCTGTCTATTGCCATGAGACAAAATATTCCAAGAAGAAGCTAGAACCAATAGCTGAGATATATTTGTGGGGTACACTGATACTCCCGAGGTGTATTTTCCAAACAACAAGATGATTGTTGTGAAACAAGATATAAAATTTGATGAGGAGAAATCCATGCAATTGTCCCTTGAGAGGGAACTTGATTTGCATGCAAATGAGGAAATTTTGGTTCCAAAGGATGAAACTCAAGATGTGGAGCATCCACATGTGAGGGATCATGGAGTGGTAGAAAACACTCATGCAGAGCCATCCACCAGACATAGTAGAAGGCGCACCACAAAAGCTGATAGATTGAGACTTGATGCGGCAGAACATGTAGGAGCACCTACTTCACTGCGCAGACAAAGATAGTCTCCAAACATGTTTACTAGATACATGGATCTTGTGATCAGGTGAATTGTGATAGAACCATCCTCTTTTGAGGAAGCAGTGCAACAACCAATTTGGGTTGATGCCATGGTTGAGGAGTATGACTCCATCGTCAAGAACAGTGCATGGGAAGTTGCCCCAAGACCAGTCGAGAAATCAGTGGTTGGATCTATAAGGTGAAGCAGGCAGCAGATGGGAGTGTGGAGAAGTACAAGGCTAGATTTGTAGCCCGGGGATTCTCACAAGTTGAGGGGATTGACTATGAGGAGACTTTCACACCAGTTGCGAGATACTGGTCGATTAGATCTATCCTTGCACTCTCAGCGCAGATGGGGTGGTAGATACATCAAATGGATGTGAAAACTGTGTTTCTCAATGGAGTTATCGAGGAAGAAGTGTACATAGAGCAGCCAAAAGGTTTTGAGATCTTTGATAGTGAGTCGCATGTGTGCAGACTCAAGAGAGCACTGTACGGGCTGAAGCAATCACCTCGTGCTTGGTACACTAAAATTGACAGCTATTTCACCGGGTTGGGCTTCATGAAGAGTGAAGCAGATGCGAACCTGTACCAGATTGTGGTTGATGGTAAGCTATTGATTATCGCACTTTATGTTGATGATCTAATTTTGACAGGTGATGAGTAACTGATAACTTCTTGCAAAGAGGATCTTGCAAGAGAGATTGAGATGAAGGACATGGGATTCCTTCATTATGTCCTTGGTTTGGAAATATGGCAGTGGGATGGTGAGCTATTTGTTTCTCAAGGCAAGTATGCCAAAGAGATTCTGAGTAAGTTTCACGTGGAGAGCTGTAAACCCATGGAGACTCCTCTTGCAGGAAAATGGAGGAAGGAGGATGTAATATTCCTATTTGAGAATATTTATAAAACACAACGATGGAACAACTTCAAGAGCAAATATTCAGCGGTACACAAAATAATAGAAGCGGTCTATGCGACAGATACATGCTAAATAGATAATTCACTGAACCTTTTTATTATGTCGGGAGATTACATGGAAATACAATACATACGCAGGTGGTAGCACCCGAAACTTGCCCACGACAAAACAAAAAGGTATTCGAGAAATAACAGAGAAACGACGGTGCACCGTTCTGCGTACAGGCAGCTGGAATGCACTGCCGCGTGCTTCTAAGATGCTGCGGCTGGAAAGGATCCACCAAGACACTCTTGATTCTGCTTTAGGCCCGAAACCTCCAAAATGGCAATAACACAGAGCTCTCACAAGATGAGTTGCGATCTTCCCACACTGACTGCGCCGTCACTCCCGACGCGGCTCTGCACAAGTTCCTAACCCGATCCTCTGACAAAACACTGATAGAACTGCCTCACCCAAGCAAGCACTTGTAGTCCCCCGGGGCTGAGGTTGAGATCTCCACTCGGAGACACTCGGCGCATTGAACAGTGCTGCAGACTGGCTAAACAGGCGGCGTGCTCAAGTCTTAGCAACCAATAACAATTTCATAAATTCATCAACAATAAAAAACGAGGAAGTTGTCTCCCTTATGTATGCAGCCTTCCTCTCGAACACTGGACTCCCTCCTTTCCCGCGCAGCCCTTCTCGACCCCACACTGCAAACTCAGCCCGCGTACTTGCCTTCGCGTGCTCAGGTGAGTCCACGACCCGCTCACTGATATTTACATTTAACTGTAGGCGGCAAAATTGGCCCGAACTAATATTCCAATTAGCTTATTGCTAATTAGGAATATTACAGTCTCCCCCGACAAAATGTTGCTTGACCCCAAGCAACTGTAGTGATGGGCGCTGCAAGATATTTTCTCGCTCTCCCAAGTGGCATTCCCATCTGACAAAAATTGCTTGTCCTCAGGCAATGCCTGAACAAGCCTCCTCTCTAGCTGATGCTCCTTACTGACACTGCAAAATGTGCCTGGGTCCGAGATGTGCCACTAAAACCTCTCTGACCTCCGCATCTCCCTGATATGAAGGGATCTCTCAATGCCAAGATCCCAAACTGACCTCTCACAGTACCAGCCAACCAATAATCCTCCCAGATCCCATCGCCACCATGGCCAATAATCACCCAAGTCCCATGGCTCGGACTGTGCACTATCTCTGGCTATGACTGATGCTCTAAGAGGTGAAGAATGTTGAAAATGCAACAAGATGATGGAGCTTAGTGAAAAGAAGTCGCCTTCACTAAGTGGGCCCGTAGGCTATTTTTGGCGCAAAGTCTATTTTTAGACATATGGATCATGGTCTATGAGTTGCAGGATGCTATTTATGGATGATTGGTCGAGTTGGTAAAAATATATGGACCTCTATTTTTAGACATTAGGCGGTTTCTATTTTTAGACTGCCGGGCTAAAAATAGAACAGTCAAATATTATTAACCCTTAATAATATTTAGACTATAAACATTATCTTATCCTCTTGGAGCACTTCAGTTTGATGCTTGGATGTGGCACATGCAGCTGACAGAAGGAATTATGCTATTCCTAGGGGTTAGTTGAGCTATTGCATGGCTGACTTCAGTTAGAACTCATGTGGCAGAGTTTGGTGGAGTTGATGAGACAGTTGGTGGAGTTGTGTTCGGTTTAACTTAGTTGAACTAGTTTTATTTAGTCTAACTGACAAATACACTACTGATGAGTGGTGTGAATTAAGTATTAATTAATTCACTAATTATTAACTCATAAATCAACTAAAGAACACATCAGTTAACTGCAATGCATGGACAGTTCAGTGGAGACCAGTGTTAGAGGTGGGTGAAAGGGTGAGTCTACTATCGGTTGTGACTATGGCTGTGCATGAGATTTGCACACACATTGATGGAGATTGCCAATGAGGATTGCGCAGTTGAAGCCAGGTGGATTCGAACTTGGATCTCATCTATTCTCATCTTGGATTGCGCAGTAGAGGCAGGCAGACTTGTGGAGAAGATTTGAACTTGTGACTTGTTCTATATCTGAGCTAGTTTGTGTGTAGCATTGAGATAGTGCTGAGAGCTGTGAGAGCTTTGTGATATGTATTGTTACATGTTCTCTATCATTATAATATACAGATAGTTGGGGGTTTTCAGCTGTATGCTTTCCCCACTACATACTGTGTTCTATGTGTGCTTGATTATGTTTTAATGTGCGCATGCGACTGCTTCTATTTCCGCATATTGATGATCAATTGTAGAAGAGGTTATGTATTATGCATGAAGCTTAAATAGTGTGTAATCAGGATAATCTCGGTGAATAATTCAACTATTATTCAAATTTCTACATGGTATCAAAGCGAAATTGATCATCGGATCTATTACAGTGATTACAATTTATTTCGGTAGACAGAGTCTGTAAGCGGGCCAGGTAGCCTCTAGATCCATCCTTTCTTTGAAAGGTGATATATCCAGTAAATGCCCCTACAGTCGATCTCTGTGCTAGAAATAATTTGTTCTCACAGATCGGAAGGGGTTGAGTTTTGAGCTGGTGGAATTCGAATTTGCAGCAGAATTTGGAATTCGAATTTGCAGCAGTTTTCTTGGTGTCGAAGTCAAAATGTCTTTCAACGGATTGCGACTGGAGTATGCCCTTGAGGGCAGCTCGAATTATGTTGCATGGAAGGATAGGATGGAGGCGGTATTAGATGATAACGGGCTGAAGGAGTTCATAGAGGCTGAGGTCCCAAAGCCTACTGATGCTGCTCAAGTTGAGGCTTGGCAAAAGAAGATGGCAAAATGTCGAAGGATTCTGTTGGAGGGCGTGAGGGATCACATTGTATCCAGCATGCATGGAAAAGCTTCTCCATACTTGATGTGGAAAGCGTTGACAGATTTATTCCAAAGCAAGAGCGACTAGAGGAAGTTGGCGCTCAAGGATAAACTCAGACACATAAAGATGGAGAAAGGCGACAGTATGCCGAAGTACCTCACGAAGTTCATCCAATGCAGGGATGAGCTGGGAAGTGTGGGGGTGACTGTCGATGATGAGGAATTGGTGAGCTTGGCTCTCCTTGGTCTTTCGAAGAGTTGGCATGCCTATCAGGATTCTGTCAATGGTCGGGAGAAATTGCCAGGATGGGAGCGACTTTGGTCGGATCTTGTGCAAGAGGAGATAAGGCGGAATACCAGGGACAGATCTTCATCAAAGGCATCCGATGAAGAAAATTGTGCTTTGGCTGCCAAAGAAAAGAAGGGGAAGAGCAAGAAAGCTTCTCATTCCGGTGCGAAAGGCAAGAAGCAGGACATGTCCAAGGTGAAGTGCTTTCACTGTCACCAGCACGGACATTATGCCACAAATTGTCCGCAGAAGAAGAAAAATAAGCAGGCTGCTGGATCTGCAGTGGGAGAGGCCTTAGCCTCGCAGTTTGAGCTGGATTTTTCGCTGATCGCATGCTTGGTCTCAAGTGTGATGGGATCAGTATGGTTCTTGGACAGTGGTGCGTCTTTTCACATGACTGGAGATCGAGATCCGTTTTCAGATCTGGATGAGAAAGATCTTGGAGTGCACATCGAGATGGGCGATGATGGTAGATACAGTGCGACCGGTATCGGTACCATTTCCTTTGAGAGGGAGTCTGGTAAACCCTTCGTATTGAAGGAAGTGATGCATGTTCCAGGATTGAAGAAGAATCTGATCTCTGTGGCGATGTTAGAAGACAAGGGATATGATGTTGTCTTTAGCGAGGGAAAGGCTTTCCTACGCAGTAAGGAAACTGGTGAGACCCGGAGGATAGGGGTTCGAGTTAAGAACCTTTATCAATTGCAAGTAGATGGTTGTGTAGCAATGGCATGCAAGGCAGAAGGAGTGGTGAGCTGGGATGATGGCGAGTTGTGGCACCGGATATTGGGCCACCTTCACCATGGAGCTTTGAAGATACTGCAGCAGATTTATATTGGGCTTCCTAAAGGCACTCTTGCGCAGTAAGATTAGTGCAAGGGGTGTACCTTGGGAAAATTTGTGAAAGACACCTTTCATGAGAAGGATAGTCGTGCCACGACGATCCTTGAGAGAATTCACACAGACGTGTTTGGACCTTTCTTAGTAGCTTCGACAGCAAAGCACAGGTACTATGTGATCTTTGTTGATGATTTTTCTCGAAAGTGGTGGATCTTCTTCATGTAGAAGAAGAGCAAGACATACTCAAAGTTCTGTGAGTTCAAGGCGTTGGTTGAGAAGGAATCGGGGAAGCATGTGAAGGCTCTTAGGAGCGACAATGGTGGTGAATTTATCTCTGCCGAATTCAAGGACTTTTGCAGCGCAGAAGGAATTCGGAGAGAGCTCATAGCACCTCATAACCCACAGTTGTGCACGTGTTTCGAGCGAAGAATGTAACGATCGTTGTGACGAAGGATGCCAGGAAGAAGCTGGAGCCGACCGTAGAGGTTGGGATATTTGTGGGGTACACTGATAAGCCCCACAACTATCGTGTGTATTTGCCAGATAGTCGCAAGACTGTTGTGCGACGGATATCAAATTTCAGGGAGGAGAAAGCCATGAAGTGTTCGCTTGAGAGGGAGCCACACTTGCATGCAGATGAGGAGCTATTAGTTCCTAAGGATGAGCTTCAGGATGTGGATCAGCTACAAGATGAGGTTCATGGAGTGGAAGAGACCACTCTTGCAGCGCCAACCATCAAAGGGCGGAAGCGCACTACAGAAGCTGAGCGACTGGCTCAAGATGTAGATAAGGTTGTAGGGCCACTTGCAGCACAGCGCAGACAGAGACAGTCACCTGATCGGTACACTGGATACATGGCTCTTGTGAGCAAGTGTATCATGACAGAGCCATCCTCTTTCCAGGAAGCTGTGGAGGACCCCACATGGGTAGATGCCATGGTGGAAAAGTATGATTCGATTGTCAGAAACAGTGCATGGGAGATTGTCCCAAGGCCGGAAGGGAAATCAGTGGTGGGTTTGAGATGGATCTACAAAGTGAAGCAGGCAGCTGACGGGAGTGTGGAGAAGTACAAGGCAAGATTTATGCCCGAGGCTTCTCACAGACAGAGGGGATCGATTATGAGGAGACCTTTGCACCTCGTCGTGAAGGCATTCTTCCACACGGACGATACTAGCTCTCTCAACGAGTAGAGCAAGGGTACATCCATCGATGGATGTGAAGACCGTGTTCCTCAACTAGAGTCATCGTAGAGGAGGTGTACATAGAGCAGCCCGAAGGTTTCGAGATCTTCAGCAGTGAGTCGCATGTGTACAGACTCAAGAGAGCACCGTATGGGTTGAAACAAGCACCTCGTGCTTGGTACACATGGATAGACAGTTATTTCACCGGACTTGGATTCTCCAAGAGTGAGGCGGATCCTAACCTGTACCAGATTGTGGTGGAGGGGAAGTTGCTGATCATTGTACTGTATGTAGATGATCTGATTTTGACGGGTGATGAGCTGCTGATACTTTCATGCAAGGAGGATCTTGCTAGAGAGTTTGAGATGAAGGACTTGGGCCTCCTTCATTATTTCCTGGGATTGGAAATTTGGCAGCGCAGTGATGGAATGTTTGTTTCTCAAGGTAAGTATGCCCGGGAGATACTGGAGAAGTTCAACATGCATGGCTGCAAGCCTGTTGATACTCCTCTTCCTGGAGGTTGGAGGAAGGAGGATGCTACTTTAGCAGAGGTAGTGGATGCCACTGTTTATAGACAGTTGGTGGGGTCACTTATGTATCTGGTCAATACACGACCCGATATATGCTATGCTGTTAACCAGCTTTCGCAAGCTATGGTCAAGCCTACCAAGCTCTTCTAGAAGGCAGGAAAGCATGTATTGCGTTATCTTAGAGGCACATCGGGATATGGACTGTGGTACAGACAAGAGGATGAGATGAAGCTGTGTGGCTTCACGGATGCAGATTGGGCAGGGAGCCCAACGGACAGAAAGAGCACATCTGGAGGGATCTTCAGTATCGGGTCAACAGTAGTTTCTTGGTACAGCAGGAAGCAGAGATCCATGGCACTCAGTTCAGCAGAGGCTGAGTATATGGCAGCAAGCTTGGCTGCATGCGAGGCCATATGGATGAGGAAGATCTTGGTCGGGTTGTTCGGGTCACACTTGGAGCCTACTGTGATTTATTGTGATAACTAGAGTTGCATTAAACTCTCGGCTAATCCAGTATTTCATGATAGATCCAAACACATCGACATCAGGTACCATCATATCAGAGATTGTGTGTAGTGGAGAATCATGTTACTTTCATACATTCCCACGGAGGATCAGGACGCTGATATCTTGACGAAGGCGCTCACCAGGAGCAAATTCGAATACCACAGAGGCAGGATAGGGGTTGCAGATAATCCATATCTTGTTGAGAAGGAGTGCTGAAAATGCAACAAGATGATGGAGCTTAGTGAAAAGAAGTCGCCTTCACTAAGTGGGCCCGCAGGCTATTTTTGGCGCAAAGTCTATTTTTAGACTATGTCTATTTTTAGACATATGGATCATGGTCTATGAGTTGCAGGATGTTATTTATGGATGATTGGTCGAGTTGGTAAAAATATATGGACCTATATTTTTAGACATTGGGCGGAATCTATTTTTAGACTGCCGGGCTAAAAATAGAACAGTCAAATATTATTAACCCTTAATAATATTTAGACTATAAACATTATCTTATCCTCTTGGAGCACTTCAGTTTGATGCTTGGATGTGGCACATGCAGCTGACAGAAGGAAATACGCTTTTTCTAAGGGTTAGTTGAGCTATTGCATGGTTGACTTCAGTTAGAACTCATGTGGCAGAGTTTGGTGGAGTTGATGAGACAGTTGGTGGAGTTGTGTTCGCTTTAACTTAGTTGAACTAGTTGTATTTAGTCTAACTGAAAAATACACTAGTGATGAGTGGTGTGAATTAATTATTAATTAATTCACTAATTATTAACTCATAAATCAACTAAAGAACACATCAGTTAACTGCAATGCATGGACAGTTCAGTGGAGACCAGTGTTAGAGGTGGGTAAAAGGTGAGTCTACTATCAGTTGTGACTATGGATGTGCATGAGATTTGCACACACATTGATGGAGATTGCCAATGAGGATTGCGCAGTTGAAGCCAAGTGGATTCGAACTTGGATCTCATCTATTCTCATCTTGGATTGCGCAGTAGAGGTAGGCAGACTTGTGGAGAAGATTTGAACTTGTGACTTGTTCTATATCTGAGCTAGTTTGTGTGTAGCATGTGAGATAGTGTTGAGAGCTGTGAGAGCTTTGTGCTATGTATTGTTACATGTTCTCTATCATTATAATATACAGATAGTTGGGGGTTTTCAGCTGTATGCTTTCCCCATTACATATTGTGTTCTATGTGTGCTTGATTATGTTTTAATGTGCGCATGCGACTGCTTCTATTTCCGCATATTGATGATCAATTGTAGAAGAGGTTATGTATTATGCATGAAGCTTAAATAGTGTGTAATCAGGATAATCTCGGTGAATAATTCAGCTATTATTCAAATTTCTACAAAGACCACCAACAAGCATCAATGCTCCCGGGCTCCTGCAGTGTTGTACATGTAACTGCATACGCTGCCCCTCCAACTGCATACCAACTCATCACCTCTATCCAATCCAAGTCCTAACTCAATCCCATGTTGATCCTGCTCTCCTGAAATTGGGATGGAGTGCTGAAGGAATGATGACCTGTGCCGCCATGCCAGCTAGAATCTGTGACCTCTGTTATGTCCAAGGGCCCTTGCTCTTCTGTGCTCCCTACGAAGAATACCGTACCATCAAGAGGGTACCAACTCATGACCTCCCGCCAGTCCATCCTGGAAGAAGGGTCTGATGTAGCAACAACAACTGCATATGGAGCATGCCTGGAATGTCGCCGCCAACCTGTGATCAACTCCCACTGCTCTGCCCTATCTGCCAAAGAAAGCTGCCTGAGGAAGGAAGCCCCTCTCTCTGTCATGGGCCAAAGTGGGCAGGAACTGCTGCAAGCTCCATCGATGTACTCCTGGAGAGGGCTACTCACTAAAAACACTGCAGCTCTGCTGACTGCGAGTATATCTATCTGCACCTCATCCATGTGTCGATCCACAGATAGATGCTCCACCATATCCAACAGCTCTTCCCACTCCTGATCAGGAATGTCATACTCCCGCTGTCTACTCATCCCCTGCAGAGCAATCCCATCAACCTGCAATACCTCCAGAAGATATGGATCCGCAACTGCCGTCACCCTACTCGATGGCAGTGCGTCTGATTGCTCCTCCTCGATGGCTGACCCCGTGGTTAGCCGCATATCCATCACAGGCTCTATGTGAGCCTCCATCTGGCTCTCCCCCGAAGGACTATCATGCATGATGTGCATAGCATCCTCCTCTACTGACTCAGGCTCCAGCAAATACAACTCTGGCTAGATCGTCACAAGTGTCTCTTCATCTCCCGCAGAGTCCCGTGACTGCTCACCCTGGACACCGGAATGCAGCTCCGATCTACTGTCACCATCTCTGCATGAATGCTCTTGCTCCCCAAGAGCATCCTCAAATGATCCCATGGACTCATATGAAAAAGAGTCCTCACCCTGGCATACAGAAGGAATGCCCCCTGTTCTACCTCCGCCATATCTCCACTGGGTCTGCCATCCACCTCAAGCTTCGGTAATGAAGATGGGCTGTAAATCTGAACTTGGCAAGCATCATAGCTTACCCCATGCTGTCCTTCTCTCAACTCATGACAAGTGTAGAGTATATGCTGGTCCTGGGCTGCAAAATTATTGCCCTGCCATGGCAAAGTGACGAACAATCCTCCAGAGAAGGTTCCTCCAACAATGAAGAATAGGCTGGCCCAAAACATTCCATCCATGAAGAATAGGACATGGTCATCATGGATTAGCCTAATGAGAGTTTTGCTGAATTTTTTACATGATGATATATGACGCAAACAATCTCTCACAAGGATACAACGCAGTCTCATCCACTGCAACTTCAGAAAATTACATGGCAAGCAATGTACAAGATCCATCACATTTACTAATGGATAGTAAATGGTTGAATATGACAACAACATAAGACCAAACACTTGCCCATGGCTATACAATGGATGACTATCAACCTCATGGCCCACCTCAAAAGAGAACGCATATGTAGTAGTGGTGGCCATGCCTCCTCCCATGCTCCCATTAGAACATGTAGTGCAGAAAATGTGAGAATTCTTCCCACTCAAAGACACATCCAGCTCATGTGTCTCCCTTATAATCAAGCCTTCCATACAAATTTGATCTATATCAGCAAATGGAGACATGATCAGCAGCGAAATGAAGGAAGAGTTGAAGGTTACAAGCGATGAAAAGAGGTACCAACAGCTTCCCAAACAAGTACAGCGCAGTTTTACAAGTTGATGCTTGATAAGAGTATATGGCAAAATGTTCCTGTTACTCATGCATGTCTTCATATGATACATGTTAGAGTGCATAAAATGAGCATCCAAGTGATGACAAAACATTTTCCCAAGGCCACAAAAGATATGGTTGCCTCCATCATGTAGGTTGGCCCAATACAATTCATGGAGCAATGTGACAAACTTGCCCTCTTGTGAAGCAATGCACTGCATAAGAATGGTAAGAGTGTGCAAATCAATGAATGTATAAACAAATCCCTCACCATATGCTGGAAGTAAGATGGTACATGGGTCCATACATGAGTCCTCCATAGTGTTTTTGCGTGCCATGAAGAAGAATGAATCATGTGCTACCAGAAGATAATCCTCCTCATGCTTGGAAACCCAAGTCAAGCAGAATATGCCATAGATGTTTCTATCATCATTACCTCCTCTTTGTTCATCAATTGCAACAAATATGAAGTGATCTTGGGACCTATGGGTTATAGATCCACTATATCTCTGCCGGGCACACTTCATCCATAAGATTCTGCTCCACAGTAACAACGATGTGAGCTCATGCAAATAAGCTCCTGTCAATACAAAGCTCTGTTCTTTGACATACTCCTTGTCAAAGACTCCTCCAGTAATGCTGCAACAAATGTGGAATACCTCCCAAGATGGAAGTGCTTCCTAATCATCATCAAAGACCAAGGAGATAGTGCCATCCCCTCTTCCTGCAACATCATACAAAGTGTGAGAGCAAATCTGCCCTTGCTCTCCCAAGCAAAGCGACAAAGTATTTTGTTGCCTCCCCATACCTCCATCATACCAATCATGTGATGAAGACACAATGAATGATATAAGTATCATATCAACATCATGCATCCATACTCTATGCTGCCCAATGATGCAAATATCCAGCCATCTTTCCTCCATCCTCCTACTCTTAGAAAGAGTGTTTGCCAAGAGATGGCCAAACTCTTTCAAGAGTAACCAGCGCAGCCAAGCCTCCTGCTACCCGGTATCATAGATCTGCAAGTACAAGTGATGGCCAAACTCTCTCAAGAGTAACCAACGCAGCCAAGCCTCCTGCTGCCCGGTATCATAGATCTGTAAGTAGCCTCCTAGCTCCTTGCTCGTCAACCACATCCACTCAATCACTTGTGGATGCCTCCTTCTTCTCCTCATCCTGGTACTCCTCTCATGAGGGCTACCATCCTTCCAAATCAAATTCCTGTCTTTGCACTTCATGGGATTTTGAAATGCAAACTTCTCAAGGATCAATGAGACCCTATCAAGAATCAAATAGGTGGTAGGCAAAAACCTCCCATCATGATGTGTATGGCTCAAGGGATGTCCAACACAAGCATGAGAGATGTTATCCATCCTAAGATGTCCTCCATCTCCTATCTGCTCTTGTGAGAAGGGAAAGAAAGAATTGCACCCCATAGTGTGTCGAAGTGCATCACCAGTGAGATCTCTCCTTGAGACCTGCAAAAGTGAATCCCCACAATTTTCTAAAGAAGTTACTGAAACAATAGTTTGTGGAAATTCTTCTATACCTTGATGTGCATTTGGAACTTCTTGTAGAGCTGCAAGAGTCCCATCCTCAAAAGTGTTGGCTGCTCCAACTATCGATGCATGTGGCTGCTCCTCCATGAGTGTGACAGCGTTTTCACAAGCCTCCTCAGGAGGTGATGCGATCTCTTCTTGATGAGAATTGGAAGCACATGGTACTTCCTCTTCCCTTTCTTCAATCTTCTTGACCTCTTCTACAGTGGATGCATTTCCTCTGGATCTAAAAAGAGATGAGAACAAACTCACCTTTTTCACCGTTCCAGTCTTTTTGGGCTTAGACTCACAGGGGCTAGTGGATCCCTCATGCATGGGAAAAGGTGATCTCCCAGTGGTACGTTGCAACTCTGAACTCTGCTTGCTAGAAACTCCTCTATTACCACTGTACCTTCCTCCTTCATCCTGCCTGAGCTGACAGTAATCTTTGAAGGGCAAAGCTGCTTTGAAGTCTTCCCCCTTGGACAGCCATTCTCGGAAATAATCTCCAAAGGGTAAATGATCTTGCTGCCTCTCTTCCTTACTCGGCACTGGAGGTAAAAATGTAGGCATTGTGATAATGTCCACAGGCTGAGCCAGAACCATGCTTTGATACCACTGTAATATTCCTATT
This sequence comes from Pinus albicaulis, assembly GCA_034641835.2. Classification (NCBI taxonomy): domain Eukaryota; kingdom Viridiplantae; phylum Streptophyta; class Pinopsida; order Pinales; family Pinaceae; genus Pinus; species Pinus albicaulis. The sequence continues at coordinate 120,462,635 of CM076570.1, forward strand.
TGAGAATATTTATAAAACATAGCGATGGAACAACTTCAAGAGCAAATATTCAGCGGTACACAAAATAATAGAAGCGGTCTATGCGACAGATACATGCTAAATAGATAATTCACTGAACCATTTTATTATGTCGGGAGATTACATGGAAATACAATACATACGCACGTGATAGCACCCGAAACTTGCCCACGGCAAAACAAAAAGGTATTCAAGAAATAACAAAGAAACGGCGGTGCACCGTTCTGCGTACAGGCGGCTGGAATGCACTGTCGCGTGCTTCTAAGATGCTGCGGCTGGAAAGGATCCACCAAGACACTCTTGATTCTGCTTTAGGCCCGAAACCTCCAAAATGGCAATAACACAAAGCTCTCAAGAGATGAGCTGCGATATTCCCACACTGACTGCGCCGTCACTCCCGACGCGGCTCTGCACAAGTTCCTAACCCGATCCTCTGACAAAACGATGATAGAACTGCCTCACCCGAGCATGCACTCGTAGTCCCCCGGGGCTGAGGTTGAGATCTCCGCTCAGAGACACTCAGCGCACTGAACAGTGCTGCAGACTGGCTAAACAGCCGGCGTGCTCAAGTCTTAGCGACCAATAACAATTTCATAAATTCATCAACAATAAAAAACGAGGAAGTTGTCTCCCTTATGTATGCGGCCTTCCTCTCGAACATTGGACTCCTTCCTTTCCCGCGCAGCCGAGATCCTCCTTTCCCGCGCAGCCCTTCTCGGCCCCACACTACCAACTCAGCCCGTGTACTTGCCTTCGCGCGCTCGGGTGAGTCCACGACCCGCTCACTGATATTTACATTTAACTATAGGCGGCAAAATTGGCCCGAACTAATATTCCAATTAACTTATTGCTAATTAGGAATATTACAGAGGATGCTAATTCAAGTGAGATAGTGGACGCTACTATTTACGGGCGGCTTGTGGGTTCATTGATGTACTTGGTGAACACCAGACCAAACATTTTCTATGCAGTTAACCAACTGAGTCAAGCTATGGTTAAGCCAACCAAGCTCTTTTGGAAGGTGAGGAAGCATGTCTTGAGATATCTCAGGGGCACTACAGAGTATGGATTATTGTATAGACGAATAGAGGGAGTGAAGCTTCAAGGCTTCACCAATGCAGATTGGGAAGGAAGTCCATCATACAGAAAGAGCACATCAGGAGGGATCTTCAGCATAGGATCGACAACAGTTTCTTGGTACAGCAGGAAGTAGAGATCTGTGGCACTCAGTTCAGCCGAGGCAGAGTACATGGAAGCCAATTAGGCTGCATGTGAGGCCATTTGGATGAGGAAAATTTTGGTTGGTTTGTTTGGTCATCAGATGGATCTGACAGTGATACATTGTGATAACCATAGTTGCATTAAACTCTCGGTTAATCCAATATTCCATGATAGGTCCAAGCATATAGACATCCAGTACCACCATCTTAGAGATTGTGTTCATAGACACATTATGTTACTTCAGTACACTCGCACGAAGGATCAAGATGCATATATTCTGATGAAGGCACTCACCAGGAGAAAATTCGAATACCATAGAGGCAGGATCGAGGTAGCTGATAATCCCTTTCTTGTTGAGAGGGAGTGTTGAAAATTCAAAAAGAAATGTGTGTCTAATTTAATTTTCCCTTAATTAAATTGGATAATAAAATGTAATCTTATCTCATAATCACTTGTAATAGTTAGATAAACTCAGTTAGCTCATGAATTTCGAGTTGAGGGTGGTTGGTGAGGCATACATAGTGATTTTATTAGTTATTGAGTCCAAGTTGTAGTTAGTGTATTAATTTAATGCATGAGAAATCACTTAACTCAATTAAGTGAGTTAAAATCAGTTTAACTAGTTGTAACTGTTTGTTGCACTAGTGAGAGGTCAAGTGAATTAAACCATATTTAATTCACATGTAGTGATCTATCATGTAACTGATGATTTACTATTAATAGCTGCATGCATGTCAGTTCCATTGGAGACCCAGTTGAGACAGAGGTTAAAGGGATGTTAACTATCAGTTGTATTATTAGTAGACTGCCCGCATGCAGTAAAACACCCATAGGATTTCCCATGAGCATTGCGCAGTTTTGGAAGGCTGAAATTCCTAAAGAATAGGGATTGCATTCCACATGAATTGCGCAAGAAAGGCAGGCTGAGTAGAGGCTGAAAATTGGCAAAGTGGTGGTCGATTTTGTTTGGATCTGTATGAGACAGTTGTGAGAGTGCAAGAGACTCTTGTGAGAAGAGTTCATTGTAATTGTTTCATGATTCCTTGGTGAATATACAATAGAAGATAGAGGGGTTTTGAGCAGTAATATTTCCCCAGGAAAATATCTGTGTTGTGGTTTGATTTTCTTCTTTCTTTACTTGTTGTGATTGGCGATTGTGTTTATTTTCTGCAATTGATTTGTATAAGGATTTAGTATATTGCTTTAGCATATCCATGATCGGATTGAATCCATTGGTATACATATTGTTTGTATAATTTCTACAATTATGTCGTCGAGTTTATTTATCTAACATGGTACATTTATAGGTTATTTGAATGTTTGATTAATTCCATGATATGAACATGTGTCTATAAGATTGCATGAAGTAATGATCTTGTTTTAATACGGTTGTAATAACACGTATGCGTTGAGACATTTGATATGTACTTGAGTGAAAATAGGTGATAGTTGTAGCATCATGTATTATGACTGATGACTATGAGTTGATTGTTGATTATGACATGGTTTCTAGACTTGGTAAATGTTGATTCCAAATTAATAAGATATGTTGTCTTGAAATTTGGAACATGTGATTGACATGTATGTGTTCAGTTACAAGATAGCGTGATTGGCAAAACAAGGTAAGGTAACTAGCTTATTGTTATGTTTATTTATGCACTGATAGTTTGTTAATGTCCCGTGATTTGGCAGATTGGTAAACCAAATGACAGGGTAACATCAGACCAATCTTTGGAGTCCTAAGACCTAGCCTTCCTGGACTCAGAGAGGGCTCTCTCTATTGGGTGCAAAGGATGTGTTCTTTTTGCATTAGGGTTTTGATTTTAAGCTAGTTGTTAAGTGTAGGGTTTGTTGATTGTTTTGGTTGGGTGAGATGAACTGGTAGAATAGGTGGAGTGAGAAATCTTTAAATCATTGGGCTATGGAGTCAATAAAAGTCAAGGGTGTCTCAATAATGAATCAGAGTGTAGTGCAAAGCCAATCTAGCAAGGTTAATGGATCCTTTAAGGTTATGAGTGAAGTGGGATGGACATCGAGTTTGTGAATAAGGTAGGGCAAAGGGCAATCAAGAATCCTTTATCAAATACCTATGAACAAGGAGGTTTCAAATATGATTAGCACAAGATACTAAACATGAGCTAGGGCAAGCCATTTACTCTATGATAATATTTTGAACCAATAAATATCCAAGATAAACATGTCAGTGAAACATAGAAAGCATAAGAGCTTCTAACTTTAGTAAATTCACCTCCAGAATTTGGGAAAACATACAAGATCACAAATAACTTAATCTATGAAGAGGGAACTCCTAAACATCATAAATCAAGCTATAAAGAACTCTGAAACAAGTTGGTAAGCATGAACAAAGGGCAATATCGAACGAGACCTCTTTGACTTAACCTAGCAAACAATATTCCAAAGAGAGGTTTCAAGGCAGAGTTTTGACAGCTTCAAATAAGCAGGGCATACCATGAATCATACTTGTAAACTAGCATACTAATACATACATGAAACGAAACAAGCATAAGGAGGTTTGAAGAGCAACTAAGAATTCTTCAAACACAACCAGCAGAGGAAAACATTAAGGCTATAACAAACAGGAGAACTGAGGTGCCTCAAGGAGCATTTCTCAACCTATACTTTTCTAATTTATGGCAACCAAGAAGGATGAAACATAATGACAACAAGAAGACATGAAAAAACTAAGAGTACTTCACCATTAATCAAGCTAAGGAATCCTGCAAACAAGCTTCTCCATCATCAAGCCAAACAAGCCATTCATCAACTCCACAACACCAATTTCTTCTCCAAGCTCATAAAAACCATGTATTGCTCTCAAAGCTCATCAAATGCCAACATTTACAATGAAGCCCTCATGCTCTATTTATCTTAGCAAGAGAAGGAAAAAACCCTAAATAAGGTAGGAAAATGTCAAATTCATTCATAAATGTCATTTATTGCCAAGAGACCATGCAAGGCCCAAGGCACATAATATCCTAAGAAATAAATGCCATAATAACTATTTGCACCTAATTCTAGAGTGTTTTGCCTCAAAAAACTCAAAAATATCATTTTTCAATAAATGAGTGTGTTTTGTTGACTTTTGGTCCAAAACATACTTAGACAGTCCATTTGCGCAGCGCCACTTCAGCAAAAAAATAGGGTCCTTTGTGAGTAATTTTTGGACCCCTTCCCAATGTTGGATTTGGCTCCGTGATGGCTCGTTGGAAAGCCTGATGAGTCTACCTTGCAGAAATACTTGATTTTTCCTAAATTAGTGCCATTTTCCTGTCCAAAAATCCATTCTCCCAACACTGCTCTGTGTGCAACACCTTGCTTGAAAATGAGGCATAATGGTCAAAATTTAGGTATTTTTTGACCTTTTGGGGGGTCAAAAATGCTCCAAATGGTTTGAAATTTTGTGAGAAACTATTGATGATGAGAGGAATCCAAAAATTTCAATTTTACAAGTTGAGGATGCATCATGTGTTTGTGTAGCGCCAAGGGTGCTGCGCATAGAGGCCTCAAAATTTCAAAAAAAACAAAATCTTGTTCAAATTTGCCCAAAATTGGTGGAGTGGTCCCTCAAGAGGTCTTGGCCACCTTTTGAGAAGCTTCAACCAAAAATTCAAGTCTATCATGCTCTTTTGCCTCTTTTAGGTATTTTATCTACATGAGGGCCTCCTTCAGTTTGGCACAAGCAAGCTTGTGTTTCTTTGCATAATGCTTTGTCATCTACTGGAAAGCCTTATTTCTCACCTTTTGGACTACTGGGTGTAGCCCCCTCTTCCATCTCAACCTCATTGCTAGGTCTCCCATCACTTTGTGCATCATCATCTTGTTCATTGGGAGAGCTTTGAGCCTCACTGCTGCCTTCAACACTCTGATTTTTACCACTGTCATGACTGCTGTCATGACAATCAAGGTCATTTTTTAGCTCTGTTTTGTCCTCGTGGTCACTTGGCAAGTTTACTTTAGCATTTAATGATGTGTCATCAACCTCCATATCTATGTTTTTCTGTTTAGCTTGGTCATCAATTTATGGTGCATCCCTGTCAACATCACTACCATTTTGATTCTTCATTTCATCCTCATTGTGACTATGATCCTCTTGACTGTCTTCTCTGCCTTTTCTTTCTGCCTCACTGTCCTCTTCCATGCTTTGTGCCTTAAGACTGCTTTCTTTCCCATCAATGTCAAGGGCATCATTGTTTTATTTATTTGATGCTTTTTCAACTTGTGCAGGAGTCTGGGGCAAATTCGAGGAGGAAAAGAATATTTTTGACCAATTTTTGGCAACTCTGGCCAAACTTCCCTTGTGCGCAGCGCTACCCGATTGGTCGTTTCAATTGTGCCCTCTGCACGCCTTTGTGCGCAACGTTGGGCGGGTCGGGTGCCCTTGTGTGCAGCACCGGTGAGTCGGGTTGTCGTGCAGGCCTGTGCGCAGTGCCTGTTTCTTTCGTGCGGGTTGGGTAAGTTGTTGGGCCTATCGAGTCGTGGAGCACTGGTGTATGCGCAGCGCCTGAAGGATGTGGGCGGCTCGAGCCTCTGCACGGGCTATCGAGTCCTCCCTTGTGCGCAGTGCCCGTTTCTGTGGGCAGCTCGAGCTCTGACCTGGGCATGTGCGCAGTGCCAGTCTGTCTGTGCGTAGCGCAGTGTTATTTAACACTATCTTTCCTCCCCTGTGCGTAGCGTCAGAAAATTTTGCCCAGAATGACCAGAAAACCTCTGTTCTTCTTCTTTACACGTTTTTCCTCTCTTCCAAGGGCTAAAATGAATTTTGAAGTGGAACAAAAAGGCACCTTTATACTCTTTGAGAGAAATAAATCAAGGTTAGAACCCCACTTTACTTATGTTTTCCACTTTTTGCCATTCGACTGATGCTTTTTATCTCTGCAGGGTTTTGAAAGCTTCTTCAAGGCACTTTTTCTTCTTTTGTGGTGATGTTTGGCTGATGCTGATATAGAGGCCTTTTTCATCTCTTTTATCTTTGAAAACCTAGGCATTTATTCAAACTGCTTTAGGCATGCTGTTTAACAAATTGAAAACACAAATTTTTTCTTCTTTTGGCATTTTTGAATGTAGGTGATCTCAACATGTCCCTTTATCTCCTTACTAATTTTTTAGGTAAGAACATACTTATTTTGCCACAGAGTTTAAACAAATTATACCATGCCATGGGTTTCACTTGGCTACTTCTGATTTTGTGCAGGTGCCTACATTTCATTTGCCCTTGATCCCTTGGTGCTCTTTGAAGTTTAATACCTCATTTTCTGACCAGTAAGCTCATGTTTCAATCTTGATGTCTCATTTTGATACTCAACCTCATGCTTGCCTTTATCTTGACTTTTTGGGAGGATTTTGACTGTATTTGGAAATCTTAGGACCTCCTCACACTAATACCTTTTTTCAATCTCTCTCTTGTGTAGGTGAAACAGTGTTGTTTGTACAAACCCTGGAGAGCCCTTGGATGTCCTTTGAATGCCATCTGCTGTTAAGAAGGAGGCCTTATCATCTGTCTTGGACTTGTTTTGTGCATATTTTCAAAATCCTAGGTTTTAGGGCTGTTAGAGAAAAGTAAACAATGTTGTCTTCTAAGTTCTCTAAAACCTTTCAAAACACATTTATTATTTCTAAAAATCTTCAATGTGCATTGGATGGAGTTGACGTGACTTCTATCCTTGTAGTCCTTATACTGATTTCCTACTTTGGCACATTGTTTTTCCAATTAGTCACAAAAACCCTGATTCTCTAAAACATATGTTTGGTGTCTTTCTCTTTGCTGTAGATGGTCTTCTTGTGATGATTTCCCCCCATTACCTTACCTCTTTTTATGTTGATGGCAACCTTGATCATTTTTGCAGAAATGTGAACAAGGGCAGCTGTCCCTTGCAGAATTTGTGCTTTAGGCCAAGGAAGCCTTTCTTGAATGGCCTTTTGATTAGTTTTGGACAAATTTATTTGTCCTTTTTCTTCTTTGAATGCAGCTTGGAGGATGAATTTTAGCCGTGGGGCAAACTTTTTCCTTGTTCGAGGAGCCTCTGCATTTGTGCAGCGCCAAAAAGGGTAAACTTGCAGACAAGTTTTGAGGACCTTCCCGAAGTCGGATTTGGGCCCGTGATAGCTCGTTGGAAATATTAACTTGTCTAATTTACAAATATACAATTTTTTCCTTGATTGGAGTTGATTTGACCTGTTAAAAGTTGAGTTTCCAAAGACTGGTAAAAAAGTGCTGAGTGATGGTGCATAAATGCAGAGTGATAATGCAGACAACTTTTGGAGGCTTTCATTAACTCCAAATTGAGCTCATGATAGATCATTGGAAATATATTCAAGTCTAGTTGTATTTTGACTCATAAATAAAGTCATTTGGACACTCTAGCGATGAGAAAACCTGATTTTCCCAAGGTCACTCCAGCAGTGCAGAAATTCTCTTGGGACACCTGTATTTTTTATATTTCTCCCAAACCATGATACCTGTGTAAAATTTGAAGGATATTTTTCTTCTTGGGCCTATATTGGACAAAAAACTCTCTCACTTTTGTCAAATTCATCTTTGTTTCGTCAGAAACATAGTTTGAAGCAAAACTGGCCCTAGGTGTGACACATGGCTTATCTCTTGGAATGAATTCTTGGAAAATGATGGAGGCATGATGTTTATGAGTTGGTATGGACTTATGCTTGCTTACATGATCTATAAAATGAATCCTTTGCTCTTATGCCTCTTTTTCATACCAAATCCTAGCTTAGTTGGAAGAGGAAATTAGGGTTTGGTGTAGGGGATTTAGGACTGCCTTGTGGAGGGAGGGGAATGAAGGGGTTAAAGGTTGTCTAAATTCTTGGGGAAATTTTGGGGGATAGGGATAGATGTTAGAGAGTAGGGGAAAGTGGAATTTCAAGAATTGAGTGAGGGGAAATGGTCCAAAAGGGAAAAATACAGGCCTAGTCTCGAAAAGTGTCAAATTGAAGCAATAGGCTAGGTTTTGTAGAAAAATGATGAGTTTGAGGGATAGGAGTGATGGGAAGTGTTTATGAAGGTATATTAAGGATAGGAGGAGGTGTAAGAGCAACGGGATACAAGCCTTGTTGATGTCTAACCATGGAGGTCATGAAACCAAGAAAAATTCCCTTAAAAGCCCTAGATGGACAATGGAGGAGTTAGGCAAAACAAAAATAGAGGGTTGGGGCCAAAGGTGGCAAAACATAGTGATAATGAGTGGCATGAGATCATGATGGGTCCTTTGGGAGTAGTGAGCTAACCTTGACATGATGGGATGATGAAATAGTGAAAATTTATCCTAAGGATAATGAAGGCAGTAAGATTTCTAAAACTCACAATGCTCATGAACTTTGTTTCAAGAAATCTAGGATAAGTATTTAGTCATCCATGAGAAGCAAAAATTATTGATAACTAACAAAGTTATGTGTTTATGACAGTATGATGCAGGGGATTGCATTGCAACAGACTGCCATGAAATATTGAAGAAGGCTCAGGTTGATCTTTCCCTTGGAAGCTTTGGGAACCCATGGGGATTGAGTCATGGTATTTGTTGCTAGTCTTGTTATTTTGGTCTCTTGTGATTTATTGCGCTTGATTTTTCGTCTTGATTACATCTAGTGCATGGCCATGCCACTTTGTTGTGGTGTCGTATTGCTTTTGGTCTTCTTCTTGTTTGTTCTTGTTCTTGACTTTTGTTTGAGAGTCTTGGAAATTTGTTGGGAAAGAGGAAAGTTGATGGAGCTCAGGGAGAGCTACGTGGAACCTGATAGGTAATGAAAGACTTAAATGAAGCCTGGTGCATGTATAAGGGTAGCCGAAGGTAATAATATGACAACCAGTTGGATTGGTTGGGTCCATTTAGGTAATTGGGCAGTGGCAGAATAGTCGCGAGAAAGGTAACACAAAAGGTAAAGAGAATGGATTTGAGGTATTAGATGCCTTGGCTATGTTGGGAACTATCGTTCTCAACGTTGTGCACGAATAAAGGAATTTCTCGTAACCTAGACCTTATGATATCTAGGATTTGTGTTGTCATCGTAATTATGTTGATGTTTATATATGTATACATGTATGCATGTCGTGTCTGACAGGTCGTCATGGATCATGATTGTTTAAAGCTAATGTTTATATGTATATATGTGTGTATGTATGTCGTTGTGTGACAAAATCATGGTTTCTTTATGCTAATGGTTGTATATATGTATGTATCTATGTATCTATGTCACTATATGACAATGTTTTCAATGATCATTCTTATGGAGGAATGATTTCTTGTGCGGGTGAATGGAATGAAGAGATTCTTGGTCTTATGAGGAATCAAGTGGGAAGAGTAGTCCTGACAGATCTATGAGGTCATTATCATGTGGATATGAATTGATATTATATGCTTGTATTATGCCTATGTTTATGTTATGGACATGTAATGCTAAGGGTCACATCAACGAAGTGAAAGTAGTGTGATCTGCGACATGTTAGGATAAGCATGGACAGTGGAAAGACACTAGAAGCAAGGTTGCATGTGGGGTCAGTGTGTGGTCTATGTATATGCAATATTACTGTTGTGTATATGTTGCGCATGTTGTATATTCAATGATTGTACCTATGTTGATGTGTACATGTACCATATGTAGTATTGTGTACATATGATGTTGTATGTTTGTTGTATATATATGGTGTAGTGTGTATATTGCATATGCAATGTTTGGTATAGATGGTGTTGTACATGTTGGATATGCGGCATTGTGTACATATCGTAATGTGCGCAAGTTGGATATGCGGTGTTGTATGCATATGGTGTTGTGCACATGTTGGATATGCGGTGTTGTGTACGTATGGTGCTATATACATGTTGTACATGCAGTGCTATGTACATATGTTGTTGTGTGCATGTTGTACATATGGCACTATGTACATATTGTGTTGTGTACGTGTTTTCCACGTGATGTTGTGTGCAGGTGGTGTCATGTACATGTCATGCATGTGGTGTTGTATACATGTGGTATTGTGTACACATTACACAGGTGGTGCAATGTACATTTGGAATTTTGTACACGTTGTACACGTTGTGCAGGTGGTGTCGTGTACATGTGATGTTGTGCACACATTGTGAAGGTAGTGTTTTGTACATGTGGTATTGTGTACATGTTGTGCATAGGGTATTGGTATACATTTGGTATTGTGTGCATGTCATACATGTTGTGTTGCAGGCATGCAGTACTATGTATGTGCATGGTGTAGTCGTGGTATCATGATATGTGTATTCGTTGTGTTGTACTTGGTATATGTATATGTATTGTGTGGTGTTGTACATCGGATATAGATGTATGTGTTGTGTTGTATTGTACACCGGGTGTAGGTGTATGTGTTGTATGTTGGTGTAGATGTATGTGTTGTGTTGTATTGTACATCGAGAGTAGGTGTATGTGTTGTATGCCAATGTAGGTGTATGTATTGTGTTGTATTGAACACCGGGTGTAGGTGTATGTGTTGTATGCCGGTGTGGGTGTATGTATTGTGTGGTGTTGTACGATGTGTATGGATGTCTGTGTTGTGATGTACACTGTGTGTATGTGTACATGATTGATCAGAAGCAAAGGCACTGGGTGCTTGCTGAGTGTGGAAACCGATCCAGTATGTGTACAAAAGAACAAAGGCAAAAGTAAGGACCGACAAAGGATATGTATAGGTATTTTATTCCAGTTTTATTATGCACATGATCTATTGTTTTGACTTACATGTGATTTATGATTATGGTTTATGCTGATTTCATGTGACTCATGATTTTAATTCATGATGGTTGTGTTTTGAGCTAACTAGATGTGATATACACGATGATTTGATAAAACAACTAGTTTGACTTGTTGTGACAGGAATAAAACAAAAGTGCAAGTGTACCTTATTGATGGGCTACTAATGAGGTATGATTTGAAGTTATTTGAATTTGTTTGAGTCTAATGGAAATTATGTGCTTGGTACAAGAGCATGGGAATGCCCGATTTGATGGTTGAAACTCACTACAAGAACTAGCAACGCTAGCAAAAGGACTTGGAACATGCAACAGTATGTTGGTGAAGCACTTAAGGAGCAGGGCCATTTTGGGACATTGGTACCCAATAATGTCCATTGATTGGCATGAGCATGCTATGACCAATATGATGGTTTTGAGGTAGGGATATGCCTTGGTTTTTTTATCTTCCGATGCGAGGAAGCCTTGCCAAGGAATGGACTGATCGGGATTGGGGTGCCAACAGAACTTGGAAGGTGAGCGACTGCATGGAAGGGGGTGACCGGATTGCCCAAGGGACTATGTAGTAGAGAAGGGAAGGTCAGGGATGAAATTTTGTTGGTCATCAACATTTCCAGATGGAATCAGATGCACATTGGGAGTGCACCCCGAACGAATGAGCCGGTAACTATTCACTGAGAGGACAAGTGGCGTAGGATGGTAGCACTGGAAATTGGATGCAGCTCTGACTTTGGCAGTGGATTCTAGACTTCCTGTGAAGGAGGTGAATCCTGGTACTACCTTTGAGGGTGGAGGTGTGAACCTCTGGATCCCCTTGTTGCAAACGCACACATCATATCCTTTTATTTGTTGGTTGAGAAAATGTGTATATGTGTATGTGCATATTAGTGTAAATATTGTATCGAGCTGGATTTATAAAGCTCCCTAGACAGTATGGTTGTATATATTATTGTTATTGCAAATATTGTAATGAGCTATGATATAAAGCTCCAGTAAACTATATGTTTGTCAATGTTCATCAATGGTCATTGTAAATACTTCAATGAGTTGTGTTGTAAAGCTCCATAGGTAGTATGTTTCATTTTTAGCAGTTTGTTGGTTTGTGGGTATCACTTAACAACAAGTACAGTGTTCCCCCAGGAGGGGAGGGGGGGGGGTTCTATAACAATCCTATTTAAAAATCCATATAAAATATATAAGACCAAGGTCATGGGACACATATTCCAAGCTGAATGGTGGGTAAAACATCCTAGTGGATGTTCATTTCGGTTATCATGGCTAAAGGAAATTGGCAATGTCAAAGGCTTTGGAAAGGCATGAGACATTAATTAACATTTTATTTATGAAAATAATGGAAAATAAGAGAAAAGGAAGGTGAAAGGTCACAGGTTGCATGTGAGGAGGAAAATGAAGGAAAATAATGGAAAATGAACAAAATAGAGGCCTCATTGATAAAAAGGCTTTTGAGGATCAGTTGGAAAGTTTTTTCTCACACGTATGACTGTCATTCTATTCTCTCTCTCTCATACTATTGGTTACTTATAGTTTTCTTGGAGCACTCTTGGAGGAGTGTGGCATACTTTGGATTTGGAGCAAGAAGGTAAAGGAAATGCATGAAAACGCAAGAGGACATCAGGATCAGTGGCTACAACTGGATTTCTTTGCAGGTACCGAGTTGCATGTGTGCTTTCATCCCTCGTTTTGGCATGCATGGTGTATGCATGTGGTTTCTTGGTCATGATCTATCATTGGCATGGAGGATTGCCTGGATTAACAGTGGATTTTCCTAGCCTTTCCATTTCCTGGATAGCCATGGCGTTGTGGGTTCAGTTTCATTGTTTGTTTTTCTAGTTGGTTCTCATGTGCCTTTGCCTATGGGTTGAGTTACTAGTTCCTGGAGCCTTGGTTGGACAAATGCTCTGGAGCCGACGACAATTTGGGTTGAGTTAATAATCTTAGAGCCTTGGTTCGACAAACGCTCTGGAGCCCTAGGTGAGTTGAGTTACTAGTCCTAGAGCCTTGGTTGGACAAACGCTCTGGATCCCATAAACAACTGGGGTTGAGTTACTAGTCCTGAAGCCTTGGTTGGAACAAACACTCTGGAGCCCTGGACAACTTGGGTAGAGACCAATCTGGTGATGGTTGTGATTTCCGACCATGAGGTGGAATCACTAGTTGAGCGTTGAGGTGGTTTGGCCTCTGGAAGCCCTGGTTTGGCTTTGATGGATTTGGTTTATGAGATCCCACATTCATGTTTGGAATATGGAACAAGGGTGATTAGCTGAAGAGATATTTAGCTCAGCCATGTCTATGGTCGGGTGGAACATGGAAGTCCCAAACTTGGTTGCATTTTTCTTATGGCAATAAGAGCTCTTTTCCTCCCGTATTAATGGGTAAATATGCTTGATATTTTGTGGCTTATATGGTTGTTACGTGCTTGTCATTTCTGTTGCTTATATGTTGGTTATGATTGAGTTTTATGATGGTGATGAAGTATGGCTTCATCGTGTTTTGATTTGTAATTGAATGAACAACATATATATTCCCAAATAGACTTTAATGCAGTTAATGTGATGTAGCAAAAATGCTTCTTAGCGATTATTAGATAAGTACTAGGCCCCTATGCTCAGGTCTGTTGTTTACACCTGTACATTACATATTTGTGATATGTTTGACGAAATTCTTGTCATGGCTAGTAGGGGTCCAGTCTATGCCTTGTCATGGTTTTTGCAAATACATCATTGTTTCGCTATTATATTTCATGTATGAGTTGTCATTGAGTTCTGGGTAGTGGCCCGAGCTCTGGGCTTGAAAAAGTGCCTTAAATCCCGTAGACGCAGGCACATGTCTGTCCAATTAAGTCTCTGGACGCATGCATGCCTATGTCATGGGAGCATCCAGAGCCTCCCAAACGCACCCATGCTTATACTGTGGGAGCATCCAAGGGTTAAGTGGGTTAAAAACTTAGTGTGACCCATGGGCTAATTACCTGAGTGGTTGGGATGGTTCCTGGGAGTCTTGTTGTTGACGTGGAAGGTATGTACGATGTGTTTTTGTCGATTCCATTTCCTTAAGATCGCCTAGGAGTTTGAATCTGATCATAGTAGCCTCTTGTCACATGTTTACCCCAGTTGGCCGGTTACTTGGGTAGATGTGGGATGAGGGTGTTAGAGTAAAATTTCTCAAGGGACGGTGAAGGAATTATGAGGCATCCAAACTTGTTTTGGTTTTGTGATATCTTGATTGGTTTTTGCGAGATCATAATAGTTTGATGACGGAGGTGGTTTAACCTCTTGATTCATGCTTGGAATATAACACATGGGTGATTGGTTGAGAGAAACATTTGGTTTAACTCAATCTACAGGTCAGGTGGTATGTGGAAGTCCCTGACTTGATTGGATTTTGCATAAGTTAATAAGAGATATTTTCCTATTGTGTTTTATGAGCATTTGTACTTATTATTATGTGGCTTTGATGGTTGTTCTGTCATGGTTAATATTCTAGTTATTTGTTGGTTATAAGCATGGTTCTATAATATGCTCTTGTTATGCTTGATAAGTTAATGAATGGTAGCTTAATACACGGGCTAACAAGTGTGGCTGTAGCTACTTGAGAGGGCATAAAACCTTCTCGGTGATTTCCATCTAAAGTACAAAGATTTATACTCATATATGCATTCATGACCTGTAGCTTACATGTTTACCATGTGTTTGACGAAATGCCTAGTATGTTTTGGTCAGTCTAGGTCAAGTTTTTGACTCAAGTTTGTATGTTTAACCTTATCGTTATGTCATTTATCATTCTCATAAGTTACAGGCAGTTATGGGCACTGGTTTAGAGGTTGGCCTAGAAAAGGGGCTCAAATCTCAAGATTTCACCCTCTGAACTAGATATTTTGGGCTTTAACCGCACTTAGGCAGTGTTTGCATGCAGTTGGAGGCCTATAACCGCATTGGCCTTGCCATGCATGTAGTTGAGGCTTTGGGTGAGTGAAACAAGGTTCCAATTCAGGAATTAACCACCTGGAATGTTTCTTCAACTCCTAGGTGATCTGTCTTCTGGCCAATAAGTCTCAGTTGTAGGCCCCACTTCCTTAACTAGAACTAGGAGGTTGGGTCATGTCACAGTGGCCCTCTGCTTCACATTTACCCAAAGGGCTTGTAAAAGTGGGTAATTGTGGGGTGGCAGTATTACAATGTCCCCATGATGAATATAGACTTTAGAATTCCCTCTTCCCCATCCCTTGTATAGTCTATCAATTCCTCCTATGTGACCTTTAGGTCCCTATTGGTGACATTGATATATACTTGCATGACTAGTGACATTGATATACCAAGGACTCTCATTTTGTCTTTCATATTTTCCATGATATGTGATATTTTGTTTATACTCTATATAGTTTTGGATTGATCATAATAATATTTAGTTTTTTATTTCAATTATAAATGATTTCAGTAAAACTTTAGATTGTAATTTTGAGCCAAAAAACAACTTTCAACCATATTTCAACTTTTAAACAAAATTTCACTAAAATATTTTGGTCAATAACATTTTTTTGTGTTTTTTATTATTGTTGTCATATATTCTAGGCCAAAAAGTTATTTTTTTTACGTGTGTGGGTCAAACTCCTTGCTTACCTACATCCCTTTACAACAAACAAAATTGCAAAATAATGGCCATGCAATCAATGTTAAAGAAAAACAATACCAAAGAATGATTCAAGATATTGTACTTATTTGGCTACTAATTTGTGTTATTTCTAATAAAGATTTCAATGCCTTTGAGAATTATTATTGGGGTTATATCTTTTTATAATTTTTTTTTGTCACTTCATTAAAGACATATGCCTTTCAAAAGAGGTTATAAAATGGAACCAAACACAAAGATGGATGAGTGATAATCGTTATCTACATTGTTTCCTATTGACAATATGCTCCTTACGAGCTCAACATACTTAGTCTTAACAAAATTGACACTGACCGTACTTTAGGCCAACTTGAACTCTTAGATGAAACCTTGGCTACAGTAGCATACATCATCGTAACCAATCGATCAAGTGGGGAAGCCCTACATAATGATCAATGTCTAGATACATTTGCCAATACATTTGACATTACGTTTGACATATAATTATAATGTTGTGAGAAAAGTGAAAATAACAAACGTCTTATTAGTTGATATAGATTTATGAAGGAACAAAATGAAATACATATGTAAAGAGAAAACAAAGATACAATGAAAGAACATAACTTCAACTAATTAATAACAAGTATTGGGAACAAACTGGCTCAAGCGATGATAGCTTATCTCTGAGAAGAGATGTGACAACTACATGCCTTTTGAATTGTGTCACAACGAGGCTCAAATGAATTTTTTTTATCATAAAGAACAAGTGTGAAACCTTGACCCTAGGAGATGAAGCGCCAATAATTTTGAGCCCCATTGGGGTAAGTCGGACTAACAACTTCCCAGGGTCGTAACTTTGTTATACAATCTTCGTTTGGTTATCACAATACCTTGTTTCGAAGATCTCCATGAGGAGGCAAAACAAAATTATGTGAAATGAAATCAAACACTTTTTTGGTCTGTTCGTTTTCCTAGAAAACGTCTTTTAGGATCTTAAAACAGTTTCAAAAGTTTAGGACCCGAAAAAATGCCAAAAATAGAAAGATGTGCTAGAATTAAGGAAACTGAAAGGAAACAATATTGAGGTTCAAGTGGAATAGGCGGTGACCACCAATATCCACCTGAATCATTAGTGGTGTCGATGTTATATATTTTACTCAAATACCCTATTACAATACTATTTCTTATCTCAATTAGCACAAAAAGTACTATAACATTAATTCTCTCAAATCATTCTTACAACACGTTAAGTTTTAGATTTCCTTTTCACCAATTTCAAAGATATGTCACTTTACTTTTATTTTAAATAATAAATTAGAAGGAAGTTATAAACTTGTTGATGACTTCTTCTTGGCTAAGAGCTAGTTTTTTTTTCGGATGTAACGAAACTAGTTAACGACCCAAGACCTAGAGACATCTCGTATGAGTGAAAGCTTGCCCCCTTACGAACCACCAATGAGTAATTCCAGGTGGCTTGGTTTTATTTAAATAACAGTAATGAGTAAGACTGCATTTGTGAACAACAACCAAGAATGACTATCCCACCGCTGATTTGACAACTAAATTATGATAAATTTTTCGACTCTGTATTAAAAAACTAAAACCCTTATTAATAATATTTTTAAATGAATTATATATTAATATACAATTTACTCTAGAAAAAATTATCAACAATATAACAAAAAATCTACACTAAAAAATTTATAAATTCCAATTCTATATATTATCATAATGCAAATTAAATATAATATTAAAAAAGTAACCTTATATTTTCCAAAAAATAAAAATAAAAAAAAAATGCCTTGACAAATTCACGTTACAATAACCCCACGATTTTCATCTATCCACATTTTTCACAATTTTTTTGAAAATCCTCTTCTATTCAAATATACATAATCGATTGAACATAAATTATTTTTATCCTCGTAGGTAGTTATTTATTTATAAATTAACATTATTATCCATGGATATACTTTCACTTAAAATAGCGTTATTATTGTCACCACATATTTACTTTAAAATAGCATTATTATCCTCACCGGCTCCTTGATTTAAAATAGCATTATTATTAATTTCACCATCCATGATATACATCTTCCTCCTATCATTTTGCAGTTTTAACAAAATATTTGATCATCATAACCAAAACTAAAACTTAGGAAAAAGGGTTTAAAACAAAAACAATAAAATGGGAAAACGAAAAGGTTCTGGAAAAGGGGGGAGAAGGCAAAGGCAAAGGGGTGGATGAACCCTAATCCCCTCCAGGAAGCAGAAGCAGAAGGAGAAACCAAACGAGAGCCGTCACCATCACGTGTCGTCGGCGTACTAAACTGACGGGGCAAGGCAAGGCAACGCAAGTTCTTTAAGGAGGCGTGATGAATAAGCAACTGTTTGCCACATGGCTTATTCTGATTGGGCATGGGTGCCTTCATGTGCGTGATGCTTTCTTTGCCAGCGTGGCCCCTGACCGGTCGTCTCCGCCTTCCAAGTAAAATTGTCATTGGAAGGAACTATTTGTGACCGGGACGGTAACCGCCTATATAATTTGCGATTATAAACGCTTAAATAAATAAACAAAAAGGAAGAAAGAAATGACACAGTGGAGTGGGTGGTTTCGTATTTTCTTTCTTTTTTCCTATTTTTATCGTTATTAAATATATTCTTGTTCGTGCTCTTCTTCCATGGATGATGGCAGGGCAGGGTAGAGTAGTTTTTAGGGATTATTGCCTCCACGCCTTCTGCTCGCAAGACGGTCAGTGCGGTGCCTCGAGCCACCGATTAGGCTCTTAATCGACCTCCGAAACCCTCGGATTAAACAAAACCTAAGAAACAAAAACTCCAAGCCTTAACAACAACAAAAACAACCGACGGAATCCATCAATCTTTCTTTCTTTTCACAGGGGCCGCGCGGGGGAACGATCGATCGATCGATCGGATTGCTGCCTTCCATTAGTTTTGGCTGGTGAGATTCCAACCCCTGAGTTGTTCGGGCAATTTATTTCTTTCTTTTGCATGGAACTTTCTTTTTTATAAATTTGAAATATGGAAGCGGGGAATAGGAGACGTAGGAGAAGAAACTTGAAATAGTTATGGTTATTTTATCAGAAAAATACATACACAGCTAGGGTTTGTTTAAATGAATACGTGTCCTAGGTCGTCGATTCCCGATTCGTTTTCATTGCTTCTTGATTCGTGTTTCTAATGAAGAGTCACACGCATACCCTTTTATGGATCCGATCAATGCTATTTCATCCAACGAAGTGTTCTTTGAATACGCCCATTCTTCTTATCCATTATGATTGTTTTAAATTTGGGTTTCTTTCCGATGTGATTCGCTTCTCTCATAACCATCTATCGGATTACGTCGACAGGGTCTGGACTTCATTCGGATTCCTTCTACACTTATGTTGGGCGTGGGCGATTGGTTTTTGTATCCGTCATCGCAGAGGAACCATTTGTCAATCGTTTTTGTCACAAATTTGGCCACAATTACCATTCTACATGTTCAATTATTCACCTGCATTTTTTCCCTTCGCCTTTACCGAACTCTAATTGCAGCCACACTTGGTTAACTATATTAGCCATGCAGTTTTATCATGTTCCATTTCCATGGCCACACATGAAAAGTTTCCCTCTGATGCATTGACTTTATCCGGTGGAAAACTTGAGCACAAATGCCGTCAGTGAACTCCATGTAAATCACTCAAAAATTCCAAAGTTTTAAGCCTTCCAAGTAGAGAATAATATGGTGCGAGGTGGGTACCAGTGCCATGAAATGCAAAATTGTTACATTCCTTATTTCTAAATTCGTTACAGGTAAACTGAAGAGCTCGCAATTGGCTATTGTGCGTGATACGTGAAGTTCAAGCATAAATTCCTTCTTGTGATCTTACACTGAAATGAGCCTCCTATTTCCTAAAAAAAATTGCGAAGTTTCTGTTTCCATCTTTAGTTTATTTGTAAATGGGAGGTCACCTAAGCTAAGCATTTATCATTTCCCCCAGTACTTCATCACATTGTCTACTAAAATGTTTGATCTAGATCATGCCTCGAAGGGGAACAAACTACGAATAACATTTAAGGACTGGATTTTTCTGCTGCTGGTTTCTAATTTGTAAATTGAATTGTAACTGTAGTTGGGATGTTATCGTCAACAGTTGTCCATTCATTTATTCTGAATGTAAACATTCAAAACAGAACTGAGTGTAGAACTATGCCAAGTAAACATTCATTTTAACCCGTCCATTAGTCAAAGTGTCAAGAAAGAGCAATATTAGTTATATGGGCCAAAATAAGTTCTTGTTGTATAGGTGTATTGGTTGTATGCAAGATAATCCCAATTGAATGTCTTTCTTTGTCTGATATGTAAATGCATTTCTTGAAGTTCTGTTCTTGTGAATTTGTCCAAAAATGTTTTAAATTGGTGTTTGTAATGTCTCACTATCTGTTTGTGGATGTGGTTACAGAGAAATTTTGCTTTTAGATGTTTCGGATAATTTCGTGTTTGAAGAAAGCTTCCATGTAAAGAATGGCATTTTATGGGGATTATAGCATCGGTGGTGATCGAGACCAAAATCTGGCAAATGAAAAGGTTGAAGAGAGCAATTATAGAGATGGAGAGATAGCTCACAGTTCCTTGGGTAATGGCAGGGTAGATGCGAGTTCAAGTGATAAAGAAGTAGTTGGACAGTATCAAAGTGACAAAGAAGTAGTTGGACAGTATCAAAGTGACGATGAAGTGACAGGTAATAACAGGATTCATGATAAAGATGATGAACCTATTACTGGTAGGCGGCATGGTTTACAGCATCCATCGAGGAGGATGGTAGGCAAATGGGGTTCAGATTTTTGGAAGGATCGTCAAATGATTGATAAAGGGGAAGTTTCTGATTATGAACAAGAGTCAAAAAAGTCAGACTCAGATTACCAGGTCGAGGAAAATTTTGTAAATAATGCATCAGAGGGTGGAGAAGACCAGTCAGAACCAGCGGATTATTATGGTGAGAAGAACTTTGGAGAAAATCAAAGAGACCAAGCAGGGGTTCCTGTAGATGACATGTTGTCGGATGATTATTATGAGCAAGGTGGGGAAGATCAAAGTGAATCATTATCAGGTAAAGAGGGTAACAAAGTAAGAAGCTTAAATTCCAGGTTTTCGAGTAGGGATGCTAATAATAACAAGAATCTTGCAAAGGGTCTAAAAGCAGTAAAATCAGATTACGATGACGATGAGGACTATCATGTAGAGGATGGTGAGGATGAGGAAGATGGTAAATTTCAAATGCTTAATCCTTCTTTATCGAGTGACCAGGATAGATTTATGTATTTTTCAGTATCAAGGCTCGTTAGAATTTCTGTTCGTGTTGTAGTAAATGTAACGTCTTTGAGTATAGGTGTTATCAATTTTTAGTTAAAAGTAAGAAGTGTCTAATGTTTCCCATCAAAAAAACTGTAGAAGATGACCCTGATGATGCTGATTTCAACCCTATATCTGTGGGCTATGGCAGAGGTAGACATCAAAAGCGGAAGGTAAGGATTTGCTTACAGAATGCATCATCATATTATCCATTAGAAGAGAAAATTATATAAAGAGAAATCTATTTTCAAAGAGAAAATGATATAAAGATAAATCTATTTTCATGACATTTAACTGAGGAAGGTTAGTCTCTCTGGTCACAAAGGTCAGAATATTTTATTAAACATAAGGAAACAACTAAAGATCTTTGAAAAGCATTTCCTCACAGGCAGGTTGTTTCTGCCACTGTTCAGGGTAAAAATGTAAGGTCAATGTACTGCATTGTTCTATATGACCTGAACTTGCAAATAATAAACTGAATTTGTATATTTTTGTTGTACAAAATCAGAACTTAATTTTGATTAGTTATATCTTTGTTTTCATAATTTTAAGTCTTGGTTGAATAAGTGCAGTGCACTGTTTGGATTTAAAAATGGAATAGTGATTAGTTAATGCCCAATTTGAAATCTGCATTTGTACACCAGGTCTTGCATTGTAGGCCTTGGAATAAGACATTTATTATCTTTATTTATATTAGCCTCCAACAAAGAGTGGCATATGGAAGTATTTGTAGGGCTTTAATGCATCTGTTTAGTAGGTGTCTTTTGTGGTTTTCAGTTAGTATATAATCTGGGCAGCGTACTATTTATGTTGCCTAGACTATTGCTTTTATCAAATTTTCATGTCAGATGTTCTTTGTAGATGGTTATCTTTAATGTTCTCTTGAGAATTAGAAAAAAAGTGAGGATGATTTAGAAGATGGGTACTTTGAAATTGAATAATTACTAGTCTGTCTCTTGCCAGGTTGAGCATTCTGAAAGCGAAGATTATGTAGAAGAAAAAGATGAGGAAGAAGATGCAGATTCTTTGGAGAGTGATGAAGAGTATACTGGGCGTAGCTATAGAGCTAGACGCAGAATTACAAGATCTTTACATTCTGGTAAAGAGGCAAAAAGTGTCTCTACACGTCAAAAGAGAGGTAGGATAATATCAGATGACGAGGAATCTTCTGCTCAGGATACAGATGAAGACAGTGATGAAGACTTTAATCGACAATCGAGGAAGGTCACATCATTTCGTAAAAGGGGTGGGAGTCGACAAAATGCTTTTGGGAACAAAGATGTTCGTTCAAGTGAACTGCGGACTTCAAGTAGATCAGTTCGTAAAATATCATATGCGGAAAGTGAACAAAGTGAAGATGAAGAAGAGGAGAGGGCCAAGAAACGGGTCAAGGTTTGTGTCAAACATACCTTGAAATAGTGATAGTATTCAGAAATAGTGATAGTATTCAGTATGGATTTTCTACAAAAAAACTTCAAGAAATTTGAAATTGTTACATTTGTGAATGTCATCTAGTTTAAATAATTGGACAATTCTGGAAATTTAAGGATATTGTTAGCTCTGGCTTGCTGATGATTGTAGGCTCATTAAGCCATAAAATAGTAAACTACAACATTTTGAAAATATTATTTGTGCCAAGATGTCTTGTAATATTATTTTAGATTGGTTGCTTTAGAATTTAGTGTGACAGTCATTGTTTGAAATATAATGATTCTATGCTAATATTGTCAGTGTGCCAAGCTGCTTTGGTATGGGGTTCATACTATTTCAGATGGGTCGCTTCAGAATATGTGTGATATCATTCAAGCACATCTTGTTAAGTCTAGTTGACTCAATTAATTATTATATTTACTTTTATTTTAAATTTAGCTTAATTAGTAATGAAACATTTGCATTTGAATTGATTTTCCAAACATGTCCCTAATTCATAGGTATAAGAGGGTCAGTTAATTGTCTGCTGTTTCTGAGCAAGGTCCTTACAAATTGTTATATTTAAGAACTTGCAAGCGTGTTATTCATGTCTCTTGTATCAAAATAAATTCAGATACAAAATATCAAAATAATTCTTCATTTGTTATATTTAAGAACTGGCATGTGTAATTTTTATCTAATATATCAAAATAAATCTTACTTTTCAGTCTTTGGTGCTCTAATAAATTTTCTTCAAATTATTTTTTAGTGGTGAGTGGGAGTGATCTTCATTTTACTATCTTTGTTTGTGATTCTTGTGTCCTGTAATTTTTCTTTTAGCACTGGCAGAAGTGAAGTGATTTCCAGTCCCGTGTTGCTTTATTTTAGTTACCAAAATCTAACAACTATATATAAACTAGCATTGATCCACCTTAACATTGGATCTGTTATGTTTTTTTGATCCCTCTTGAATATATCTTGGATTAGGATGTATCTATGCTACTTGTTCTAGTGGTCAGTTATCAAAGTTCAAATGGAATGTATTTCATATTCTTAGTTTCTTTGGTTTACCATATTTGGTAAGGACACATTTTATGCTGGGAAAAGTTCTGTATTTGTCAATGTACATGTCTGACATTAAACAAATTTATCAATCTCTGCAGATTTCGATAGAAGAGGCTGAGGAAGATGATGCTGATGCAATTGAGAGAGTATTGTGGCATCAACACAGAGGAATGGCCCAAAGCAGTCCAACAGAAAAACGACAGCTTGAGCTGGTTGTCTTGAACATGACATTGGATGGGGAGCTAGATTGGAGTGAAATGGAGTTCTTGATTAAGTGGAAAGGACAGTCATATATGCACTGTCAATGGCAATCTTTGTCTGAGCTTCAACATGTAAGCTGTAAATCAATTTTCAGATAGAGAGGGTTATTTCAAATTTATGGTTTTATAGATAACTCTTACTCTTGCTTTCTGGCTAAGAAACATAATTTAGAATCGTCATTTTTGTAGTTGTCATATGCAAATTTTGGTAAACAAGCCATTCATTAGATAGATGACCAAATCATAACAATGTGATTAATCCGAAAGACATCTCTATCTACTTTATGGATCACAAAAGTCTTAGATCTAACAAGCCATTCATTGTGATGATTATACAGCTGAGTGGATTCAAAAAGGTATTAAACTATATGAGGAAGGTGGAGGAGGAACGAAACCATAGGCGGGCACTTTCACGAGAAGAGGTATGTTACATATGAATGGTAAAAATTGAGCTCAATTGCGAAGGCTTAAAGGGAAAAACCTTTTTTTTAGTCATCTGATTTTCATCATGATGCTCTATTGTTTTACTCTTTTGAAGCGTTTACAGTCCTTGCTTCATCATTTATTTTTGCTAAATTAAATGTTGGCTAAAACTTTGCTTCTCAATTGTTGAATTATTCTTGTGTGATTGCATTTACAGGCAGAGGTCCATGATGTCGGCAAGGAAATGGAGCTAGAGCTTCTTACTCAATATAGACAGGTAGTGCCTGGATATTGGACTGACTTGTATAATCTAGCTTGCTGTCATAAGAAAGCTTTATTTTCAGCATTAGTTATTTGATTATTTGAATTAATCAAAAAGTTACGTGGCATCTGTGAATAGGTTGAGAGGGTCTTTGCAGACAGAACAACAAAGATTGATTCTGAGAATGAGGTCCAGGAATATCTAGTTAAGTGGAAGGGGCTCTCATTTGCTGAAGCAACCTGGTATATTAATTGTTATGCATCGTGATTCTAGTTGTATGAATGCTTTTTAAATCAGTAAAATAAAATCATATTCTGCTACCTCAATTCAGTCCTTCAATATAATCAGACAGGTTACTGAATATCTAATCAAACTTGAATATATTTTATAGAGGTATGATTAATAGGACTGATTTGGATCTCTTGACTTAGAAATTCATTTTTTGCTATCTGAATGTCTACAGCCCTGATTCTATTAAATTTTTTACCTGAAAATTGAAATCCCTTATTTCCTATACAACTGTCTGCAGGCTTGACTTTACTAGCTTTTTACCTATGTGCTTGCAGTTCACGTCCCTTCCCTTTTTTGATCTGCCATTTGCTTTTTTTTTTCTGATCTTTTCATGCTTGGTACCCAAACTTGGCAGGGTGCTGACACCATGTATTTTCTTGGTCATCCTCACTATCAACCATAACCTTTTTCTTTTACCCTGTTTAGAAAGGCCTTTGTATTATCCATCCTCCTTGAATATCCTAGAGCATATCCCAGTAGCCCACCATTATTCTTCTTGAAGATCTGATTTCATGGTGAGGCTGTCAATTTGACCGGATATGATTAATCTATTGGTATACTCCTTGGATTGCTCTTAGGAAGGCCCTGTGTTTTTTGGTTCTTTTGTTGTTTTTTCCCTTTTTGTATGAAGAAATTCTTTTTATGATTCTGCAGCTGCTTGCTTTGTGTTTAAATTCTTGTAGCTTGGTTACTGATTATTTCTTTGTTTTCTCTACGTATTTCCAGTCTGGCTTGGGCCTATTGTCTTTTTAAACAGTCCCAATAAAGATGGTCATGTTCAGAATGGTCCCTCAATTTAAAGGTTGTGATATCATAATCTAATATTTGTCACGAGGCTAATCCCAAATGTTTTAAATTCAGGAAAGCAGGAAAGCCTAGGAAAGCCTTTATATGAGTCAATATCTACATATTTTAACATTTTTTGCAATATTGTTTTTCCCTTTTATAGCTTGAGATATTAATAACAACTTGCTTACCGTATTTCCTATTGAACAGAGTTTTTCCAAAATTTTAGTGGTAATGTTGCTATCTAGCCCATGTTGGAACCTTTGGAGGCTTACCGACAAGAGTGTCAAAGCATACTCTGTTGAGTATTCCATGTGCATCCAAACTCATTTACTGAACATTGCACCGTCTTTGAAGGTTATATATCTTGTTAAAACCGATAGCAAGTAGCCTCTTAAAAAAAGAGTTGTATTGGATCTTGTAAGTAACAATTTTTGGTAATCCTATATACTATATAGCCTGCGTTATTATTCTTATGGGGGTATCTATGGGGTTAAATATTATATGTAACGGGGTTAAATAACTAGTAAGGGTTGTGAAAATGAGTATTTTTGAAGTTTGTGAGGTCCAATTGAAAGTGAGACCAGTGCCATTGGAAGAAAAATAATGACAGGTTATCAGGGGTATGAACATTGCATATGTTATTATGGAATTGGTGGATTTATCATCTGTACAACCTTACTCTTCAGATAAGGGTACACATAGGTTGTCACAGCTGCAAACATTGAAGCAGCTATCATGAAATAATTGGATTTAGTATCTGTACAGCTTCACTCTATAGACAAGGTATCAACAAGTTTTGGCACAATAGCCATAACTTGGAATTAACATAACTTTTTGATTGGAAAATGAGGTGATTTAAAAGATGTTGGAAAGTGGAAAGAGAGAAGAATATATAGGTACAATTTGTGTAACAATGTGGAATACATATGTTAATATTACCAGAATTGAAGGAAAATTTTAGAAGTCCTTATGACAGTTCGAATCTTTATCCTAATGATGAAACTTGAGAGTGGAGGAGCCTTGATAGGGACACCAGAATACACTCCACATGGCAATAATTTGAAAATTATTCTCAAATAGATTTTGCAAGGATTGAAAATAATGGAGGATGAAGTGCATATGATTCAAGCTGATTTTTGTGGAGTTAAAGAAAAACTCCACAAACTGCGGAAAGATAATTAAGAACTCAAAGAAGAGATAACAATAAAGAGCAAGGAAAATCATGACAAATGAAAAAAAAAGGTTGAAATTGGCAGATTATGAAGATTGTATATAGTAATGAGGTAATATTAGATATGCAATTAGGAATTGAAGGAGGCAAGAATTTGATGTATAACATCACATTGCAACTTTAGAAGGAGAAGTGAGATCAGATAAAGCAAGATTTTTCTATGTCCAACAGATGACCACAAAATTTGGTCAATGCAATACAAAGTGGGAGTGCCATAGCATCTCCTAAATCTAGTCTAGCAACAATAAGACATGAGAATTACTGTAGATGGAAAATGAAATTAAGTGAGTACAATAGTGCAAACACTGGTGGGAAGAGCATATCAAATGGAACCGGAATTGGGAGTTGAGGTTTAAAGAGAAGGGAGGAAAGTCTCCTCCTTTTGCCCTCAATCACTATAAAGGACTTGGTATAATGTCTGATAAGATCATTTGAAGAATAACCGAGACTAAGGAGGCCATACTGCCTGATGTTGGTCAAGTCCTAGGTTGTGCACCTACTTGAAGAACCCTTCTGCTCACATCACTCAAGTTCGAGGGAAGGAGGAAACTTTGAATCATTGATCATTTACTTGATGAAGTGTGGGGGTTGGCAACTTTGAGAGAGGAAGTTTGTCTTTGCCTTTGGCTCTAGGATCTCTTTGAGCCACGCTGATTCCAAATCATGGTCAAGGCCTATGTTGTGCACCTATGTGAAGAACCCTTCCACTTATATCACTCAAGTTCAAGGGAGGGAAGAAACTCTAAATCATTGATTATCTACTTGATGAAGTGTGGGGGTTGGTAGTTTGAGAGAGGGAGTTTGTTTTTGCCTTTGGCTGCAAGATCTCTTGGAGCCACGCTGTTTGTTGGAATCGTGGTGCTTGACTAGGGTATTAGGATAAGAACTTCTCAAAAGTCTCTGTGAGAAGATTCAAGAAGGTCAATCTAGGTTGAGGATATACATGACATATATGTTGGTATTATCTCGTAGGCAAGAATAATCAAAGATCAATGAAAGAGGGATAAAGCATGCCATTGTCCTTGAAAAAACGATTGATGATATTGGTGTGGACTCCAGAGAATGAAGGTAAACCTTCGAAATCGAAACTACATCAACACCCCTTTTATGATGAAAGTTGGAAAGAAGACAAGAGGATTCACGTCAACATTACAAAGGAAGAAGATGGTAAAGTCAATGATATTCATGGAATATGGCATTAAGGAACCATTATGTGATAGTATATCATCAAAGACTAACAACTACAAATTGGACAAGCTACTTGTATGTGGATGGATGGATAATCATTAGTGGTGACAAGCGAGTAGGGGTATAAGGGATCTCATTACTTGGTTTCATCATACATAAAAGTTTAAAACCCTTAATTACAAAAGAGAGTAGGGGTATAAGGGATATCATTACTTGGTTTCATCATACATAAACCCTTAATTACTAAATTTTTCGATTGTTAAAATCAGGGGTAGCTCCTCCTCATGAATGATTTCACTTTTCTTTATTGGTGTAAACTTTCTTCTTGTGTGGACCCATATTGCAAAAATTGTCTGTGTTATAAAAGCACTGGCGGCAGGTTGCTATAGATGCAGCCCAACCGTATCAAGTCATCCTGCAATATATTCTTCTACCTTTCATGGACCACCAAAAGCCTTTTCACTTCATTAGTATTAACTTTGGATTTATAAGCATATGAATGTTACTTGCATGGGAGTAAATGAATAGGTATGTCCCCTTTGTTTTCTAAGCCCTGTTTTCTAAGCCCTAGTGATGCCCTCTGCAATTGCATGTTATGCAGTACTACTTGGTGTCGTTGCCCTTTCACAGTTATTGATGACTTTTTTAAGGAGCTTGTGTTGGGGGTTGATTCACTCTTCCTTGGCAGCCAGTTTCAGCTCCAGTAGAACTTGACATTCTCTGTTTTGTTCAACACCGAGACTCGTCAGTTTCTTGGTGTTTGGGAAGTGTTACAATGCAATATTACTGTTCACCAACCATAGAATCTATGGGGTGTTGACTATGATAATTATGTTGTATTAGTAAAGTTATATGGTTCTTTTGCTTTGTTGACATAAATCAAATGGTTTTCAATTTTTTTGTATATAACTTGAATAGAAAACGAGAAACAATTTGATTTCCTTTCCCGACAAACACATACATTTCTTTGTAAATTCTGATGTAAGATTGTAAGATGTATACAGTGATACAGTGATACTGTAAGAAGTATCATGTAAGATTGTGATGTATACAGTGATACTCTTGCCAAAATGTGTGATTTTTCATTTTTTCCTCCATTCGTTTGGTGTGGTGGTCCCTCTACAGTTATCTGTCAAATGTGAGCCGCTGAATCCTGTGAAACATAGCTTTTGGTTGTATGGTAGATGGAATATTCTTTTAATTTGTATACTTATCGGACATAAGATTGATATGTACATGTTTACATTTATGCAAGGAAGTGCCATTTTCCTACTTGATAATGGCATTGTCTGAATATAATGTTTGATTCTTATCGTACAGGGAGAAGGACATAGACATTGCTTTTGCTCAAGATGCGATTGATGAGTATAAGGTGAGTTTGTGTTATTATTGGTATCTTTTGTCCTTTCTCTATTCAGTAATTACGAGAGTAGTTTCCTGGAAACAAAGCTAGCTGTTTGCTTCACTATATTTATTCATTATGAAGACTTGCTAGTATATGTGCTGTGATGCTAACTCCTCCTTGCTTTCTTTGTTTAAAGGACAAAGATAAAGTGCCAAATGAAGCAATATATTATTCAGTGTTCCTTCTTACTATATGGTTCAGTTAATTGAGTTTACCAGTTTTTTTATTGTGTGGTTGGTCAGAGTTATAATATTTGATTGTACTCTCTCATTGTCTTCTATAATATGCATTTTCATGTGAAAGATAGGAGGCAATAGCTGGAGGATTAGAAAAAGAAGTCCTGTTGTTTAATCTGAAAACACAGATGTACAAAATGTGATAGTCTTAAGTTTTATGTTCTGTAACATTAATCTTGAAATCACAATCTGTTAAATCAGATGATTATTTATTTGTCTTTTGCATTTACTTCTTAGCAGTGTTGTGGTTGTCATACTGATTTTTTTTTGCTGAATAATCATCCATGCGTTAGTGTGTTTTTTTGGATTTGGACAAACTTCTTCATACCTTCAATTTGTCTATCTAATGTTTTTGTTGGTAATATGTTCAGAGTCGCGAAGCTGCAATGACAATTCAAGGAAAGACGGTTGATGCCCAGAGAAAGAAAAGCAAAGGTTTAATTCTCATCAAAGCTATAATGCATATATTTGTGCTCTCTTTTTATTTAGTCATCGCATTTGTATATAATAGAAGGTAGGAATTTTGCAAATTTTGAGTGGTTGAGAAACGTATATTGCTGAAGGTATAAGTTAAATATGTGTGGCTTCTTTTCTTCTTTACGAGGAAAATAACACAGGATTGTCATGCTGTTGATAATTGCTAAGAAGCAGTGATGACGTATTGAAGACACAAGCTGTGTTCCAAAAGAAATTTTGTGATAGAAATTTCTAACAAAATTTCTTCTACTATGCAGCAAGTTTGCGTAAACTTGATGAACAACCTGAATGGTTGAAAGGAGGCACACTTCGTGATTACCAATTAGAAGGGTTGAACTTTCTTGTGAACAGGTAATCGTCGGTTACATTGTTCCTTCTTTCTTAAAGTTGTTTTGATCAAGTTCTATGCCTGGGATGTATAGCACTTGTATTTTACAAGCCCAGTGTTTTTATACAGCTGGAGGAATGATACAAATGTTATTCTTGCGGATGAGATGGGCCTTGGAAAAACTGTGCAATCTGTGTCAATGCTTGGATTTTTACAGGTAAGAGAAAAATATTCGATGATAACATTTTTAACTAGTTATTGTTTTGTTAAATCTTTCTGCAGTTTTTAATAGCTCTCTTCTTTCCCTTCTTGTTGGATGCAGAATGTGCAGCAGATACAAGGTCCTTTCCTTGTAGTTGTACCCTTGTCAACATTAACAAACTGGGCAAAAGAATTCCGCAAATGGCTGCCTGACATGAATGTTGTTGTTTATGTCGGCAATCGTGCAAGTAGAGAGGTATGTTGCATCTGTGCATTAAAGTTAGTTATGGTTTCTTTTGGTTGCACTTTTTGAACAAATTTGTTGTTGAAACATGACTCTTACATCATGATTTCTTGATTTACATCATCCTGCATTTTTATGCCTTTCGGTTGCTTTTCCAATTGAAGGTTGACTTGGGGGATTACCCCTTTTTTTTGCTTTGAGGGTCCCTTTAATTGTCTGTTGTTGGGCTTGTAACATCCATGTGAGTTAGTGATGTTTTTGCTCAGGAAAAAAGTGTAATCTCATTAATATAAAAAAATTACTTTCTGTGGATGTTGAGCAGCATTGCTAGACTTTGAAAAGAAATGAAAGAGTGGTATGTTCTCTATCAGATCAGATTACATATTTCCAGATCAACCAGAACTGTCACCGAAATCTTGATAGAGCATCTCCTAGAATTTCTCCCCTTGGAATCAAATCTTTGTCTTTGTGAGGTTGACTTGGTCCATCCACTGTATCTAGTGATCCTTTGAACTAGTTCAACTTAGGCTGGAACATCAATAGTTGCAACATAGGTCTGTAGATTTCAACCTAGGGTGGAGGAGGGTGGGGAAGGAGCCATGTTTCCTTTTCCAATTCCATAGCCATCCCCATTTCGAAGTTTGCATGGTTACATACATAAAAAATGGAACTTGGTAAGAATTTTGTGGACTTCTGAGGTCTGATTCATGAATGGTATGCTTTGTGTCAGACATGTCTATCTTACACATAATGACAGGAGACCATTTAGTGGTGGAAATTGGAATGCAGAGGAATATGCTTTGGTTGATGTTACATATAGATGCTATAATACTCACTAGAATTCTGAATTTTCTTCTCTAATTTGAGATTCTTTGTTTTATCAGGTTTGCCAGGAGTTTGAATTCTATACCAACAAGAAGACTGGCAGACTTATTAAGTTCAACACATTATTGACCACATATGAGGTTGTGTTGAAAGACAGGGCCATTCTCTCAAAGATCAAGTGGAATTATTTAATGGTTGATGAAGCGCACCGATTGAAGAATAGTGAAGCCTCACTCTACACTGCTCTCTGTGTACGATTCTCTGCCCTGATTGTGCCTGTTGATAGTGATTAAGTCATCCAATTGGTCTACCATACCGCTTAGTTATTGCAAATTATTACTTGTATATGATTTTAATAGTAGCTGTTATGTATGTCTTTTCTCCGCAGGAATTCAGTACCAAAAATAAGTTGTTGATTACTGGGACGCCTTTGCAGAATAGTGTTGAAGAGCTGTGGTAAGATTTTACTCATTGCAATTGACTTATAGCTCTTAATTTTTCATCCCTCCTAGTTTGTAAATCAAAACTCAATAGTTTATTTGAAATTTCCCTTTTCATGATAAGGTGAATAATGGGGCCTCTCTAGGAAAGGTGTGATGTGAGCAAGGTGAGTGGATGAGATCTGTCTTTGCTTTATTCAAGAATGGTATCAAGGTAAACCCTAGATTCATCATTGCACAAGACCAGGTCAACAACAGGGCTCAAAGCTGTTACAACAATATTCTCATTATGAGGTCAGCATGTCACTTAGAAGACAACAGTTCATCCCACAACCACTTGGGCTAGACTAGCCCCTTACATCACTGTACAATAAATTATTAACAGAGTGTTCTTACAGTAAGAAACAATTATGCTGACTAACAAATTAGATGTAGGAAAACTATTTTTTGTTACTAGTCTTTTATAAATATAAAATGCTATTTCATATCGCGTTACATTCCACTACATTGATATGTTTAATCATTTCCTGTTGCTTAAGAGGATGTTCAACCTGCTTATAAACATAGTTGGGAAATTGTTGAACACCTGAGAGAGCCAGTTAGCAAACAAATAAAAGTGAAATGTGTATGCTCCAAGAACTTGTTGGATGGTATAAGTACCTGGAAAGGCTTAAGATTATGGTGATGATGTTGCTTTCATCTTTGTTTGCCAAAATTTCTAAATGCAACCAGGATCATCAACTATTCAAAAGGTCTTATTTAGACTTAAATATAATTTGAATATTAGAAGTTCTTTCTATTTTGATGATTGCCAGGAGCAAGATTGTTTCTAGTAAAATATTTACCTTACAACCAGTCAATAAGATCATAAATTCTAGAAAGAGGATAGCGGGTTTAACAATGATTTTGTTTAGTTATTATTAGCAGTCTTGCAATTCTCTGATTTCTCCCTAATTTTTCAGGTTGCCGATTTGTCTGATATTTTGATAATTCTTCATGTCTAAGTTGATTGTTTCTTATATTTTCTGATAGGTTCTGATATTCTCTCCATTGTTTCCTATAAGTTTTTATCGATCCTTGGGAATATAATCCCCAAAATGATATTTGCAACAGTGATAATTATTGCTCAAACACCATTTGTCTTCTTAGGGACTAACAGAGTTGTGGACCTACAACACTTTAAATGAAAGATGTCTGACAAGGAGTTTGTTGGGCAGCTGTGCTCCTTCAGCAAGTTATATTGAATATTGAATTCCTCTTAAAGGAGGAAGACATTTGTGTTCTTTGAAAACATTAGATGAAGCATTCAAAAGTTTCTTCATTTCAGAATATCACAACCATCTTTTTGGCTTGTCAGAGATTGAAAGGCAAATTGTTTATCATTTATTGGCCAATTTGAGAGTTAAATGGCTCAATTCTGCTCCTTCCTTGTGCACTCGGCAGCCTTATTCCTTGCGCAGATTCCCTGTTTCCTAGCACTCTTCAGGTCCTACTTTCTAGCGCACTTGTGCCCTATTTCTTAGCACACTTCAGCCTTCTATTTCTTAGGACCCCAGCTTCTCTTCTCTGTGCACAACCAACTCCTAAATCCTAGTGCACTTGTTCCTCCTATTTCTTTGGAAACAATGCCTGTGCTCTCCACAAACAAGGCTACTCTCACAAACTCGTGAGCTCTGTCTTGTCACACAAACCTTTGTTCACAAAACAATGAATTCCTTGTGCCTTCATCCTCCACTTTATATGTTCAATTCGAGCATGGGAGGAGGCTCAGTTCAAATTTAGAAATTGAGTTCTGATTGATGAGTTAACTGTGAGTGACACTCTTTTTCTCTCCAATCAACACTGGTGTTCCTAGCTTGTCCTTCCTTCAATCAAGACTGAAGACTATCTTGCTCTAACTGGATTTGAAACTGCCACCTTGTTCTGTAGTCAAATGAAGACTCCACTTAACTAAAGCTCTAACTCTACACATGCTAACTTGATGATTATTCCATTAAGCTGGAAGTCACTCATCCTAACTGAATTGTAACTCATGAGGACAATTCGAGTTCTGCACTGGCTAAGGTACAAGCCAGAAGACCTTGCTCGCTACATTTTCAACAGGTGTAGAGCCTATTTGTATCATTGTTTGAACTTTGTATAGATGTTATGTGCAATTTTTTTGTAGTTAACAACATCCCAAATGTGAAGGAGTTAGTTTTTAAAATTATAGGTGCATTATGAACTAAAATTATAGGTGTATTAGACATTAACTAAGTTGGTCCATCAATTAATAACACAGGCTGTTGAAGTCAGTTTTGTCTTCCTTTCTTAAGACTTTAAGCATTTTATTTTATTTGTTTTTTAGGTTGGTTCATTTTATTTTCTGATTTTTCTAACAAGATCTTCATTAGAGAAGTTCATGGATGTCAGATTGTTGTTGACTTGGTTTACTATTATAATAAATTTGGGAAACGACTTCCGTGTGGTAACAAGAATCGGCATTTATAAACTATAATGATGACCCTTTTTCCATGTTGGTATGCTACCACCGTCCAGCCTGTGGGGAAGAATGAGATTGCTGGTACCTTGCCAGCCCCAATCAAACAATTAGCTCACAAAGAGTGAACATGTCACGAGTGGAATTTGAACTCAGTTGGGGAGGATAATAACTTCTTGACACCACTAGAACTAGATGCAATTGACATAATTGTATTAGTGACGTGTGTAATATTAACATTCCGATATAACACCTGGAACATTAGCCTACATATGGTCATTAATCCTAATATTACCCCTTAAACGTGGGCTGCAACAACTTTGGTTCTGCATGAGTTTTGGATTCTTCTTTCTATATCTTTCTTTCTTTCTTTCTATTCGTTTATTATGTCTGTATTTTTACCACCCAGCCTGCCCCCCTTCAGTGTCTAACACTGGTCCTGCACCCTCCTTCAGTGTATGATGCTGGTACTGCACCCTTCACTTGGTGTGTTCCCAAATTAAATTATTAGCTTGCAGAGTGAACATGTCACAAGTGGAATTTGAACCCAGTTGGAGGATAATAACTCCTCTTTTCCACTTGAACTAGACCCAATTAACATAAATTGTAATAGTGACCTATTCAAATTGTTGAGAAATCGATAGGGCAGCATTTGGGGTGATTTATCTTTACTTTTATTATGTTTTGTTCATCAAACAATTACCAGAACCATAAACTATGAAGATCACAAATAGACAGTGAACACCAGATGTAGGCTCCTAGCCAGGGCAAAACCCCTCCAAGGGGAAGCCCCATAAAATTCTTCCTTATAGAATCAGATCAAACAAGAAATCCAAAACCCAAACAATAAGACTAAGACCTTCAACAAGACCCATGTCAACACTCCTTCCAAGCTCTTTCAGCAAGACAAAATCGACTCAAGTCAAAACCTTCCAAATCAGCTCTAGCTTTAAAACTTTGGTCCCCAGCTCAGAATTTTGGACCTGTAGTGAATATGCAACTTTGGCCCCTGCAACACCTTCAGAATTTCGCACATGTGAGAGATCTCGGATTTTAGGGCTGAAACTTTGTTTTTCTTCTTTTTTCTCTCTTATTTTCTTGCTCCTCTTGAGTTTCACTCTTCTTTTCTTGGAGATTGAACTTGCTTAAGTGGTGCTTCAAATGAAGTTTATCTGTCTCTATTTATACACATCCAGGAGGTTGAATTACCCCGTTCTGACTCGTAAATTTCATTTTCCACTTTCTTTTCAAATTCCAAATGGGACTTGACTCTTAGACAATATTTTAACTTATAACAAAGATTATTTTGACTCAATAAACCCTAGAAGCGCGAAGAACATGCTTGACCTAGATGACGAAATAATTTGAGCATGAAACCCATGCTTGAAAAATAATATTTCTTTTTCTTCTTTTGATCTTTACATGAAATTTACAATAACATAAATACAGTAGCAATTATGAAGACTGAACTTAGTTACATTTTCTAACACTCCCTCTTAACTAGGAAGGTATTCATAACCCCGTTACAGGTACAAGGATACTCTCAAATTGAAATGTTCTCATAAGAAGATTCGGATTTGTAAGCCATCTTTTAAGCATCAACATAATGACCAACTTTATCAAATACCAACATAGTGAGGCCTTTTGACTAACAAGCTCTACCTCTCCACAATATTAGAGCACAATCTTGGGAGGCACACATATGGACACCTCAGCCTCTCAAGGCACATACCCCATCCGGATGTTCACAAGGTATTTCCTTCCAGGACTTATTCTTATCTTGGATTCCCAATCCTCAAAAAACATTGGTCTTCGACCACTCTTATCTTGGATACCTTGTAATATTCTCAAAGAGTGTTGGTCCACAAATGCTTATCTAATCCTCCATTCTCCCTCCCAGTGTGATAATATAGACGTATGACTGTTAGTCCTGGCTTATATCATGACACCTATGGAGAATATAGTGTCCACCATCACTCCTTGTCAACCAAGGAGGAGATCCTTACTTCTTTATATAGGACATTTCTTGCTTGTTAAAATTGGCAACTAGGGTCAAATTCTACTTTGGACAACTCATTTGATGGGGAAGATGATTGCATTGAATTCCTCTTTTCGAGAGGACCAAAATTGACCTAAAGATCATCAAATTTGGTCAAGCAAAAATGTGGTTTTGAATTTTTGGGCAAATTGTCAAGGTCGGCCACATCATCATGTAGAGGCTCAGGAAGTCCAATGGATGTGTCACTTCACTCTCGACGACTTGTATAAATATAATTGATGTCTCACCTCATTTGGCATCATCATCACTCACACATTCTTCTCTCTCCTTCTGTCATAGGTTCGTATAGCTATTCGACACTCATTTTTCTCTCACACGTGTAGCGAGGGCGAATTTCAGACAATTTCCAAGTCGAAAATTTCAGATTTTCTTGCAGTTTGACCAATGTTGACTTTGACTTTCCAGACAGATTTTGACTTGGATATTATGGGAGGATCTTTGTCTCAGCAGGCTGCATTTTTTGGCCCAAAAATCGAGGCTTTCAATTGACTTTGATTGTGTTGACTTTAGAGTTGCAACTAGGGTTTCTGCAACAAATTTGACTTTGACTTTGATCGAGTTTAAGGAGGAATTTTGGGACTGTTTTCAAGGCATCTTGACCAGCTGATTAGGCTGCATTTGACCAAGGTTGATCGAGCTCTTTGTGGACTGTTTGATGGTGCACCATTGATCGGTTGGGGCTAATTTGGCTGTCGCTGACTGAGAACAACATTGCAGATTTTGACAGGGCTATTTTGGACATCTATTGGAAAGTTAATTTTAACATTTCATATAATAATAAGAAGAATTGATTAAAGGGTTTTCTCCATCTTGGGGTTTTTCCCTGACATCCTCCAAATCTAGTGTTCTCTTGTCTTATGCATTTTGTTATTTCATATTCTATCTATAGTTACTGTCAATGTGATTGCTATTGAAAACTATGGAAAAGGACGTTGAAGTAATTGTGCTAAGGATAGAACATACCATTGTTAACTAAAATTAACATGGTATCAGAGGCCAGGTGAAGACAAGGCTCAAGTAAGAGAGAGAAAAGCAATCACTAAGAGAGATCTGTTGGACAAAAGTCTCCATGGCATCTACAAGCTCAATGACAAAACTAACTATCATGCATGGAAAATGACTTTGGACTGGACTTTGGAAGAGCATGATGCAATGGACTATGTGCAGGGAAAAGTGGTGGAGCCTCCTTCAAATGCACCGGCTACTGCTAAGACGAAGTATAAGAAAGGTGAGGTCAAAGCTAAGAAAATTATCATTGACTCCATTCAAAAGCATTTGGTTGCCTATATTTCTGATTTAGCAACATCCAAGGAGATGTATGTTAAGTTGGTTGGGATGTTCAAAGTGAATAATGCAAATTAAGTCCTCTTTCCCAAGAACAAGTTGAAGGATATCAAGATGAACAAAGGGGAGTCTATCTAATCATACTTCATGAGAATAACACAAATCAAGAATGGTCTACTATCTATAGGAGAAGTTATTGCTGATAGAGAGCTCACTCTCATTGCTCTTAGAGGTCTTACAATACCTTGGAATGTATTAGTCACCACCATTCTCAACAATGACAAGATACTTGGTTTTGATGAGCTATTGGCTAGATGCACTCAAGAAGAGACAAGGATGATGGAGAGAGACATGCCTTCAAATGGAAATGAACCTACTGCTTTCTCTGCTCATGCAAAAAAAAAAAAATGCTGGTCCGGGGAGTCAGGGTCAAGGATTCAAGAAGGGATTCAAAGAAGGAAGAAAATGATGGTGCTACAATTGCAATAGGCTCAACCACTATGCTAGAGAGTGTCCTCATAAGAAGAATTATCCAAGGGATGATGACGACACAAACGACAACAATCACAATTTCAAAGGCAATGGCAACTAAAGGAACAACATATTCAACAACAAAAGAAAGAGGAATGCTCTCGCTGCTCGAAATAGAAATGGTCGACTGCTCAAAAAGACGAGAAATACTAGGTATGATGAAAGTATCTACTGCCTCTCCTCTGGATACTTTGGATTATTGGTTGATTGCTAGTGGCCTCAAGGCACTTTACTGGGTAAAAGAAGGCCCTCTCAAATTTGGTTGAAAATAAGACTATTTTGGAGATTGTACTTGGAGATAATGCTACCTACTTCGTGAAAGGGATAAGTAGTGTCCCTCTTCACTTGAATCAAAGTCAAACGATTCATCTACAAGAAGCATTCTATGTGATCGATTTGAAGAAGAACCTTGTGTCTATTTCCGCGATGGAAGATAATGGATTCGAGGTAGCATTTGTTGATGGAAAGGTACGTATCTGGCAAAGAAACCCTAAAGGTGCATTTACTCTTGGATTTAGGGTTGATGGCCTCTATCAAGTTGGAGGAAGTCCACTCAGACCTATTTGGTATGTTGCTTGTAACATCATTGGGCGAATATCTATATTATGCAATCTTCGTGGATGACTTCTCACACAAAACATGGATCCATTTCTTAAAGAAGAAGGATGAAGTGTTCAAATGGTTTCGTTCTTTGAAATCCTTTAGTGGAGAATCAAACAGGGAAGAAGATCAAAATATTTAGGACCAATAATGGAACTGGATCTGAATCAAATGAATTCAATGATTTTTGTAGAGAGGCTGACATTAAGAGGGAGACAACCGTTCTATACACTTGAGCAAAATGGAGTTGCTGAAAGGAAGAATCGAATAATCATGGAAGCCACATGTGCCATGCTTCATCATCAAGGTCTACAGAAGTTCTTATGGGGAGAAGCTGCCAACACTAACATGTATGTTCAAAATAGGAGCTTGCATCAAGCATTGGATTTCATGACACTCGAGGAGATATTCACTGTTAAGAAACCTGGTGTTTCTCGTTTTAGAATATTTGGTTGTCTCGTGTACTTTCATGTGTCTAAAGAGAAAAGGAATAAGTTCGAAGCATCCGAGAAGGAAGGTATATTTGTTGGCTACAGTGAGAATTCAAAGGCATATAGAATCTATGTGCCTAGTTAAAGAGGTGTGGAAATAAGTCGTGATGTCAATACTGCCCTTGGGAAAGCTAGAGATCTCCCTATCCCAAGGAAGGATGATGATGTTGCGGAAAAACTTGAGGATGCTCCAACGGGTGAGCCTATGCCCGATGGATGCCATTGATCTACCTCTTAGTGATCCCTATTCCTCAAGGAAAAGAGCTTTGTGGCTCAAAGATACTCTCGAAAATGCTGAAAAACATATTGCTCCAAAAGGGACATTTCGTGAAAGTAAGAAATCGAACAGGTATCAAGGGTACTTGGCCGCCATGAGTACTGTCGTTTAAGTTGAACCATGCACGTTTGAAGAAGCTGTGAAATACCAAGTATGGAAGGATTTTACAAAATCAAACATGGAGCTGATGGGAGTGCTGAAAAATATAAGGCCGAGTTTGTTGCTCGAGGCTTCTCTCAGAAGGAGTGGACTATGACAAGATATTTGCATTGGTTGCCCGATACACCGCTATCCGATCTATTATAGCTCTCGTTACCAATCAAGGATGGAGCCTACATCCAATGGACGCCAAGACTGCTTTCTTGCATGGCTTTCTTAAGGAGGAAGTCTACTTGGAACAACCTTAGGGGTTCGAAGTACAAGATCGAAGGACACATGTATGCAGGTTGAAGAAAGCCCTCTATGGGTTGAAGCAAGCTCCTAGGGTTTGGTACGAGAGGATTGACAATTATCTTATGAAGTTGGGATTTATGAGGAGCTATGCTGATCCTAACCTATACTTCAAGGTTGAAAAGGACATGCCTCTCATTTTGGTCCTTTATGTTGATGATCTCTTTCTGATTGGTGCGGACTGTCTCATTTATCAAGGCAAGAGGGAGTTGACTTCCGAGTTCAAGATGAAGGACCTAGGACTGATGCACTACTTCTTAGGCTTGGAGGTCTAGCAAAAGCCAGGTGAGATTTTCCTTTCTCAAGGAAAATACATTGTGAAGCTACTAGAGAGATGTGGGATGGTGGATTGCAAGTCTGTGTGTTCTCCAATGGAACTCAACTTCAAAAAGCTATGTGGAAGTGCTGCTGGGCCCGAATTGGCAAACTCTTCCGAGTATTGATAACTTCTGGGGTCCTGATGTTCTTGGTAAACTCTTGACCGGACATATGCTTCGCTGTGAATACTTTGAGTCAATTTATGGTTGAGCCTCATCACATACATTGGATTGTTGCTAAGAACCTCTTTGAGATATCTCTGTGACACAATCAAATATTGGCTGAGATACATTGATAGGAATCTGAGGTTACATGGATATACTGATGCTGACTGGGTTGGCAGTATGGTGGATAGAAAGAGCACGTCAGGATGTTGCTTCTCATTGGGATCTGCTTCAATTTCATGGATGAGTAGGAAGCAAAAATCGGTTGCTTTAAGCACCGCTGAGGCTGAATATATTGCTGCTAGTATGGCCTGTTGTGAAGCTCTCTGGTTGATGAAGCTCTTCAGTGAGCTATTTCAGCATGTGCTGGATACCACCGTGATCTATTGCGACAACCAAAGTGGAATTTGCCTTTCAGAGAATCCCGTGTTCCACGACCGCTCCAAGCACATTGATATCAGGTACCACTTTATCTGGGATATGGTACAACGGGGAGCAATAAGGCTCCAAAACATTGGGACTGGTAATTCCTGATGTACTGTGTTTTCAAACCAAACAGCATTCAAAGCAATCTTATCATATCAAGATATTCTCTCTACTACATCAATCAAACTCTAATACAACTCTGCAGAATACTTCACAACATGCTACATGACAAACTCTTTAATCAAGGCACATTCTCTCAGCAAATACAACTTTCTGCAAAATTTAAACATAGCAACGTGATCATCAAAGCACATCTAGCATCAAGCTTATAGGAATTTGTTTCCTAAGAGACGAAAACGCTGTCATAAACCGTTAATCCTCTGTGCAGACAAGGCACCATTCTCTGGACAACAATCTCAGATCTATTTTGTAAATAATCAACTCAATGTAACAATGTTAGGTTCCTCTGTATTTGTCTACTGTGCCCAACTGGACAGGATCTCACACTTATTGATAAATCTGGCATGTGACATTCATCGAAACACACTGAAGCTGCAGGTCTAATTCCTGCATATATGCAGCAACAAGCGCACAGGTTCTTTAAACCTGGGCCAAAACATGAGTGAAAAAGACAGATCATGGCTGTGAAATACTCTTCCTTTGATCACACTTCAAATAATTTGATGGCACAAGAAAGACAAAATATCCATTGCTAGAACAGGCAGGTCCATCCTCAGAACCAAAGCTATCTTCAGAGATAGTTTTTAATTTGCTTAGATCAAACACTATTAAGTGCGCACTCCTTCGACCTGTGCCAGAACAGAGAGATAAGTAAAACAAAGAACACTGAATCTAGGTTGATCAATAGAGATATCATCCTTCGGAAGCTAGTTCAAACTCCTCAAACTTGTTCACCCTCTGTCAAATTGCCTTGTGGATTTATAGGCTTTCTGACCTTCAATTACTTTGGGCAAGAACCACTGATTTGTTGATGGTATTGCTGACGGTATCAAATATACATTAGACGTCTTCGCTCACATGAATTCCTTGGGCAATTCCATGGTATTTTCCATGGTTTTTAATTTTTTTTCACCTACAGGCATTGTTGCGAGGATAATACAGCCTCCCAGAGAAGATCGTTACACAGACAATATTTGCTCTCAGCGAAATTGCAGAATTATCGCACTGTGCACATTAGGTTCTCATCAAAGATAGTGAAACTTGAAGAAAAGCTTAAATCCTCTGCCCAGAAGTTTGCCATACTGCTGCATTACTTCACTAGACATCTCCATAGCCTGTTGAATCTCATGCAACTCCTCTGCATCCTCCTGCAAATCTGCTTCCAATCACCAAGAGGGTGATAAGATCATGATCTAGATTAACATCAAGGCCAACAAACTTGTCAGACTGGTTGGATTTGCCTGTTCCAGTCCAGTTCTTTTAACACTGGTACAATACCATTCGAGTTATTACAGTGCTACCCCTGCTGAAACTTCGTTGCCAGAAAAAAATGGTATTGTGTTACTTTTTTTTTTTCATTACCACCACATACTATCACTCCCATGGTTCCACCAGAAGAAAATTTCAGGAGAAATCATTTAAAATCTTCAACCCATCTGATGCCAATTTAAATTTTAATCACTGTAACAGGTGTAAATCTATTTCTTTTATAACCATTGCTTCCACACATCTTAAATCGTGCTACCATGTCTGCCAAGGGAGCAGTACAAATTTACTCAAATCTGCTGTGTCTCGCTGAGATGATTAATTTCATCTCCCCTGATATTAATTAAAAAATGTGTCTATCATCACACTGAAGGCTTCTCCACATACATTCACTAGCACACTTTTATTCACCGATACTTCTTTCATGGGTATCTTTCTTATTATTGCCACATTCCATTGCATTCTCCAGTAGTTGGGTTGCACAGAAATAACTCCCTTTTAGTTTGGTGGCTCATTTACGTATACATTGCAGTTATGATTAATTTCATTCACAAAAATACATCTGATTGCAATTGATGCATCCCCATCATTTGTTGGTTTATCCAGTTGGAGCTACCTTCTCAAAAGTAGAGCATGCAAGTAACAAACCACTGAAAGAAATGTTATTTCAGTTGCACAACAGAGTCACTGTTAAGTTATTTCAATCACCATGGTAGGAGGCACTTTACTTTGGAATCACAATATGACAGCGTTCAATATTTATGCTATGGAGTTCTAAACAATTTGGCAGAATACTATCCTGGTATGCAGTTTCCAATCTATTGTTTTCCTTTCATCTGTTTTAACTTTTCACACATTCAAGAAGATAAATAGTGCAATCAACAGGGGGATAACTGCTCTTAGAACTTCTTTAAAAGGTCAGGTTATCCATGCTCTTATAGTTGTATGCTTCCTGGTAGTTCCCTTCTTAAATGGATAAGCAAGTTGCATGATACAAAGTTTCAGAAAGATCTGAGTTCTGTTAATGGAGCAGATGCACTGACAAGATATCCTCTGAATAGCATTAAACTTGTTATTTTTATTGCTTCATAATACAATTCTGTAACAAATCATGTGTGGTTTCACTTCTCGCTCTCTAGGTTGTCAATACACAGGTAGTTAACATGCTATTAACCTTAATTTTGTGCCATGAAATAGCATCTAGATAAGCTGTCCTAGATCTCTGATTTGGGGTATATATTTTTTCACAAAAACCTCCATAGAACCATCATTGTAGTGATATATCTCACAGCAACAATCTAATCAAATTTCGTAGAAATTCTCAAGCATTGTTTTAAAAGAGTTTGCAGTGCTTTAGCAAACTTTGTTTAAAACGTAATACTCATCTTGTTTCACAGTGAAAATGGATACATATCTTTCTTATCAAGATCAAAACCCGCTCAGATACTAACACAAGATCCGACAATGGATGTTTACAAATATGATAATATCACCCTTTTTAAAGTTTTAGGTGTTCTTAACAAGATCAAAACCTGCTCAGATACTAACACAAAAGATCTGACAATGAATGTTTACAAATATCACCCACTGCAAAATTTTATTTGCGTTTATCACATAACTGTGATTTATAGGGCAACTAATTTCTCATTAAGATGGGCACCAAATCATTTCAGTCAACTTTCACTTTCATATCTTTGCTAGTAAATGAGACAAAACAACGAAGACCTTAACGTTTCCTTTTTTGCTTGTTTTCAATCACATATTCTCAGCTCCGAGAGATCTCATAGTCCATCATATTTGATCTGAAGTCTTTGATTTGTTTTGTGTAGATTATTTATAGGACAGAGGGAATGTCCCCTGATGTCATGTGGTGCTAGACAGTTTGTATGTAGGTATCCCTGGAAATTATAGTAGTTACATTCGAGTTTTTGCTTTGGACGTTTTCAAGTTTGTGGCTTTCTTACCATTTTGCACTTTACACTAGAGAGCTAAATGCTTAATAGATGCTTTA
This sequence comes from Pinus albicaulis, assembly GCA_034641835.2. Lineage (NCBI taxonomy): Eukaryota > Viridiplantae > Streptophyta > Pinopsida > Pinales > Pinaceae > Pinus > Pinus albicaulis. The sequence continues at coordinate 120,507,213 of CM076570.1, forward strand.
TTTTATTGTCTGCTAATTATCTGTACTTTTTAAAATAAAAATTTCTGAAATATCCATTTGCGGAAAGAGAATTGAAAAGGATAGAAATGTTATCACTCCACTTCGATTTTTCATTTTGGATAATTTTGTCAGCAATATAAACATGTTGAACAATCGTGGCCATTGTTTTGAAAATCTATGTTGCTGTTACACAGGGCTCTATTGCATTTTCTTGATCAGGACAAATTCAGGAATAAGGATGATTTTGTGGAGAAATACAAGAACTTGAGCTCAATCGATGAGAATGAGGTAAGTGAGTTTGGATGATATTCACAGCTTCACCACATGTTCTTATTCATTTTTGTTATTGTGTTGGTCTTCCTGCCATGTTTTTCTTCGCCATTTTGTGTTCATAATATTACAAATAACCTTATTGCTGTTGGTTGTATGGTAGCTTGCTAATCTACACAAAGAGCTTCGGCCTCATCTGCTCCGAAGAGTCATCAAAGATGTTGAGAAATCTTTGCCGCCAAAGATAGAACGCATTTTAAGAGTGGAGATGTCTCCTCTTCAGAAACAGTGAGAATTTTGCATGGATTCATATTGCCAAACTTTCTATTGTTAACTGTATTATTCAGTTGATTCTTTTTAATTATAAGGATGTAATAAGCACATTAGTCTTTGACTGTTTTCTGATTATTTTTACCTCCAATGAAAGGTACTACAAATGGATTTTGGAGCGGAACTTTCATGATTTGAATAAGGGAGTGCGTGGAAACCAGGTTAGTTCTTCTTTCAGTGTCAAGGATCTTGCCTGGAGCTGCCTATGATATTCGTTGGCATAAATGATAAAATGTTGGGATATGAATATATCCCAATTTAAATGGCATCCATGAACAACATAACTTTTATACGCTTTTAAATTGCTCTATTGCATATATTTATGACTTTTCAAATTTCAGGTGTCACTATTAAATGTTGTTGTCGAATTGAAGAAATGCTGTAACCATCCATTTCTATTCGAGAGTGCGGATTATGGCTATGGTGGAGATGCCAACATGAACGATAGCAGCAAAGTTCAACGTATCATTTTAAGTAGTGGCAAGCTTGTTATTCTGGACAAATTGCTTAATAGGCTGCGTGAGACAAAACATCGCGTCTTGATATTCTCACAGGTTTGTACCATAAACATGTTACTAATTGCACATAATATCCATGTTTGGAAGGTTTTCTAGACATTCGAACACATTGGCTGCTGTTAATCTTTTAGTGTGATCACATTAAATTGTTTCATGAATTTTGACTGTCCTGGTAAAATTGCTAATTGTGTTGAATGCCTCATTGCGATTGCTGTTTATTCCCAGTCAATAGGGAATAAACATATTTTATTTTGTTTCGTCTTTTCTTTTTGTGATTTTTGACAGGATTTGAGAGAAATGCATCTGAAAGAAATGTGACTTATGATTTCCATTTTTGTTATGGTTCAATGCTTCAAGCAGATGGTCAAGATGTTAGATATACTAGCAGATTACTTGTCTTTGAGGGGTTTCCAGTTTCAGAGGTTGGATGGTAGTACAAGGGCAGACTTGCGTCATCAGGCAATGGAACATTTTAATGCACCAGGAAGTGAAGATTTTTGTTTCTTACTTTCAACCCGTGCAGGAGGTCTGGGAATCAATCTGGCTACTGCGGATACAGTGATTATTTTTGATTCTGATTGGAATCCTCAAAATGATTTACAGGTTTTATATTGATTCCAAGTCTCTTATGGATTTATTCAAGTAGTTCATTTGTACGTTGATATTTTTCTATCCTAGATATTTTCAATATTGCTAATGTTTTCTTATGCATCATAGGCAATGAGTAGAGCTCATCGAATCGGTCAGCAGGAGGTTGTCAATATTTATCGCTTTGTTACCAGCAGGAGTGTTGAGGAAGACATTCTAGAACGGGCTAAACAGAAGATGGTACTTAAACATGTTCTATTCATGCTTTTGGCAGAGCTTTTCATGCTTGTAGTGAATGCTGACCTGCTTTACATGTCTGTTAGGTTCTTGATCATTTAGTGATTCAGAAGCTTAATGCACAAGGCAGACTGGAAAAGAAAGAAGCAAAAAAGGGAACTGCATTGTTTGATAAGGTATTTTTCTTTGTTTATCTACTTTATTCAGCCTATTTTATCTTATTTTGTGACAGTGACACTAATTGAAGTTTTTTCTGACCTTGGAATTTGTCTGGTTAAAACTAGTCTAGGTGAACCTGTGATGCATATATTTGTGCAACTGTGAAGAAAAAGCATTTTGTTTTTATTTTTTATTTTTTATTAATTATTTGTGTTGCGGCAGTTGGTAGATGATGAGAATAATAATAATAGTCATAATAATAATATTTAATGTAAGGTCTCAGCTTAGCCAGACTTCAAATTGAGACACACTCCACAGTGGCTTAACTGCTTAGTCTATGGAGGTGTTCATACCCTACCCCCTTTTGGATATGGACCTGTGATATCCAAGGAAGAAATGCATGTTCTTAATCATTAGGCCCAGACGTAGTGAACTTATTTCTGGTTTGTATATTTTTGCTGTTACGGATATTGAAATATACACACTTGGACGCTTGAAGCAGTCCTGATTCCTAGTCTATGGTTCCTTATTTCTAGAGTGAAATATTCACATTTGTTGGTGGTTTGTTCTCTGATTATGGATAATGTATGTGCCCACTTTAATTTTACATACGTGCATAGCCATCAAATGTCATAAAATGATAAATGTAATTATTTGTAACCTGTGTGTTTATTCTACTATTATCTTGTGTGTTTTTTCCTCTGGTCATCTAAAGCTTTTGTCTTTTTTCTTGTTCTTTTTTCTTTTTATGTGGATGGTCACTATATTATGATTTATTTGGGTGTCTCAGTATCACTTAAAAAGTACCTCGGCGGTCTTGTTGATTATTTCTTGAAAATGTTCCATATGAAAAGAGGTGATATAGTAAGAGTGATAAGTTACAATAGAACAGGGATGGTATTTTTCCAGGGAAAGGATCACCCAGTTAATTCCTCATAAATGGAATGAATCTGACCTAGATTCTTTTGGTTGTTTCCGTGGGAACTTGATTAATCCCACAATTTGCTATAGGCAGAAATTTATAATCCAATATATTGATTTAAAAATTAACACAGTAATTCAAAATGTTCAAAATACATGAGAATGCTTTTACTATAATAAATATGGAAAGTAGTACATAAAATGATTTGTATTATAAAATTGATGAAATGCTTCTGTCAATAGTTTGCCTTTGGCTTGTACCAATCATTATTTATATCCTCATTCCATATACAATAATATATGTGCAGAATGAGCTTTCAGCAATTCTGAGGTTTGGTGCCGAGGAGCTCTTCAAGGAAGATAAAAATGAAGAGGAAGCGAAGAAGAAACTTGAGAACATGGATATTGATGAGATACTTGAAAGAGCTGAAAAGGTTGATTCAAAGGAAACTGAAGAGCAGGGTGAAAGTGAACTATTAAGTGCTTTTAAGGTAGGTAGTCTGTCTGATATTTGAGACTGTCTGTTATTCTGGACATATCCAAATCTATAATACTGCAGTACAATTATGTGGTCTAGCATCTAATTGATATTTGAAAGAGGGATAGTTTGGATTGACATCTGGTTGTTCTTTCTCACTGTTTCAGGTTGCTAATTTCAGCACTACGGAAGATGATGGGACATTTTGGAGTCGTTTAATTCATCCTGAAGCAATATCACAAGCCGAAGTATGTATGAGGCAACTGTTCAGTCCAAAGTATGCTGTGACAACTTCATTGATTCTGCTAGATAGCACATGACATACATGTATAGGATGACAAACTTGTTTTAGATTTTGGTTTGACACCGTGCTGGTTCTGCTTGATAGTTCATGACACATGTCCTGGATATTAAAACATTTTTTAGATTTTTCTTTCCTGTTAATTTTTGGGGTCAGATTTTTTAGTTAGCCTAAATTTTTGGCTTGGTTCCTTGTTTGTGATTGTTTCAATAGTCTTCAGTGACTGGTATGTTAGGTTGTAGAAGGATGCCTTTGACAGAGGCTTATATTTGCAGGAAGCATTGGCACCACGTGCTGCAAGAAGCACCAAAAGTTATGCAGAGGTTCCCCAACCTGACAAGAATGGAAAGAGGAGGAGGAGAGGAGGTGAAGTGCAAGAACGGTTGCAGAAGCGCTCTGGAAAAGTTTCAGAAGCACCTGTTCAAACATTGCTCCCTCGAATTGAAGGTGCTGCGGGTTATGTTTGTGAATGGGCAGGTGGTGGGCTGTCAAAGAAGGATGCAAATAATTTTGTAAAAGCGGTGAGATTTCTGGCTGTGAAATTGATGTTTTTATTTCATCTGTTCTAAAAGATCAACTCGGGACAATTTATGACACTGATTGTTGTGTTTTCTAACTGGCTTTTGAGCAATGTTCCACCAAGTCCCCTGGAGGTGGGGGCGAGGGAGTGCAGGAGCGGCCTATGCAAAAGCTCCCTACCAATTTTCAGGAAACATGGGGGGACGTTGGGGTCATAAAAATTATAAAATATAAAAATATATATAATATTATAATATTATATATGATATATCATTGAAAATTTAATAATAAATATTTATAATGCAATTGTATTTTTCATTTTTGCAAGGAATGTATATACAGTCATCATACACTTACATCATGAAAGATAAATCATAAATGATAAAATTTTAAAATTATAAATCGATGAATGATGAATCATCTAACTGAAACAAATTTAAAAGTTAAAACTTAAAACATACATCATGGATTCATATGTAACTTTGTAACTGTATAATCATTAATGTAACTACTAACAATGTACAATGAAAATAAAGTTTAAGATATCATATGAGTCATGACATATATGATATTATATCAAGATTCAAAATAAACTTTAAACTGAAGTTTACAACTCAAGTCTGAAACATAAATATTAAAACTTAAAAGCAAATAAGTTTAAAGTTATGTTTGCAACAGTGAAACATAAAACATAAAACATAACTTCTTCCGACTGCGGGTAGCAAGCTGCGGGCTTCTTCCGGCGGCTACGGCAAGTGCTAAGGGTTGGGCGGCAAGTGCTAAGTGCGGATGATCAATGATACAATGAAAACAAATGAAACCTAAAAATTAATTTAATTAAACAATCGATTATTAAAATATATTTTTTATTTTTTTCATTTAAATTTTTTTTTTAAATTGTGGGCCCCGCACGCCCCCTCTGGTCCCCTCACGCCCCCCTCACGCTCCCTCCCGTCCCCTCACGCCCCCTCACGCTCCCTCACGCTCCCTCAAGCACCCTCGACCCCATCCCCTCACGCCCCCTCCCGTCCCCTCACGCTCCCTAAAGCACCCTCGACCCCTCAATCTGAGGAAACGTCCCCTTTGACGTCCCCCTTAATTTTCTGATTTTTGGGGGCGTCGGGAAACGTCCCCTAGAAGTCCCCAAGACCCCGGAGCGCGAGGGGGCGAGGATTCTAGACCCCTAGGTGGGGGGGCGAGTCCCCGTGTAACACTGCTTTTGAGTTCAACTGATGCCTTATTTTACAGATTGTAGAGCTTGTTTTTTAAATTGTTTGCCTTTCTTGTTTTCTTCTATATGTAACAAGCATGTTTATAGGTATTTCTCAAGTCATATCCAGGTATCCTTTTGAGAGTATGAAAATGTACGTATGCAAATTGTATGCCTGTCTTGCTTTCTTGTAAATGTACCAAGCACATTCATTGATATTTTAGTTGCCTCAGTGATTTTATGTCAATTCTTATCCAGGCATTTTTGAGGAGTGTGAAGCTTTTTTGTAGGAAAATTGCACGCCTTTCATGTCTCCCTCTAGACTGTGCATGGTTTGAGTTGCAGTGAATTTTATTTATTTATTTATTTAGATTGAAACTTGACCATCTTAAGGATTTCTTTTCTTTTTTTAGATCTCAACTGTCAAGGCTAAGGTTGAAATTATAGTGCTGCTGTTTCTAGTCCATGCTTAATGCATATTGTTCTCTTACCTTGCCAGGTAAAAAAATATGGTGACACAAGCCGCATCAATGTGATAGCAGCTGAAGTTGGGGGATCAATTGAATCTGCTACAACTCGTGCCCAAATTGAACTTTTTGAAGCATTAATTAATGGATGCAAAGAGGTGGTTAGAGCAGTAAATGGCGAGGGCAAGGTTTGTGCTATCTTATAGATGTTTTTGGAATGGTGCTATTGTATATTTATAGGTGGATTGAATCATCAATTATCTTTTCTGTTCTCATGTACTTGTATCTTTCTATATTTTTCAGGGGGCTGTCTTGGACTTCTTTGGAGTGGCTGTTAAAGCACAAGAATTGGCAGAACGTGTAAGGGAACTCCAACTTTTATCAAAACGTATCAAGAGATTTAATGACCCTGTTTCACAATTTCGATTGAAAACACACCCCAGAAATCCCTCATGGTCAAAGTCTTGCAGCTGGAATCAAGGTATGTGGGGAATATGTTTACAGAGTTTTCTCACATTTTGTAACATTAAATTTTATAGTTTACACATTTTGTTTTGTTTCTCTTTTGACAGTGGATGATGCAAGGCTTCTTCTTGGCATTCACTACTTCGGGTATGGAAATTGGGAAAGGATAAGAACAGACACTAAGCTTTGTCTAACTGGAAAGATAGCTCCGGCTGGCCTTTCAGCTTCAGAAACATTTCTACCTCGTGCTCCGCACTTGGATGCTCGAGCCTCTTCCCTCCTGCGGAAGGTTGCCTTTTCTTTTTCCCATTTCTCTTTTCTTGTTGCATACATGTCTTTGTTTCATCATATATACTTTTTTAAATTAGTGATTTAGCAGAAATTTGGCCAGATTGGGCAAATTGTTATTGGTCATGCCTCATGATAACTCTTTCTGAGTTCCAGCCAATAACTTTTCTCACCTAATGATGTCCTATAACTTCAGAAACCCTCCTGCTTATTGCTATGTGCTTTTACTTTAATTGGTTGGACATCCTAACTGTGCAAAAGTGTAAATGATGTTTACTTCTGACCCCACCAACAGGCCCTGTTTGTTTCACTCAATGTTATTTCCTGTCACCAAAATGGACATCTTTCATTTAAATATTTTATGGGTTGTTCCAAAGTCTTCCATATCCCAAGTGATGGTTAAAGTATTGAATAAAAATCCATTCCTTTTTTTTTAAAGAAATAATTAGTTTTTTTTATTATAATTTAAATCTGGTCTCAAGGCCAGAACCTTTTACATATGCAACAGTGACTTATTCTTCTGAGTTCATAAAAGACCACAAAAAGTTTGCTTTCTCCCTACTCCGATTACATATAGCACTATTGAACTGACATTGGTTGTAAATCCACCAAAAAATGCCTAAAAACACTAACATACAATACATAACTTTAACCTAAAGGGTAATCTAGCTTGCAATATTTGAAGTTTGAACCATATTCAAGTGGAAATTCATCACTTTCCTTTGCATTCTACCCTGGAGACTGAGGAGCAGAATCCTGGACTTCTCTCGCAGCCTCGGCTTCCCTCTTCAGGACTGGAACTCCTGTAGCCTGATGCGCTTCCAGCACCACGCTGTCCACATTTACTCCTACCATGGCAACCTCAATCTCATCCGTAGATGCCATACTTGTCAAACGAAGCTCCAATATATCAACATTCGTCTGCAATCGTTCTATCTTAGTTTGGAGCAGGCCAATTTTCTGATGAAGCAGAGCAAATTGAGCCTGAAATTCAGTCTTCAACAGCCCCCATTTCTCCCTGCTTAGTTAAGAGGGAATGTACTCCATTGTAGCAGTAAGATAGTCCAGATACTGGCTGAAATAATCTTTATCAGAGCCAGACGAGGATTCCATGATGATTCTGACGCAACATACCTCCTTTCCTGCAAAGCCTTCAATAAACCAAATTCGAAATGTTGCTGGAGAAATGCTGGACGCCCGCAGCTTATAACCTGAGAGACTTGCCCCCACCATGTCATCGAAGCTCTCACTATATTTAATGCTTCTGATATACCTGTACATTCTCGATCTGAGGTAGGCGAATTCAGTTCTAAATCTGCTGCCAATTTCTTCATGCGCCATTAAAATTCTGTACCTCAAGCATGTCTGGCCCTCCTCAAGTTAAAAAACATAACCACTACGCATCCTGCCACATTTAATTGAGCTCATAACTAACATCCAACTGTCCCTGGGCGTACATGCTAGCACATGGGCTAGCCAGTTGTTTGCACGAACCCAGGTCCCATCAACAATAAGAGGTTGCCAATATATGCCTTAAACCATAGATCCACAAGTACATGTCACTTTTACTGTTTACATGCTATGGACGAATTTGATTTTCCAGAAAAGAGTTAGACTTGGACTAAGTTAGCTAAGCTTGACAGCAGGTTTGACAGAGGTTGACTTGGGAATACTCAGAATGGGCAAGTTTTTCAACTATGGTCCATCCAAACTGGCATTGTTAGGTTCATATTCCTAACTGAAACACTTGCTGTAATTGTAGCAGTAAGATAGTCCAGATACTTGCCGAAATTATCTTTCTCAGAGCCAGACGAGGATTCCATGATGATTCTGACGCAACAGACCTCCTTTCCCGCAAAGCCTTCAATAAACCAAATTCGAAATGTTGCTCGAGAAATGCTGGACGCCCGCAGCTTATAACCTGAGGGACTCATCCCCACCATGTCATCGAAGCTCTCACTAACTTTAATGCTTCTGATATACCTGTACATTCTCTATCTCAGGTAGGCGAATTCAGTTCTAAATCTGCTGCCAATTTCTTCATGCGCCATTAAAATTCTGTACCTCAAGCATGTCTGCCCTGCCTCAAGTTAAAAAACATAACCACTACGCATCCTGCCACATTTAATTGAGCTCATAACTAACATCCAACTGTCCCTGGGCATACATGCTAGCACATGGGCTAGCCAGGTGTTCGCACGAAGCCAGTTGTTCGCACAAACCCAGGTCCCATCAACAAAAAGAGGTTGCCAATATATGCCTTAAACCATAGATCCACAAGTACATGTCACATTTGCTATTTACATGCTATGGACGGATTTGATTTTCCAGAAAAGAGTTAGACTTGGACTAAGTTAGCTAAGTTTGACAGCAGGTTTGACAGAGGTTGACTTGGGAATACTCAGAATGGGCATGTTTTTCAACTATGGTCCAACCAAACTGGCTTTGTTAAGTTCATTTTCCTAATTGAAACACTCGCTGTAATTGCTGAACCTTCAACTCCATTCAATTCCCTGATGACAAGATCTTTGTTTCATTGATATCCTCCTCGGATTTGAGTTGGCTGGCTTACTAGTTAAGCCTCAATTCCCAATTTGGTTAATAAAATCAATTGGTTATTTTTTTTCTTTGTTTTATAAATTGACAGGACTAGATACCAGGTCTTCAAATATAGTTAGTAGCTGTTTGCTTTCCACAATAATGTCATCAATACTCTAACTACCACAGATCTGTTTCTCTTTGACCAGGTTAGTAACTAACCCCCCCTCCGTCTTAGATTTCTAAATAACTTTCACAAGGATTATTTTAAATAACTATCAAATTTAGTTTATAAATCCTTTTGGAATGTCGACTTCTGGTAATTGAATATATATGTTGGGCAGTTTGAGTGACATGAGATCTGTTAACAAAATTCTGAATTTGAATAGAGTTGCTTATAGAGTAGTGATATGCAAAAGAAATGGACTAGGGAAATTGAGTCAGTTGAGAAACCTTGATGTTGCAAATAATGTCTACAAAAGCCATATCCTTTCCAATATACGGCCTGTCCTCATCATTTATCCCAACATAGGTACCACCATATCAGCAAAGCTGCAAAAAATCAACTAGTGGTTGTTTATGGAAAGAAATAATTTAATTTGACCCTATCAAACCTCAACAGGAATTATAGTTCTGACGCAATCTGTTTTTTTTTTCAGTGTTGCATGCTCTCTATATTTGCCATTGTGGACTAACTACCATGGAATACAAAACTTACTCATGGCCCATATGTGCCAAGTCATTACAAAGTGCGATGCAAATTCAGTTTCTTCGAAGTTTAGAAGTTGGAGCTTGGCAAATTTACTATACATTGCTTCTGCATGTTGGTGATTTCTGGTGAAATATGAATTTCTTTATGTTTGTCACAGCTTTTTTGTCAATTCAACTTCAGTATATGGTGATACCTAGCTTCAACCGGGTAAAAAGGATAAAATATCCTGTTAATGTCCACGAAGACCAATCTAATCTGTTATCCCATTTGATGACATAGGAAACAAACTCTCGGAGGTCAAACACCTTCCTTCAGACAGACGCAAAGGTTTTACAACCACTAGGCTTTGAGTCTGGTCTGTTTGCACGGCGGTGCCCCATCCCAACCTTGAAGCCACACACTAACATATTCTCATCAGTGCCTTGTTCCTGCTTATCAAATGCTTTGCATGAATGTGCATTGTGTATGATAACTTTGCATGAATGTGCACTGTTTGTTTCAGTGGGACATTACTCTAATATTTACGAATGGCCCATTGGCCATATCAGTCCAAGCTTTTTACTTGCTCCATAGTCAACTTCTTCTGTAGAAGGTCGGTGCGTACATTCTCAAAGTTTGGCTTTTGTAACCCTGACGAACTTCATTTAGTGCTCTAAGCATGTCTTGCCAATGTAGAGATTGAACTACATTGAAGGGTACTAGACATGCATCTATGGCTGCCGTGACTCTACTGTCAGTCTTTTCCTTCTAAGTTCTTACCCATGTCAAACTTTTTTGTGAATGGTCTGGTGTTCAATCTCTTGCGTACCTCTTTCAGTGATTAAGAACTGACTGCCCCTTTTTTGAAGCTACTCGACTATGCTTGCTGCTCCACCTTACCTTCTTGGCTTTCTGTGCTTCATCGCGCTCCTTTTGAAACTGAGCGCTGTCCTCTTGGCTGATAACTATGCGAAAGCTAACTCCATTGTTAGGAATCCAAAGTAAATGGGCTTTAAACCTATATACGACCCTGTAAAATTTTGTTGCCCATATGCATTTTCCATTTGGGTTTTAATCCTTCCCCATCTTTTTGACATAAATCTGAAGAAGCAAATGGGCTTTAAGCCTATATATGGCCCTGTAAAATATTGTTTGCTCGTGCTGTATTTCCATAAGCATTTTCCATTTGAGTTCCCCATCTTTTTGACATACATCTGAAGAGGAAAATTAACATGTAGTTTTTCTGTTTTTTCACAATCTCCTCTCCTTCCATAGCCAGAGCCTTTCTGAGCGGATGAATGTGATGCTGTTGGAATAATATCGGAGGATAAGAAATAAATAAAGAAGAAACAAGGGGTTTCTTACTGCTCTTCAAAGCTGAGCTTGCAAAAACTGTTTTTTATACGAGGCATGCCCTTCAAATGGCCTTTTCAAAGTTGTTCTTCTTCCAAGTATCGCCACAATCAGGTCTTCTCAACTATGCTCTGTAAATGGTTCTGCTTTGTATAGTATCCAAGTACAAAATGAGTGAAGTCAGGGTTTTCTTGTGTCTTGTAGGTTTTCTAAACAAACTAAATAAAAAATATGGGAGAGAACACAACAGCCATTGTATCTTGGGAGGTCATGTGTCCTTTTACCTTTCCAATCCAAATTTCTCTAGGAATATATATATATATATTTGAAATTTTTTCTGAGGTGCACGTACAGGAAATGGCTTGTTGGAATAGTGTAACATGTAAACAATATGCGAGCATGAGTTTCAAGCTGAGAGATGTAGGTTAGGAAAACTGTTGATGTAACTTTAATGTGATATAACTAATTAAACATTGAGTCACGAAGTTATAACATAAAGTTCACAACTTAGAGATCCTAATATAACGTTATGCAAGCATTATCTAATATTTACTCCATAAACCTCCTTTGATGGTCATATTACAAATTACACCAATGTTATCGCTAAATTTGGCAAACAGATTCAGACGGGGAGGTTGTTGAATAGGTCTGGAACCTGCTTCTTCCCAGTATTACATCTCTATTTTTATCTTCAGCTGTTGGATGTAATGGCAATGCATCTTCACATGCTTTGTTTGTTCATTAAAGTCAATTTTTTGCCAGCTTTCAAACACTACGATTATCGTAGTAAGTGTAGTAGGGATTAGTGTGTGCATCTTGCATATCAGCAATATTCTAATATTGTCATTAACTAAACTTTTGGACAAATTTGTAATCACTGCTGCTCTATACCTCATTTTAGAGGAAGAAAGTGCTACTACTCGTTGCTTGTTACTGGACCAAAGAATTTCACTTTGTTTTTTATAAGCTTAAAACATAACCAGTACTAGGCCTCTATCATGAGCTGAGCCTTTCCCTTAGTTTCTCTAACCTGCCAGTGAGAATTCCTCTCCTTTACCATATGTGATGCCAGCTGTCCAATGTTCAGTCTTAGGGGCTATCATAAATATGTATATAGCTGATTACAAAATTGAAAACTCAAGCCTGACCTTGTTGCTATAAGATATATCATGCTGCACACCAATTGCCTGTATATTGACTCATTAGCTGGTTCAAGGTTTGCTTTGGATGAACTTCAGTGCAACCTTCATTGGGGTAGAAGTCGCCTTAAAGTCTACTATTTAAAACTTTTCAAACAATCTCTTGGCATGCTTGATTTGTGGCAGAACTCTTAGTCTGTCAAAAGTCTACAGCTAAACAATAATGTAGGAGGCCTTAGTCTGTGATGTTAAGCATAACACAAACACGACTTTACCTTTTGAATTGTGTTGGCCGCACCACCTTTAATTATAATGCCATTGGCATAAACCATGAAATCATCAGCAGTATTTCTACTTAAAGATTAGGATTAAAAGGACTTATTTCAAATCTAGATCCTATAATATGCTTATCAATACTAGATGCAGTTTACTATGCTGCTGCTACATATATGCCTCCACCTCTAAATTACCTTTGAAGAAATCACTCTTTAGATCCATTTGCTACAAAATAAAACTAATTTAAAAAAAAATATCCAATGATTGCCATGTCCAGATATTGACAATACTTGGTTATCTCACTCACCAAAAGAAGATTTTAACAACCATGGAATGTAGAAACATTCTTCCACATAGTGCTCTCTTCCATCAACCTAACACTACGGTTTTTGACCTGGGGTCTTATCCTCAACAAATTCAATGAACTAGTCACTTTTGTTAGTCATATGTTTTGATGCTTTAGAAGAAAAAAATACCAATCATTAGATGACTAACCTTTCTTTTGAGATGCAACAAATGTATTAGAGCTCTCCTTCACAAGCCATCAATGTTTTATTTCTTTTTCCGAGACTAACCTTTGTCATGATGTTTATTCCACAACCTCTTCCTTAAATCTTTCTTGTATGCCCAAATTTACTGCAGTAAAATGTTTCAAATTTGTGACCCTTGATTTACTTGTAAGTAGCCTTCTGGTGCCTTTTCCTCTTTCTTGCATCTCCTTGCCTTGGACTTTTCCTGCAGAAGTACACTTGGATCCTCCACCACCACTTCTAAACTGCTTCTAGTTATCTTTATGGAACAATTGATTACACAACTTTGTGAGTGTGCTGTGAGTAGATTTCTCAGTAACATTGAGTGTTTCAACAAAATTTTCAAAAGGTGGAGTTAGGCTTTCTAAAGTAGCCAGGTTGTCATTGTATACTTATCTGCCTATGGCAAACCCCTGGTCAAGGATATCTTTCAATTTCAGTAAATATTCTGAAATTGAATCTCTCCTTCCATTTTTGTTGAGAAATTAATACTTTTAAGAACAGAGGCCTTCTTGTTCAACTCCTTCAACATTGTCTGCATTGTAAGCATGCTCTTGCGTCTTATTAACATTATTGCTTCGTTGTTATTTTGAGTCAATATTTTCTTGCTGCTCTTCATCCAATGGGTCTCCTGGTCTGTACAAATTTCTGTAAAGTATCTTTATTTACAGTGTTTACTTGTTCTTTTAACTTAATATTACAAGCGTAGTGCTCATATTACCGAAATAAACTGAGAATGTAATAAAAAGGATATAAACAGTGAACACCACACCATCCACTTAATGAGTACAAGAAACAGCTTGGGAAACCCAACATGTGAAAACTCAGCCAGAAGTTGAGGACTATGTCTTGCTATTTTCTTCTCAGGTGTGAAATGCAAATAGAAAGAAAAATGAGAGTTTATCTCAGCTCTAACATTCAGATGTTAACACTGTGGTTCTGTTAATATATTAAAAATACACACATATATCGCCACAGAAGAAATATGCAGAGAGAGGAGATATTTGATACATTCTTTAATGTATGGAAAGCAATACATAAACATGAGTATCAAGGTGAGGGACGTAGGTTAGGAAAACTACCCGCATAAATGCGAAGTGATATGTGACTTACTAAATAAAGTCAAATGCAGATCATGCAGATAGTAAAGCATGGAGTGTTTTTTGTTCCACTTTTACCGTTTTCTTGTCTTGTAAATTATTCAATTATACTGTAAATGATAATAGTTTGCATCCTTAACTTATGATATTTTTATATTTACTATATATCTATCAATATAAATTGTTTTTGGTTGCAGGAATTTGAATCTGAGAAGGACCAATCAACTGCAAGATTTCAATCAACTGACAAGGCAGGCTCTAGACGTGAAAAACATGATGTCAAAACTATAAATGTCGACTTGAAGGAAGGGCACAGACTGTCCTCTAAAACAGTTTCCAGTAATCCTAAACAGTGGACAAAGCCTAATAAGGAACGCCATCAGAAACGTCCCAAGGTTGAGCCCAGAGTGAAGGAGGAAGGTGAAATATCTGAATCAGAAGAGCCTCAGTATCAAAGATACAAGGAAAAGATTGACCAAGAGACAAAAGAAGAAAGGTGGAGAGAATGGTGTTCTAATGTCATGGATGATCAGTTACGCACTCTGAAAAGATTACAGAAGTTGCAGACAACAAGCGTAGATCTTCCTAAAGAAGAGGTTAGTGTGTTTCTGATTGTCTCAGGAACATAAGAATATGCTTTCGATCAAGTTTATTAAAGTTCTCGTTATTGATCAAGTCTGCTGGGCCAGCCATAATAATTTGTGATTTAAGATTTACTGAAACTCAAGTATTTGCAGGTACTCTACAAAGTGAAAAAATATTTGCAGCTTCTTGGACAGAAAATTGACTTTATTTTGAAAGAACATGCAAGCTCTCGCAATTATTCTAGTGAGTATTTCCTGTAAATTAAATAGTTGTGCATTAGACAAGTAGATCCATTTAAATTTTTTGTTCTAGTGACGCATAGAGAAGAAAGAAATGTTGGCTCTCGTTAGGTGCTTTTCGCCGAGTGAGAATTGAAAGCAAAACAATAATAAATCATTTGAACTATATTTGTGTATTACAGGGATGGTTACGAGGCTATGGAACTATGTTGCTACATTTTCAAATTTATCTGGAGAACGCCTTTCAGAGATATATCAGAAACTCACTCAAGAAGCACATCAAGATACCGGGGGTGCCTCTACTGACATGAACAGCTCTGCAGCTGGCCCTAGTGGCAGAGATATTGATCCCAGTCAGCCCGCTTCATTTGTTTTTGATCCTCCCAATATACGAAGGTATCAACCTTTGGAAGGACATGTGACAAGCACAATTCACAGGGACCAGGAGACAGGAAAGTCAGAAGCTTGGAAGCGACGTAGGAGAATTGGTGGTTATGAAGATAGGAATGGGCAAGGAAGTATAGAAAGGCCTCCAGTTAGCTCGTACTCACCATACGGGGTCTCATCAAATGGTAACAGATTTCAGGATACGAGTTCAGCAGGTATCCTGGGGTGTGGTCCTGGAGACAATAGGCGGGTGGTTGGCGAAAGATGGAACCGGCCACACCTGAACTATCCCTTATCCGGACAGGCAGACCATGCTATACCCAGACAGGGCAGGCAAACTGATAATGGATCCTTCCCAAATAGTCATCCTCCTGCTTTTATGCATTAAATTTTGTATGTGATGACATTATCTGGCTCTATCAATTGGATCTTAATTATCTTCAATATTGATGTGTGCAATAGCACATGACCTTGTGGTAAAGCAGGGAAGCTGCTACAAGGTAGTAAGATTCAATCTGGTTAATGGGGGTAGCAGGTCAAAAGAGATGGGCTATTGTTGGTGAAACCTTCTGGCTGACATAATGAATGTAAATATGGGTTGCGGGGTATCCCTTCAGAAAAAAATTATCTTGTTATTATCCCCTCAGATTTTTTCTTCTATGCAGGTAATAATGGCGTATCCTCCATTGGTTTCTCAAATTGGAGAAATTGTAAATCATTTTTGAAGTTCATATGAAAGTTGTTCTTTACATTCTGTGATACCTATCTGGATTTTTTTTGTACAATGTTCTGGTCTTTACCTATGACTATCCAAATGTCCACTGGAAGACACCAAGGAATGCTTTTGGTACCGACCTTTTTGTAAATTGCATTTCATACTTTTGCAGTTTTGTTGGGAAACTCACAATGACATTACTTTGACCAAGAACGCAGCATTTGAGAAGAGTAGCATGCAAATTATAAAAAGAGTGCAGTGAAGCCTTCTTAGTAAGAAGGGAACATAACACTGATAATTGTGCTGGCTGAGAAATTGTGGTTCCATCTCTAACTGTGAAAGATTACAATAATACAATTAAAACTTTGCCTAATGAAGAGTTGCCTGGGAAATATGATCCAAGGGATTGGAGGCGATTTTATGTAAAATTGTTTTGATGGTAGATGTTTCCAGGTGTGGTAGTCTTAGGGGCCTAAAATGATCTGGTCTTGTGTACACTGCAGACTTCCTGTTATGGATGGCATTGAGACGGTTTACAATGTTCATGTCAATTGAAGGCAAGGCATGTTTGTGGTCCCTTCCTACCTCTGGCATGGGAATGCAGAGACTGCCTGAATTATCAATTTCCATCCTAGCTCGCCATTAGTAGAGTTGGTCTATTAAAGCAGACTGCAGGCTTTATTAGACATGATGAACATAAGTGAGAGATGTGTTTGTGTATTGATTCAATGGTGAATTCTTTATCTTCTGTAACACCGTACTCATGACTATCTGCAGCAAGTGTCTTGAGTATTCGAGGTTTACTGTTCTATGCTGCTTAACATAAATGTCAGAGAGAATTTTTGTGTCGCTACTGACTGCATATGTGCTTTCTTGGGTGTTCTGATTTCTTTGATTGAAAGTGAAGTGTGTCAAAACTAACTTGTTTGCTTTTCTTAGATGGAAAGTATCAGTCAACTGACTGCTCACAACTCACTGCTTATGTGCTTTCTAGGGTGCTACGATGTGGTTAGCATCCATTGAGATCTACACTGGTCTACGGAACCTTTACAAAGTTCTTTTTTTGATTAAATTAGGTTGTTTCTAGATCAAATGACTAGGTAAAATGATAACCAAACTCACTTTGGTTTGCATGGATTAGCACATTATAGATATCTGCATTGGGACGAATGTTTTGAAAATGGTATCCAACTTTTGTGTACCCTGTGCACTTTTAAAGAAATGTTTATACATTCAACCTTCTTAAAATTACAAACCATGTAATTATTTTTCTCTAGGTGTTTTAGGTTTTGTCCACCCACTGGTTTTACCATGAAGCCGATTTGAGTTTATCGTGCCCACCCACTGGTTTTACCATGAAGCCGATTCGAGTATATTGTTATATTTGGTGTCTGGCTTTGCCATGATCTTAAAATTAGATTATTATGTACAGTTTGAGTGGGCATAATGAGTAAGAAAATATGTTTCCTGTTAAGAGGTTACAGGTTCAAGTTCAAAGTGGGAGTAAGAAAATATGTTTCCTCTTAAGAGGTTACATGTTCATGTTTAAAGTGGCTTAGAGTATGTACACTTTCGTAGTCTTTAGCAGTCGAATCACTGCACAGAGATAGGTCCCTTGTTCCACAAACAAGGGGGTCTTAGACACCACTTTGTTATTTGGCTTGGCTGATCTTAAAATTCTATTATTATTATTATTATTATTACGATTAAATATTGACTCACAAGGAAATATGTTTTAAGAGGTTAAATGTTCAAGTTTAAAGTGACTTAGAGTATGTACACTTTCGTAGACTTTAGCAGTCAAATCACTGCACAGAGATAGGTCCATTGTTCCACAAACAAGGGGGTCATATACACCACTTTGGTGTTTGGCTTGGCTGACCTTATTATTATTACTCACAAAGAATGACCATGTAACTAGTAAAAACAATATTATAGAATCACATATTATGTTCTAATTATATATTTTGAAGAAATAAAATAATAAGAGAGATCCTTGATCTCCATTTCTGCCTTGAAGGGTTTACTGGGTAAACAAGATTAATAAGAGGGGGAGTTGGAATATAATTAACATTACACATCTTGGGTAAACAAGATTAATAGGAGGGGGAGTTGGAATAGAATTAACATTACACATCTTGGGTAAACAAGATTAATAGGAGGGGTAGTTGGAATATAATTAACATTACACATCTTGATCAAAGGGGATAATGCTATAGGATGTTTGAAATGTGTTATGAATTTCATATTGAGGGTTAGTTCAATGGACTGAAATGTTAGCGTTGTGAATATAATTCATAACAAAAGACAAATTCATAACAAAAGGTCAATGAGGGACTGGCCAATTTTTTAATTCAATTCATTGTACATGATCTTATCACGCATAATCTTCTAAACAATGTAATTTAATTTATAAATCCAAAGTATATCAGTTTCATTCAGAACATGTCAGGGGCTTGGGTAGAGTTCTTGAGACAATATCTGCAGATGACTAGTTAGGCATAGATCAAAACCAATATATGTAAGGTTACAATGGATTTTTAGAGTGTAATTATCTGCTAGGAACATCCTTCGATCTACTGTGAAAGCTCTTGGGAATGGTCAATTGTTCATGTCATTTTACTTAGTGTAAAGGGGGTTTTTGTGCTAATGGTCTTTTATGTGAATGAGTTTAGGAGGGAGTCTTAGGTGATTTTGATTGAATAAAAGTTTTTTTTAGGCTTCGTAGTTGGATTCCATTTGTTATTAATAATATGTTATGGCACCCTTTATAGTCTAAAGAAGTTTAATCATAAGAAAGAAAGAAAAAACACTATTGTTGAGTTCATATTATGTTCATTCATATTAATATTTTGTGGTGATTGCTTGTTTAGTCTAATGACATTTATTATAAAACCCTAAATAATTATGCAACACCTAGAAAGTAGTTATATAATTTTCCTTTTGTACTTTTATTCCAATCTTTAATATAAATGATCTAAAATTTATCTCCCCTAATGATGGGATTAAACTTTTGAATTACTTCAATTTTCATCATCTCGATGTATTTCATAGTGTTATTAAAACGATTAGTTAATTTTGTTCACTTTTGAAAATTTATGAGAATTGTATAATTTATTTTTGGCCTCATCTAAAAGTGAGCTGCTCCAAAACTAAAAGCTCATGTTATTCTCTTTTCATACATAGAACAATGTTTACAACTTTTTCCGTGAAAGATTTCTTTAATGTTTATTTATTTACATGAAAACGTATTTATAATCCATCACTCCCTACTATAAATAGAGACTTTATGGCCTCTTTGTCTTAGGTTGCTTCCTTGTCTTCATCTATGGTAATATATGCATGATGAAGTAAATGCTAAAATTTCTCGTGGTCTTAATCCAAATGTTAATAACAATTTTGCTTGGACCGACATTCCTTTAATAGCTTTGGTCTAGGAAGAGACTTGTATGGAAGTAACAATGACATAAAGAGCATTAAATTATCATGTCTTTGCAATATCTTCTAAACAACGCTAAGCATCCAATATTTGTGATCTTTTAGATTTAGAAAATAAGTATTATTCTTTTTGGTTGTTTGAAGTGGTAATAATATGGAGAAAATAATTTAATAAATGAATACTTGTGGTTAAAACTCTTATTGAAGGAAATCACCAAAAAGTGAGGGTTGATTTAGATTATGTTTCAGAAGTTGCATAATGCTTGAGTTGTATGGAAGTAACAATGACATAAGGAACATTAAATATCATGTCTTTACAATATCTTTTAAACAATGATAAGCATCCAATATTTATGATTTTTTAGATTTAGAAAATAAATATTATTCTTTTTGGTTGTTTTAAGAGATAATAATATGAAGAAAATAATTTGATAAATAATCACCCAAAAGTGAGGATTGATTTAGATTATTTTTCAAAAATTACATAATGCATGAGAACATCTTGTTTGAAGTTTGTTTGAAATAACAAAATAAACATAATATTAAGGAAACATGTTTTCAATTTGTTTTATGTACAACAAGATTAATCATTTTTTCCCAAAACACCTCAATGATAGTCCATACTAATAGGTGTGGAGGTTTATGCTTAATTTATTTAAAACTACTCACCCTACATTTTTTGATAGCATTTTCCCATTGGTGTTCTTTACATTTATAGTGCTTTGGTATGATGCAAACATGAACACACTTGTGTAGTGTGGGTGAGAATGCAATGATGCATTATGTACAAATGAATGTATTTGAGGAGCACCAATGCATTTCAATGGTGCACTTGTGCATTGTATAGGTTGATTGTGATCTACTAAGCAATGACAGATGTATATGATAACCGTTTACTATAAATGCAACTAAGATAATTTGATGATTTTATATTTGTTTTAATGTATTGTACAATTTTTATTAGTTATTTTTAAAATGAGCCAAATATCAAATCTCTATTCGAATGATATTGATAATCAGATAGTAGTGACAATATTTTTCATTTCATCATTTGCTTAATTATTTATATTTTTAAAATGTCACATTATGTAAAATTGTAACTTTCATCATGTAAAATATTGAAAATTACATGTTGTAGATGTTGCTATATGAGCATATGCCAAAACTTGTGGCCCTGCCACATTCTGAAAAAGGTCTACGATGGACTGTACAAACTGTCACTGATATGCTTACAATATAGATAACAAAAAATATACAAATATTTGTGATCGACACAAAAATAAACATAAAGTCATTGTTAAAAGCCAATATTGATCTGCGAGTGTCAGGGCATTGCCGCCCCTTGTGCATGCTTCTCTATAAAAGGCATGTGAAAATATTGATAAAATTTATGCCCAAGGTGCTCCTGTATCATCCAATAACCAAGAGGTCGCAACGCTGCCTCCTTGGAAAGGTTATCAGAAAGTTGACTACTTTTCTTGTAAATATTACGACAAGAGATATAGTCAAAACATGCTTTTAAGGATGAAACTTCTTCCAATAAGTTCCTGAGTGTGTGCACGTGACCTTCAACTTGCAAATTGAACCAATTAATGACAAAGTTTTAGTCACCCAAGAATTGAAGGTGACGAATTTATTTATCAAGGGCAAAAATAAGAAGATGTCGAAGGCTGTTGAGTTCTTGTTGGGGCCTCTCCCTAATCCCATACTCATCTTGTAAAAATGTTCATTTTAAATAGAAGACAACACCACTACCGCAACCAATCTGCTGAGCGGAACTATTGCCGAGGTTCATCATCTGGGATAATATTGTAAAGTGAAGAAATGTGAGAGACAAATAGGATCCAATTTGGTCCTTTGTCATGAAAAATAGATTTGTTCATTCCTATCCAGATGCTCCAACAAACCAATAGAGGAATATTGCGAAGTTTAGAAGGGTGATCTTGGTTCCACCAGGGTTCCGGAGCAGCTTGAATCAAGTCACCCACCCATGTGATATTGATAGCCAACATATGATATACCTGGTTCCATAGATCAATTGCTGAGGGGCATTGAAGAAATAAATGGTCAATAAATTCTACATCGTTCTTGGAAAGGATGCACCAGGTGGGGCCTTGAAAGGAACACTACTGCAGATTGTCTCTTGTAGGGGCTTTGTTGAAAAAGATACACCACATAAGAAGCTTTGCCTTGGACATGGCTTTTAATTTCCAAAGCGGGTGACACCGCCATACAATGTTCTCGCGCTCATGATCAATAAAGATGAAAGGGTAACTGTCTTTAGGAGAGTAAGTGCTCGATTTGGAGATGACCCAAGCTAAGTAATCATCCCTATCCTGAATCCTTATGTGTGCTTCAGATAATGCATTAATAAAATCTGTCCACTCTTGTTGCCATGTTGCAGGAATCCTAAGGTCTAGTGCAGATTTCAATGCCTGTCAAAAAATAGTCGAATTATCAGGATCCACAATTTGATTTAGGGTTCTAATATCAGATGAATCCAGAAATCGATTGAGATCAAGGGGGAGAATGTGTGCGTTCCCATTGCTCGACTAGGTATCCAAGCCAATTCGAACCTTAGTGCCCGACCCCACTTTCCAAGCCAAACTTGTTTGGATGTACACAATATAGTTCAAAACTGATCGCCATATGGTTGAGATATCCTTTCTATTCTAGCTAGGCCGTAAGATCCAATAAAAAAGGTCCCGCAGACTAATGTCTTTTTTAATAACCACCTTTGCCCATAGATTGGTTGAAATAAGGGTCTGCCAGCCCAATTTTGTTGCAAGGGATTTTGAGAAACAACCACGGTTCTCCATTCCCCATCCACCCCACTTCTTAGGCAGAGCAATGTGTTCCCATCTTACCCATGCGAAATTTCTACCTTCCTTGCTTCCACGCCAGAGGAATCTGCAACATAACTGTTGAATTCTAGATAATATACCTTTAGGGATCTAGGCGAGTGACATTCAATATACATGAATAGCTTCCATTACTGATTTAATAAGAACAAGTTGCCCAACATGAGATAACCAACAATGATGCCATATATTTATTTTTCTTTCAACCTTGGCCACCAACCATGTCCAATCTACGATTTTATAGGTATTGGGCTTGAGCTGAATATTTGAGACCTTCATCAAATGCCAAGATTCTATAAGGAAATCTTTGATTAGCATAGTCAATTTCATATTGAGAACAACCTAAAGCTGTCAGGAACAATTTCTCTTGGTTGCTAACCATCCTTGTTGCCTTTCAAAATAAATTTAGAATGACATTAAAAGTAGTGGAATCACTAACCGACCCATTCAAAAATATTAGAACATCATTCACAAATATTATAATATGATCATGATCATCATTAATAATAGAATTAAAAAAAATGTATTGATTTAGGAGAGCTTAATCCAAAATGTTTTCATAGTACCATCATATAAAAAAGGAAAATATCCACATTAAACAAAACATGGAGTTTAGACATAATTATGCTCTAACAAATATTCTAAAATATAAAAATTGCAATATTTAATCATATTCATCTAGATCTCTCAAGGGGTTGTCTAATTTATTGCTCGAGTTAATTTTTCTTCATCTATATTCTCATTGCTCCTCTACATGCCCTGTAGGGTAAGTATGTAAATATCGGCTTAATTAAATAATAATAAAAATTTAAAGGTAATATGGATGAATGTAAACATTTAAATGTTGACTTAATTATTAATATTTTTTTGAAGTAAGAAAAATAATAAAATTCAATTTGTTATTTTAATATTGTTTTTATTAATAAAATTCAGTTTTGATAAAAAAATTATAATATCATGGGTCAATACCATGGTTTATGAATACCATGGGCCATCTAGGCTTTTGATTATTATGTTATGGATCTAGGATTTTAATTTTTTGTTTCAATACCATGGGCCAATACCATATCTTATCAATACCACATGCCCCAAAACCATAACTTATTCACCATCATGTAAACACATAAACATGTTACATCATAATATCATGGGCCAATACTACAGAAAATCTCTAACACAACTATAATACCATGTAGAAATTATATCAATGGTCATGTAATGTACTAAAACAAGATATTGAATCCTTCTACAATATTTGCGGAATACAAATTTCGCTCAATCACAAGTAAAAGAAGAAGTAAATCAATACACAATACCAGATACTAAAACAAGATACTGAATCCAATATTTGCGGAATCATTAAGAAGTAAATCAATACATAACACGAGATACTAAAACAAGATATTGAATCCAATATTTGCGGAATCATTTTCGCTCAATCACATGCAAATAAGAGAATTAAGTAAATCAATACACAACACCAGATACTTCCTGGGGCTAAAAAACCCTCCATCTTTATTGTATAATCAACCCAGGAATCATGAAACAATACAATGTATTTATGCTCACCACAACCTCATACACTCTACCAATTGCTTCACACTTATCTAGGCAAAATTGGACAAACACATAGCCAATTATCAGCCTACCCTGCTTATGCAATCCCTATAGAATTAAACCCCTATTAAATAGGAAATTCAGCCTTCCTTGATTGTGCAATTCATCCTGGGATTCCTGTGGTTTTTTCACTGCATCTGGGCAGTTTGCTAAAAATGCTAAAAATACAATTGATAGTTTACTTGCCTTGAACCTTTGTCTCAACTGGGTCTCCACCTGAATTAGCATGCATAGCTATAAATAGTGAATCATCAGTTACTTGGTAGATCACTACTGGTGAATTAAATCAATTTTAATTCACTTGATCTTTCACTAGCTCATCAAATAGTTATATCTAGTTAAAATGATTTTAATTCAATTAATGTGAGTTGATCCCACTCACACTACACTAGTGTTAATAATAGAATCACTCTACATGCCTATCCTTTGACCCTCGACTCGAAATTATTGAGCTAACTAAGTCTATCACACTTAGATTACAATTAATTTTCCACACTTAGATTACAATTAATTTTCCAATTTATTAAAAAATTGGTTGCGCACTAATGTGTTGCTAGGATCCATCATTGTGTGACGTGTGATGTGACACTAGTGTGTGTGCATTTTCTTGTTGAATTTCAACAAATACCATGGTTTATTTCACAATATGTAAACACATAAACATGTTACATCATAATACCATGGGCCAATACCATGGTTTATGAATACCATGGGCCAATACCATGGTTTATGAATACCATGGGCCATCTAGGCTTTTGATTATTATGTTATGGGTCTAGGATTTTAATTATTTTGTTCGAATACCATGGGCGATCTAGGCTTTTGATTATTATGTTATGGATCTAGGCTTTTAATTATTTTGTTCGAATACCATGTGCCAATACCATAAACATGTTACATCATAATACCATAGAACAATACCATGGTTTATGAATACCATGGGCCATTTAGGCTTTGATTATTATGTTATGGATCTAGGCTTTTAATTATTTTGTTCGAATACCATGGGACAATACCATAACTTATCAATACCACATGCCCCAAAACCATAACTCATTTCACAATCATGTAAGCACATAAACATGTAACTGGGCTAGATCTCACTTAGACATGTACATTTAACATTCAACCCAGTATGGGGACATTCATCTCACATAAACATGTAAACATAAACTTAAATATAAACATAAAGGTAATATTTAACATTTAACATTCAGGCCAATATGGGGAACATGTAGATATAAACTTAAATATAAACATAAAGGTAATATTTAAAATTTAACATTCAGGCCAATATGGGGAACATGTAAACATAAACTTAAATATAAACATAAAGGTAATGTTTAACATTTAACATTTTTAATCCCCTATTTAAAAATCAATCTAATTATTATTATGTATAAAGATGGTTACCAACACTCAAAAAAGAGGTATGGTAAATAAATAAAAATATAAATAAACGGGAGGTATGAGAAATAAATAAAACCTATTTTTAAACTTACTCCAAAGGTATGGTAAATAAATAAAATCTCTTTTTTTTTGTAAGTTAAGCTACTTCTATTATATCATATAGAACAAAAAGTTACAGGTCTCTTCCTGTGGATTTGACAAGTCCAATCCAGAGGGAAGTTTCAAGAGTTTTCCATCAAGAGTTGGACTGCCCCTGCTGGGGAAACCAGTCCTTAGAAACCAGAGAGTGACTGCTGCCCATAGCAGGAAACCAACAGATTTAGTTTTCAAATATCCCATGGAAGACAATTCCTAAACATGAGCATGCCGATAAGAAAGAAAAAATTGAGCCTAAGGAGAACCTGCATTCTTATTGCTGGAGGTTGGTACCTCTTCTGTGATTCTGCACACGTAACCCCCATCCTTCGTCTCCTTGCTCAACGCGTGGCCATAGGGCTGAGGATGTGGCGAAGCTAGGATGCCAAGATTAGCTGCGGAGGCATCAAGCTGCTTGGGTTGGTCTGAATTACCTTCAACGTCCTGGTCTGAGTTGCTGTCATCGCTGTTGCTGGTGGAATCAATGGAGTCTTTGCTTCCACTGGAGGTGCTTTGCACTGGAAGGGCTTTCATCTTGCGGGGGATGAAAGCGGGCTCAGGAGGAATGGTGGATTTGCGCAGCCTTTTCTTACTGCGGGAGAGGGAAGGAAGCGAAGCAGGGGCAGGGAGTTGCAGAGAAAGATGGGCATTCAAATTGACAGGGGGGTGTTATCGATCTCATTCCATCTGATATAAAGGTTCAGGTCATGGCCTTGGGAGAGCGACAATGGAGGACAGGAAGGCTGGCCATGCCCCCCAACTCTTCTGCACCTCATTCTGTGGTGCCGAGGCATAATTGTCCAGGGAGCCGAGTCGCCGGACCAGGTGGGGGCCGAAGCAGGCTTCGGGGGAGAAAATCTTCCAAAACAAGGGCGGGGCCTGGGCGAATGGGGGCGTTGCACCAGAGGCAGAGGGATGATAACATACAGATGCACAGAGAGCAGGCGGGAGGGCCGAAGTGAGGTCAAGAGGGCAGAGGTGACGAGCTTAAAGGCCATGGCCAGCAGAGTAAATGCAATGCAGGGCTGGTACGTCGAGGACAGGGCGGCGAAGGGTGAGTTAATGGCGCCGTCACGCCAAAATTTATCACGGTGCTTCTTCCTAAGAGTGGTCACGCAGAGCCGACGTGTGTCTTCCCACATGGACGCCCAGTGGCACCCTCGCTTACTGTCTATCATCCGCATCTGGGGTTATATTTACTCCTTAAACCTCTTTATAAAAATGGGTTTTATTTAGGTGAAGCCTATGAGAAAAATACCATTTTAATACCATGGGCCAAATACCATATTTATAAAAGAGGTATGGTAAATAAATAAATATAAAAGAGGTACAAAGAGGTATGGTAAATAAATAAAAATAAATCAGATAGGATTATAAACCAACATCTAATTATATACCAAGCCTATGGGCCAAATACCATGGTAAATAAAAGATTTATGGTAAATAAATAAAATATAAATAAACCAAAGTTATGGTAAATAAATATAACCTCTTTTTATATTTATTTCATAATCCTCTTTATATTTAGGAAGACTCAAAAAAGAGGTTTTATTTAGGTGAAGCATATGAGTCAAATACCATGGGCCAAATTACTATTAATACCATTAAACCTAATATTAATGTTAAAAGATTAATATTAATATTATTTTTAATTCTAATATTCATATTAATATATTATAATATTAATATTATTAAATTTGGATCCAGAAGGTTTTTATTTGAGTACACTACATGCATTGACTATGTCACGTAAAAACGTAAATGTAAGTGTAAATGTAAAAGTAACGTTTAACATTTAACATTTAAAATGTAATCTAATTAATCTAATGCTGACCTCAATGAAAAATCACTTCTTTCCCTAAATATATAAATTTAACACAAAAACAAAATGTCCAATTGTATTTGTGAGGAAGCATCCCTGTGACAATGTGAAGAGTGAAATGATATTTTTGTGAGAAAGGATTTAGGAGCTGTTCGAAGTGGAAAATAATATTTTTTGTGGGAAGGGATTTCAGTGTCAGTACTAATTTCTATTGATTTATTTTTTGTGACCATGTGACTAGTGAAATGATATTTGTGAGAAAGGATTTCGAAGTTGTGCAAAGTGGAAAATAATATGTTTTGTGGGAAGGGATTTCAGTGTCGCATTTTGTGTAACCAGCTTAGCTCCATCTTAACTTCGGATCTATCAAGTGTCTAGAGGGATCATATCTCTCGAGTTGCAAACTTTTTTTTAGTGTAAAACTTGAGGAAAGATTTGCACCTCTAGAGATTTAAGATAGATCTAGGCTTGTTATAATTACTTTTGAGATATATATAAGCCTTGCATATCACTACTAAAAATATTCCCATAAAGATTAAATACCCGATGTATTAAAATTAAAAAGTGAGTATATATATATATATATGAAATTTATATAATATAAATAGTATTATAAAGAACTAGGATAGATCCATCTTAACTAAGGATCCAAGTGATGAGAGAAATCAAAGCGACTAACAATGATAGAGGAAAGATAGTGCATGATTCTTTTACGTTTTTTATTATTGATTTTTTTTTTTTTGACATGATTGATCCAAAATATAGGTTTAATATTTAAGCCAATTGAGTTTTGTTTTGTTTTGTTTTGTTTTTTTAATTTAGATACTTTCTTAAATACAATACAATGAGATCGAATTAAAGAGGGGGTGGGGTGGGGAGATAGAGGAGTAGAGAGGGAGGGAGATAGAGATGGATTTGGAGGGAAGAACAAAGACATTGAAATATAGAGGTGGAGAGAGAGGGGGGCAGTGAGGGAGGGATGAGACAAGAGAAGTGAGGGGGAGAGATAGGGAGAGAAGGGGAAGAGATAGAGGGAGACATATATATGGAAGGGGGAAATAGATAAGGAGAGGTGGAGGGAGATAGTGGCAAAGTTGGGGGGTGAAGAGAGAGAGAGAGAGAGAGAGAGAGAGAGAGAGATGGGGGGAGAGACACAGGGAGGTGGGAGAGAAAGGGAAAAAGAGAAAGAGAGAGGACTTGAAATATAGAAGGAGAGAGAGAGGGAGAGAGATGGAGTTGGAGGGGGGAGAGAGAGGGAGGGAAGAAGACATACATAGAGAGATAAAGGTGGAGAAAGTAAGGGAGTGGAAAATGAGACATGGAGAGACAATGAGGGAGAGAGGAGAACGGGAGGGAAGAGAGAGAGAGAAGGGGAAGAGAGAGATAGATATGGAGAGATAATGTGTATGTTTAGGGGGTGATAAGGAGAGACAAAGGAATATATATATATATATATATAAGAGGGAGAGAGGTAAAAAGAGAAGACAAAGGGAGGAAGAGAGATAGATATGGAGAGAGAAGGGGAAGAGAAAGAGAGAAGGGGGAGAGATGGAGGGAGAGAGAGTGTGCATGTTTGTGGGGTGTGATAAAGAGACAAAGGAGAGAGAGAGGGAGATAAAGATATGAATGAAGGTGGGAGAGGGAAGAAGAGAGGTAAAGCAAGGGAGGGAGGAAGAGAGATAGATATGAAGAGAGAAGGGGAAAAGAGAGAGAGGGAGAGATAGATAGATATATATGGAGAGAGTGTGTGTATGTTTGCAGGCTGATATAGAGAGACAGAGGAGAGACAAATAAGAAGAGATAGAGGGGATAAATATATATATGGAGGGGGGAGAGAAGGAAGAAGAGAGAGACAAAGAGGGAGGGAGGAAGAGAGATATGGAGAGAGAGAGCATGATTGGGTGTATATATATATATATATATATATATATATATATATATATATATATATATAGAGAGAGAGAGAGAGAGAGAGAGAGAGAGAGAGAGATTAAAATACAAATATAGAATTTGGATCTAGAAATTTATGAATATTTTGGCATTTCATTGAAATAGAGGCATTGATTCGGTGTAGTTGATTTCTAATCCTATTTAATTGTGTGCGCTAGATGCATTGATTTCAGTGTAGATGTTGATTTCTAGCATTGATTGCAATGTAGATGTTGATTTCTAATCCTATTTGATTGTTTGCACTAGATGCATTGATTTCAATATAGATGTTGATTTCTAATCCTATTTGATTGCTTGCACTAGATGCATTGATTTCAATGAAGATGTTGATTAGTGATTTGATGTAACTAGATGTCTGATGTATATTAATTTCAAAGCAATTAAATTAATAATGTACATTGATCAGTGTAAGAACAAAAAAATATTCATGTTGTGCATTAACTTCCGCGTTAAGTAATTTAAGCATAAATAAAATACTTGAATTTTCATCCTAAATAAAATGTTCACTTACCCAAAATGTTTGCCTCTTGAAACTGTAAGCTATTTGTAATTGGCTACATTCAACATTGTTAGTCACTTTGCATTCTAAGTGAGGTAATAGAAAACAACTACTATTGAAAATTACTTGGGGTTTAACACTCCATAAGTCACAATGATTGACTTTGGAGAAATCTACTATTAACATTGGAGAGTAAGAGAGACAAGGTATATTGTTTACTATAATCACTTGAGTTAAATATTTGAATGATCTATGTTTTCAACTGCCCTTTTCATATGATCATTATAAAAAGATTGCAAAACTAATAGGTGTGACCATAAGAACAATAGAAGAATATAAATTGAGATTGATGACAATGAAGACTGTAATTGACTACATTCTTATTATTCACATTTTCTATCATTCAAAATTTTTATTTCATCTTTTTTTATCATTCAAGTTATTAACAATCTCTATCATCTCAAGAAACAGAGGTAATTGAACAAATTTAAAATTAAGTTGACAAATTAATCTTAGGCATATTTAGTATATATAAAATGATCAGGATAATTAGATGTTCAACAAATTTTGTTTGATCATGCATGACTGAAACTAGCCTAGATACATCTTAACACTAGATCTATCAAGTGCTGAGAGGGATCAAATCTCTTGAGGTGTAAACCTTTCCTCAAGTTTTGCACTAAAAAAAAAGGTTTGTATCTCTGGAGATTTGATCCCTCTCAACGCTTGATAAAACCAGAGTTAAGATGGATCTAGATTAGTCTTAATCACAATACTTTATTAATTAGTTTGATTCACATTAACTATTCAAATATAAGCCAATGGACATATTTTGTAATAGTTTCTACACCATATAAATAAACCACACTAATTTTTTTGAATAAACAATAATATGTCTTATTATTTAGTATTAAAAAAACACATTTTTTTGTTTGTGGTTTGAGGCGTTGATAAAAATAAAAAAAATAAAAAATGATAAATGAGTGGTTGCATTTATAAAACTATGGAAGGAAATCACCCATAGTGTGACACTTGATCTAGATTATTTTTCATATGATAACGCAAGAGAAAATATAGCTTAAAAGTTCTGTTTGGAATAACAAAATAACTACACATATTGTTAGGGAAACAAGGTGTAGTGGAGGTTTAGTGTGACATGATCTATGAATGTCCTATAACCTTTGTAATAATATTCGGTAATTGAGTGAAAATGTTTGAAATGTAGAATTTATTTAAAACTAATTTTTTCTCAATGGGTGAAGGTTTTAGAAGAGGCTCTTTTTTCATCATTGCTCTAACATATCTACTGCATTAATAGTGCAATATGAACAAGAGTGGTTTTCTGTAGTATGGATATGAGCACATCGATGCATGTACAAATGTGCATTGTGCACATTAATTTCAAAAAAATGTCATCTCTTGAAAATGCTTCTATACTTCGGGAGCATCGACGTATTTGTATCTCAACAACCCACCACTACGTAATCATGGTACATGATAAGGTTAGAAAATCCTTAATTTTGGTAATGTGTATACTAACCCTAGGGGCGATGGTGCACGTGGTAACTGTATATGCATCAATGTATAAAGATTTTAAATGTGTTGATGCTTATCTGATAAGAATGTATCAATGCAATCATGTCATATTGTAGAAAAGAGAACACACAAATTTTCACCAAATCCTCATTGCACCACTATGATACTAAAGCATTGACATGTGTATATCATAATTGTGCATTGCAAATGTAATGATATTTGATTATTTTTGTGGTTTTTTAGTCTGTATTACATAACTTTGTAAGTAACAAAGCATCTTTTAAATATTAAATCATTATTGCAATATTAATAATATCATATTTCTAAATAAGTTTTAAAAATATTTCAATATTGTAATGGAAATCCTAGTGCCGTCGACTGTTGTTTTGAACTTCTTGAGAGTTTTTTTCTTAAGGACTATTCCATTGGCTGGAATCCTACTCATTCTCCTGCTCTTGCTTAAGATATGGTAAATTAGGGGAAATTTCGTTTGCTGTAGTGTTCTTCCTGCACTCAGGTTGAGGTCATTGTTCTATATCTCCTGCAATTTACAATCTTTGTCATGTCATTATTTGGTTGAAATTTTTGCATTCGAGTGAAAGAAGTTGATCTAGTATATATGTTCGCTACGAGAATTCAAGATCAAACATGAATCCCTTCCATCTTTATGTGGCTCCTTCACAGAGGCAGGAAAATTTAGGAGGGAAATTCACTTAGTGATTATGACAATGCCAAGGATGCTTCAATCTCTCTCATTTGAAGTTTAAACGAAGGTCCCATAGGTGGTGGTGCACCTTCTTCTTTAAGTATAATTCATTTAAGGATGCCCTCAAACCAGGGCCCATTCATATGACACATAAAGAGCTCTTAGGGCATGCCTTCATTGTGAATCAGGCAGAGGGTATCCCATCAAAATGGATCACCCTCACTCTTACAAATATAGTAAGGGATTTTTGCAGTATGTTAATATTTGTCATTTTAATGGGTTTTGGGCATCAACATCAAAGCATCAAGAAGGGGTGCATAAGACCTGGAACCCCAAAGTAGATATGTGTTTTTGCTCAAAAGGTTTCTTTGTGGTGAAACTAAGGATCTATAGGATTATGATAGGATTTTTGAACAAAGACTCTAGTTTTTGGGTTGAGATGGGATTTACATGAAGCCATGGTTTAATGATTTTAATCCTCTTTCTGTGCCATCTATGCCCATGTTAGTTTGGGTTAGACTCCCGAATAAATCTCGTTCATCTGCTACATCTAGATAGGGGGTAACTCACTCGGTCATTTCATAAACTTAGACACAGACAAGATGGAGAAAGATATTGTTACATTTTCCCACGTGTTGAAATAAGTCTCACCAGATCGTTGCCAGATAAAATCCCCCTCCACTTGAAGGGCATGATTTTTTCGCAGTTGGTGGACTATGAAAATATGGATTGCAAGATTTGTCAACAACTTGGTCATCTTCAAAATGTTTTCCCCCTCTTCTCAAGGACATTTTCCTCCTTCAGATATCAAGAATAAGACCCGAGGATGGAAAGACCCAAAAGTTTCAAGGAAATCTAAGAAATCTACAACGAACCAGCCATATAACTCTCAACATAAAAAAAACCCCTTTAGATAAATAAATTCCTTCAACCTCAACTTTTCCATATGAAATTCCATCTCATCCTTAGATAGTGATAAGGAAGAAACTACAATTGCAAACCCCTCAAAAATGGAATTGAATTAAGGAAACACAATCGTTGTACTCTCTTCATCTATTCTTGACAACTCCTCAGGGTGGATAGAAATTTGCAAGGAAAAAATCGAAAAAGGATCTTTTGAAAGATCCATGATCATGATGATTCTCGAGCTCAATACCCAAGATAGACATAATTGTATGGGTTTTGTCAATTTTAAGGGTTCCAGTCTTCGAGGTTTGGTTTCCTTAGGGACCAGTCAATCCAAATTCATTAGTTTTCATGTAATCTCAGGTTAACTTGTATCTTGATTCTGGATATGGTGAGTATCCTCCTGGGATTGACCAAGCCAATTTCTTAGTCTGCATGTACATACTTGATCAGAAGATAATACAGTTTTCAAATCACAAAAATAAAATTAAGTATTTAATGTTAAATTTTGATTTATTCAATTGTTTAAATATATTTCATATTTAAATGATTACGTTGATATCTAAGATCAAAGTAAGATTTTGTTTGTCACGTGATCACTAGTTGATGGGAGTTTAGTTTGGGGTCGTCAAATGAAACACATAAGCTTTTATAATATTGTAAATTGTGCATATAGTTGACCAACAATGAAGCATGTTAAAAAAAACACAAGAAATAATAATAATAATTATTGTTATGCAATTTTAAGGTCACAACCAAGCCATACACCAAATTGGTGTATGATACCCCCTTGTTTGTGGGACAAGGGACCCACCTCTGCGCAACGATTTGACTGTTAAGTCTACGAAGCCATACATACTCTACCATCCTCTGGTTTCGAACTTGTGACCTCTTAGGAGAAAACACATTTTCTTAACCATTAGGCCCACTCAAGCTGTATTCTATAGTTTTTAACTTTGTTATATTAATTAGACAAAATTTATTGCAAATATAATTGAGCTACTGTTAATATAACCTCACTATAAAAAAGGCGAAAATCTACATGAAGTTTTACTACAATTTTGATATGAAAAACAAAAGATTATAATATTTAGTTGTATTTCTCCTTACTCCTAAAAATATTATAATATTTATCTACATTTGTCCATACTTCTCTAAAAATTTGTTTCATTTCTTGCGACCATTATTCCTTGGGATGTTGTTTTGGTCTTAATTATAGTATTATATTATTATTATTATTATTATCCAATTTTAAGGTCACAGCCAAGCCAGACACCATATTAGTGTATGAGATCCCCTTGTTTGTGGGACAAGGGACCCACCTCCGCGTAGCAATTTGACTGCTAAGTCTACGAAAACATACATACTCTACCCCCTCTGGTTATGAACCTATAACCTCTTAGTAGAAAACACATACTCTTAACCATTAATATGTTTGATTTTCAACCTTTTCTTTAATCTATATACATAGAAATAGAAATCATGGTTGATTACAATAGACTAAATTGATTTATAGAAATTTTTATGTTTTTATTATTATACTAAAATAATAATGGTTGCTCCATAAATAACACACCTATAAACATGAGCATAATACATCTATAAGCATAAAAAAATTAAAATTGATTACAATAGACTAAAATAATATATATATATATATATATATATATATATATATATATATTGCTCCATAAATAATACACATTATTTTGAAGCATGTTTCATATTGAATCTTACCGATTTTATACTCAACTCCACTCAATTCTTTATTTCTATGGGTTATATACATTACAACAAATTTTATGCATACGAAGTTAATTGTTGTACAAATTATTAAAAAAATAAAAGATTGAAAATAACATAACTACTCAACTCCTCTAGTAGCTTTTGTACTTCAACATATACTTAATTAATTTATTTTTATTTTTTAATTCAACGCCAATCAAACATTTTGATAACTCTTTTTTATATATGCGAGCTATTTATAGAAAACAAAATCATAGTCCAATCGAAAATAACTATATTATTATAATATAAAAACAAATATAAAATAAAAATTAGTAAGGAAAATGTTACACTTGTAATTTTTGAAATGAACTTATCTCTTATAGACTCATTCTACCCCATACATGCACATTTACTCAATTGTGAAGGTAGAGAAACTAAAATTCTATCAGTCTTTCTGTTGAAAGATAATGGAGAATCCTTAATTAGTGTGAGTTGGTTCATGAAACCTTAGGATAGGAATTAGTTTCTATTTCTTAGGGTATGGTTCTAACTTCCATATATCCATGTATGCTATATATTGATTGAGTTGTATTGAGAATGTAGAGCGTTATGCAGAGCCAGACTCTCCTATTTCAAACTCTCTTTCGTAGAGCTGACTAGTGGGTTTTTTTGTTTATTAATTCAACATCACATTTTATCATGGTATCAGAGCTCCAAGGTCGAATCATAGCCAGAGTGTTGTGATCCCTGCGAGTATCCAGGTGGCAGAGGAGAAGCTCTTGATGAATGCGTGATTTTTTTTTCTCAAGTATTGAGCGGATCAACGCGAGGTTTTGAGGAACAGTCGCATCGATCATCACGGTTCCTGCAGCAACAGTCGTGCCATCATTGCGGAATTGAGATGAACAGAGGCGTCGATTATAATAATACTTACTGGATTCTATTTCCAGCGCGACAGTCGCGGAAATTGGGTTGATAAGTGTGCCGAGGAGATCTGAAATAGATCTGAGCCAGTGGACACCACTGATGAAGGATGAGATCCGGTGAAAGGTCGTTGATGAACATATCTGGTGAAAGTTCGCCGATGAAGAAGAGATCTGAAGCAGATCTTGCTGGTGTAGAGGAGTCGAGAGCCTGTCGCACAACATACAAAACAACCTGCTGGATTGATCACAGATCAAGTAGATCTGTATCGTGATATTGCTTTCTGTAAGGATCTGGCGTAGATCCATCATTTTTTTTTCCTGTCAATTAATCGAAGTTTATTTTTTGAATCGTCAAGATGAATAATTAAATAATCGAAGCATACTTGAATGAGAGTAACAAGTTCGGTGGTTCCAATTAATCTAATTGGAAGTTCAAGATGTAGACTGTGTTAGAAGCGCAGAGTGCTTGGACGATTGCAAATGGGGATGAGCCAAAGCCAGCAGCGGGAGCCACATCGATTCCAGACTGGGAGAAGAGAGAAGGTAGAGCAAAGACGTTGCTGAAGATGTCAGTGAAAGACTGCATCATACCGCATATCAAAGAATGAAATCAACAAGCAAAATTTGGATAGTATTGAAGGATTTTTATGAGATCAGGAATACAAATCGTCTTCTATTACTGAAGAGCAAGATTCTATCCATAAAGATGGAGGAGAATGAAACAATTTCTTCTTTCATATCGCAGATCAAGGATTTGAAGAACAAATTGGCGGATATCAGTGAGATAGTTGCAGATGCAGATTTGGTCACGATTACCATGAATGGTATGACTGATGATTACCAAATGTTTATCACTGGGATAAGTGTGAGAGAGAAAATCCCGAAGTTTGAAGAATTGACAAGAATAATAATGCAAGAAGAAGAAAGAAGATTGAATCTAAAACCCTAGAGTGCAGAACTTGCATTAATGGCAAAGAAGAAATTCTTCATAGCAAAAGGAAATCCATCACAAAAAAACAAAGGAAATCCACAGAAAAGACAGAATCAAGCTCAAGGTATGTATCCAAATAAAAATGAATATGTAATTATTTTTTTATTGCGGAAAACTCGGTCATATGGATAAGGAGTGCAGGAAAAATAAATTTCATGAAGAACACCAGAAACATAAAAGACGTGCAGGTCATTTCATAGATGATGACCATGTTCAGGACTTCAGATTTTTCATGGATTTGATACCATTTGATCTGAAATGACTGTATTAGTTTTGCTGTGGTAAGAGTCTTTCAGTTTTGAAAACATGTGCATAATTGGTTCATTAGTTTTCATAAGGATTAAGGAGTTTTTTCATGAATTATAGATGAACTTTAGTGAATTAGAAGCATAAAATAATTCTAAATAACACTGAACAACAGATGTAGCCTAGAAGGGGTGAACTGCTTCATCATGCCTGCAGTGTAAATTTCATGTGGTGACTTATTTCTCTATTTTACACTGTTGTTTAGTGTTATTTAGACTTATTTTATGCTTCTAATTCACTAAATTTCATCTATAATTCATGAAAAAATCCTTAATCCTTATGCAAAATAATGAACCAATTATGCACATGTTTTTAAAACTGAAAGACCCTTAGCACAACAAAACTAATACAGTCATTTCAGATCAAATGATATCAGAGCTAGAGTTTTTCTCTGGTGTTGTTTAGTGCAAAGAATTGTTTAACTGTTTGCAAGTTTTAGATGCTTACAAGGCTCAAGCTCAAAAGGGGAGAAGACAAATTGGTGGAAGTAGGAGGGTCTCAAAAGGAGCCAAAGCAAAGGACAACAAGATTGCCACAATCTCCACCACCTAGTTCACCTACTAAAGAAGTAGAAGCTCCATTAAGCATGCTTCATGAGGAAGGAGAAATTCATGAAGAAGTTGACCCTAAGGAGGAAGAAAGAGTGTTTAGGAAAGAATTTATTGACGTGACTGAGATGGTTAGAATTATTTATCAAGAAAGGAATGAGAGACTGGAAGGAGAAGGATCTAAACTCCAAAAGGAAAGACAAGGATCTTTAGGAGGTCAACATGATGAAGACAAGTCAATGAAGGAAAATGGAGGGAATGGAGGAAATGGAGAGCCACCATCTTCACCCTCATCATCATCATCATCATCATCTTCTACCTCTTCTTCAGTACATCAGCCACACAAGTCCAAGAGCGCTGGTAAATCTCCTGTATTAAAACTTGATGTTAAGTTCGAATTGCCAATGTTTAATGGTGAAGTAAATGCAGAAAAGCTAGATAATTGGATTTGACAATTGGAGGTCTATTTTAAGAATACATAACGTTCAAGATGATGATACCAAAATTCAATTAGATTCTTCGAGAATGGAAGATGCAACACTTGTTTGGTGGGAAGCCAAGACACATGAGGAAATCAAGAAACATGGTAAGATTATTCTATCATGGTCAGATTTTATTGCTTCTATTAAACGACAGTTTTATCCATTAGATCATATGCAAAAATCCATCATGAACTACAAAAACTTTAGGCAGTTAAAGGGACAAAATGTGCAAGAATACATCTAGGAATTTAGGAGAAGAGCTATTTTATTAGGGGTGGATTTGCAGAGCCAAGAAACTTTGCTAAAGTACATAGGATGCTTACATAGCTACCTAAAACATACTATTCTCATGTTTAACCCCACTAGTCTAGATGAAGTTTGTGTTCAAGACACACATCTAGAAGCTAAAGAGAAGAACATTCCTCAAGAGGGTAGGAAGAAAACTTTTAAGGGTAAAGCAAAGGAGAAAACCCCAAAAGGTAAAAACAAAAAGAATGCATCTATTAAAAAAGAGGGAGAAAAAGTGACTTGTAAACATTGTTCAAAAGAAGGCCATGATGAAACTCATTTTTGGAAATTACATCCAGAATTGAGGCCAAAGAAACCAAATAACAAAGGGAAACAAAAAACTGCTGCTACAACTCAACATGACTTAGGGTTCAATTTAGCTGATGAGACTAAAATTACAACCATGGGATTGAAGAACATGAAGGGAAAATAAATTGAAACTAAACCCAATACCAGTACATCAAACTGTCACATAAACACTCCAAATGAAGAAGAAAGAATATAATTTTTTCATGTGAGGGTCATATCCAAGCATACCAAGATTGACACACTATTTGATAGTGGGTCACAAGAAAAATTAATCTCTGAAGACTTGGTCAAAAAACTTAACCTTGATACCATACCACATCCAAAACCATATCCATTGGGTTGGATTTGTAAGGATGCAAATTTACAGGTTACAAGGAAATGTATATTGAGGTTTGCAATCACTGCAAGCTTTGTTGACACAATTGAATTAGATGTGGTTCCGCTTGACATAACTGGTATTGTATTAGGGAGTCCTTACTTGTATGACAGGAAAACGATCTTCTATCACCATGAGAACAAGTATCATTTATTCAAATATGGCAAGGAGTTCATTGTTAGAGCACACCGCAAGAAGACAAATATTGCTTTGGTAAATGCTGGACAGGTAAAGAGGCTGGTAAATTCAAGTAAGAATTTTGTTCTTCTTATGATTAAGCCCAAAGCTGATATTAATCATGAATATTTTGAGGGATGTGATCCTAAGTTGAAATCAGAATTATATGATGTGGTTAATGGGCATCATGAGATGTTTTAGGAGCCAACAGGATTGCCTTCAAAAAGGGAAATTCAACATGAGATTCAGTTGTAGCAGGATTGTCCTCTTCCAAACATCGGTATGTATCGCATGTCGATAATGGAGAATGCTGAAATAAAGAGGAAAATCAAAGAGATGTTGGATAAAGGTATCATAAGGCCAAGCATCTCACCATGCGGTTCACCCATAGTCTTGATACCAAAGAAAGATGAGACTTGGTGCATGTGTGTAGATTTTCGAGCTTTGAACAAAATTACGGTAAAAAATCGTTACCCACTCCCAAGAATAGATGATTTGCTTGATCAACTGAAAGAAGAATTTTTTTTCACTAAGTTGGATTTACGAAGTGGATATCATCAAGTAAGAATTGCAGAAAGTGATATATGGAAAACTGCATTCAAAACCAAATAAGGACTCTTTGAGTGGATAGTTATGCCTTATGGTTTATGTAATGCACCGACAAATTTTATTCGGGTTATGGATAATGTTTTGTGACCATTCCTTGACGAATTTGTCATTTTGTACTTAGATGACATTTTGAATTTTAGCAAAACAAGAGAAGATCATGTCTTGCATGTAATTAGAGTGCTTGATATTTTGAAGAAAGAGAAATTGTTTCTTAAGATGTCAAAATGTGAGTTTGGAAAGACTTCTTTGGTCTATTTGGGACATATTGTAGGAGAAGGATAATTAAGGATTGATCCTTCTAAAGTGGAGACCATTGTGAATTGGCCCACACCCAAAATAGTTACCAAGGTAAAAAGCTTCTTAGGTGCAGCTCAATATTGGAGGAAATTTATTGCTAACTTTTCTTCCATCGCAACTCCTAAGCATGCAGTGACAAGTGTGAGGAGAGGCTTCCAATGGGGAGGCAAACAGCAACAAGCTTTCAAAGCTTTAAAAGAAAATATCAGTTCAACTCCAGTCCTTGCACTACCAAATTTGAGACATCCATTCAAGATACAAACCGATGCTAGTGACTATGCCATGGGTGCAGTCCTATTGCAACATGGTAAGCCTATCACCTTTCATTCAGAAACTTTTAATGGTGCTGTGACTAATTATCCTACATATGACAAATAAATATATGCGTTGGTACAAAGTGTCAATAAGTGGAAACACTACTTGATGGGTAAAGAGACAATTGTACACACCGATCACCAACCATTATAGTACTTGCAGTCGCAAACAAAATTGCAACAATTAAGACATTTCAGGTGGATGAGATTTCTTCAACAATTTCACTTGGTTATAAGGTACAAAAAAGGTATATTCAATAAAGTTGTAGATATGATTTCGAGACC
Source organism: Pinus albicaulis (assembly GCA_034641835.2). Taxonomy (NCBI): domain Eukaryota; kingdom Viridiplantae; phylum Streptophyta; class Pinopsida; order Pinales; family Pinaceae; genus Pinus; species Pinus albicaulis. Next base: position 120,548,033 of record CM076570.1, read on the forward strand.
AATCATTAGTGCTTCTACTTTACTCAAAAATGATTCTGTTGTACATGAGAGTTACATAGAACAATATGCACATGACATTGATTTCAAAGATGTGTATGCTAGTTTGAGTGAAGGGAATCAAGTTGAAGAAAGAGATTATCACATGCATAAAAATTTGTTGTTTCATTTGGGAAAGATATGTATTCCATAAGGAGAGAGGCTATGTGTCATGAGAGAAGCTCATTCTTCTCTTATTGCTGGACACTTTGGGGTAAGCAAAACAATGGCGCATATACAGAGGTATTGTTATTGGCCTCGCATTATAGATAGTGTGTCATGTTTTATAAGAGGTTGTTCTATGTGTGCAACAAGTAAGCCTAGTAATAGGAAGCTTGGATTGTACACACCACTACCGGTACCATCAAGGCCATGGGAGAGCGTCTCCATGGACTTTGTTGGAGGTATACCTATGTAAAGAAAGCAACATGATTATCTTTTTGTAGTTGTGGATAGATTTAGTAAAATGTGTATACTTATGCCATGTAAGAAGACGATTACCGCTGAAATTTATTTTCAAAATGTTTGGGTTCATTTTGGATTTCCCACATCTATTGTTAATGACAGGGATTCCAGGTTCATTGGGACTTTTTGGTCAAATCTATGGAGAATGATGGACACAAAATTGAAAAAGAGTACCGTTTTTCATCCAAAAACAGATGGAAAAACCGAAGTGGTGAACACAACAATTGTGCATCTATTGAGAGGATATTGAAACAAACATCCTAAGTTATGGGATGAACAACTGCATTACATTCAACACGCTTACAACCGGGAAAAGTACTCTTCGACACAAACCTCATCTTTTGAAGCATGATTTGGGTATTTGCCAAAATCTCCATTGCACTTCATCTGTGGGAAAGATGTTGCAATTGATGGCCATAGTGATATTGATAAGGCTCGAAAGTTCATTGGGAAAATTCAGATAATACATCAACAAGTTCAAGAACAGCTTGAGAAATGTCAAAGTAGATACAAAGAGAGGCATGACAAACACCGGGTTGGTCACAAGTTCCAAGAGGGATATGAGGTATGGTTGCACATTAGCAAAGAACGGATGCAAGGGGAAGGTAAAAAACTCAAACCCATTTGTTATGGTCCTTTCAAGATCATAAAAAAAGTTGGTAATAATGCATTCCAACTTGATTTTCTTTCTTACATGCAAATGTATTCAGTTGTTAATGTTGAAAAATTACGCTTGTATGAGCCTCCTTTGATTGATGATCAAGGAAGTGATGTTCAACTACCTTCTATTGAAGATTTCTCACCAGAATTTCTGGATGAGCTCAAAGAAGATAGAATTCTTGACAGGAGGACAAGAGCATCAAAGAGGGAAAGTGTTGACTACATTCGAGTTGGGCTCAAAGGCACTAAACTAAGAAAGGAAAAATGGATGGAGATTGGAAAGGTGAGGGCGCTGTACCCTCATCTACTGAACAGGTAATCAAGTCTTTTGGGGTCCAAAAGCTTCCCAATGGGGAGGAATTATCGGGAGTTCATAAAATATTCTCAAAATTCAAGTTACAGGATTGGGTTCGAAATGGAAAACAGGTTCAGAACTGGATCGAATCCGAATTGGTGGCTGTCATAGAGTCTTGAACTCTTCATATAGAATTAGGGATTGCACAGCCGTGGAAATGTTGAAGGTGGAACAAACAGTAAGTTCAAATTGCAGAACGAAGTGAACGAAGCAACAACAAGGACAGATGGATGAGCGTACATCGCATCAGAGATTGTTATGTTTACCATTCGTTCATCACAAGTTAAGATATATATATTGCGATGCGAAGAAGGGCGAGTAGGTGAGGATCGTTAGATCGGACGCAGATTAACAACGGACGACAATTCACGATGTCACATTTCACAAATATTAGCGGATATCGCTAAGAGTTCACAAGGTAAATTGGTTGTAACGCGATAAGATTTGAAATCTGCGATGCAACGAGGGAATGCCACGTGTTGGCATTGCGCACGAGTGCACTTCGCAAGAGTTATGGTTTATCGATATCGGTAGAGTGGTAAACTTGCGGGGGAGCGATTGCGATGTGATGTGATTGGCTGGCATGTTGTGGGACTAAATAACCCTATTCCATGTGCATGTAAAGCTATTGAAGGTTATGCATGTTCTGTTATAAAGAGAGTTGTTGGTTTCTTCGCGTATGTATGTAAATTAACTCCGCAACTATATTCTGATGTGTTCCGGTCAAGCCACTTAACGGTTGGGGGTGCGCATGTGGCCACCACCCTAACCGTAACGTTTAAGTGCGTGCCTTAATAGGCAGAGTGGATAGGGGCACGCCAAATATGGTGGTCAACCCTAATTTAACTCTAGTTAACTGGAGTTCTTCACATTTTTAGCGGAGTTTTCCTAGGAGATATTAGGCAAAAGTGTAGGAGGCTCAATTTTCGACCATTCAGAGGAATGAAGAGTCATTCTTGAATAATTAGAGAATTCTGAAGCCATTGGTGCAGAGAAAACAACCATTATAGCACTGTAACTACATGTAATAGCAAAATTTTGAGCATAATGAAAGATGGACAAGCCATTGGGAGCTGGACCAACAGATGTAGCCCAAGAGGGGTGAACTGCTTTATCATGCCTGCTGTGCAAATTTCATGTGGTGACTTATTTCTCTGTTTTACACTGCTGTTCAGTGTTATTTAGAGTTATTTTATGCTTCTAATTCACTAAAGTTCATCTATAATTCATGAAAAAACTCCTTAATCCTTATGCAAACTAATGAACCAATTATGCACATGTTTTAAAAACTGAAATACCCTTAGCACAACAAAAATAATACAGTTATTTCAGATCACATCAAATTCAATGATTTTTACTTCAGAAAAATGAAATGGTAAGAGGTCTTCCTACATTAAAAAAAGTGCATAGTGAGTGTGATGCTTGTGTGTTAGGAAAGATGCATAGTGATGCAGGAGCATCCAAAAAAACTTTATTAAAAATTGGAATCTGAAGCCGTGGAAAGGAAAATGTGGACAGTCATTGTAAATCGGGGTAAAATTGGTTAAAACAGAGCTAAATTGCTGGAACTAATTAAATTAATTATAATTATTTGGCATGAGATATTTAGGGGTTGTTGAGAAATTGAAAGAGAAAAATCATGGATCTTAGATGATCCACGCTCATGTATATTCTATATAAAGAGTCTGTGTTATGTGACAGAGTGTGCATGATAGAATATGAGATGATACAATGTGATCGTAGGAGAAATTGTGGCTAAGGCTGAGATGCCTTAGACTGTAATCCAAATTTTGTATATAATAGAAATATTTTCTATGTGGATTTTTGTGTGTCCGAATATGCTTTATTTATGATTTAGATTTATAAGTTAAATGTGTGTTATGATTTTACTGATCAATCATCGATCACTGTAAGGGTCGATGGTGATCCAAGGGTAATATAAGATTACAGAAGGAGTGATTGTATTTAGTTTAGAATCTCAACGCATCGGTGGATTGTTATGTGGAATGGCAGCGGATTATGCAGATCTGAACGAGAAGGCCGAGTGTTGAGAATCAGATCAAAGTGGAGATCGAGCAAGGTCGATGGCAGAGATTGGATCACAGATCGGAAGCGAGAGCATTGGAGGGTTAAGATCTTATCGCAGATCTGAAATGGGAATGGACGATCTTGATTTCATCGCATCCGCCCACAAGATTTTAGCGCACATTGCATTCTGCTAAAAGAGTTTTGGCAATGCGATACGAAATCGCGATAGCCCATATTGCGATGCGATATTGGCCATCGCATATCGCATCGGATCAAAGAAGGTTGGAATTTGCGATGAGTCTAGATTTATTGTGACCAAAGTTGCGATGCGATTTGAAACCCGCGCTCATGTCGAACCATGAGTTGAAGTCACAGTGGAAGAGTGGTGAAAATATGCATTTTGGAACCACGAGTGAAGGAACAATAAAGATGTTTTTTTTGAAAACCATGAAGGTTTATCGCACAACTTGATGGCTGTTAGCAGTAAACGTTGAAATCTACGCGATACACCCCAGCAGATGACATGTGGTGGTTTAAAACCACTTATTTTGGGTGCCTTGGAGCTTTAATTGTCGAAGCTTATTTGGATGCGAATACCGTCAGATCTGGCGGAAGGTTGTGACTGCCATTCGATCGAGGAGAACAACTCTCAGGTGTTAACGTGTGTAAGCGGACCCGATAAGTTATGGGCGTGAATTAAATCTTATTTGGGTTCCGAATTACGTGTTTAGGTGGGCCAGTGGTTGTCTTGGTCAATATTAATGAAAATTTGTTGATTTATTTTGCTTCCGATATATATTTACATGGGCACATAACCCACAGGATCACATATTGAGAAATGTGCAGCTTTGCTGCACCAAAGTGGTATCAGAGCAGGGAAAGGATTCCTGCGAGAAAGAGTTTGCATGCGAGAAAGAAGAGGTACAGTTTTGTTGAAGATTTGTAAAGCTTGTGGTTTTTATATTTTGGTGAAGGTAGTAGCAGAGGAAGGTGAGAAGATTGCAGCAGCCTAGAGCAGGAGTGCTCAAATGGTTCGAGAGGAGAGAACCAGAGATATTCCAAAAGACTGGGCTTAGAGGAGAGAAGCTTGGTGAGGTATCTGGTAGAAAGGAGGACTTGCTATTGCAGAGGTTTTGTTGTAGCACACAAAGGAAAATTCCATAGAGGATGTGGGTAGAATTGTTCAAGAATGTTGTTACGGGAAGATCACAACGGGCAATTCCACAGAGGATGTGGGTAGAATTGCTGACAGATGTAGAAGACATATGACCAGGAGGTCATAAAATTTTTGTACCTCGAGAGTCTTATGCAGGGGCATCCGAACAAACTTTATTAAAACTTGGAAACCGAAGCTATGGAAAGGAAAATGTGGATAGTCATTGTAAATCGGGGAAAAATTGGTTAAAATAGAGCTAAATTGCTGGAACTAATAAAATTAATTATAATTATTTGGCATGAGAGATTTAGGGGTTGTTGAGAAATTGAAAGAGAAAAATCATGGATCTTAGATGATCCACGCTGTTGTAAATTCTATATAAAGAGTCTGTGTTGTGTGACAGAGTGTGCATGATAGAATATGAGATGACACAATGTAAGCATAAGAGAAATTGTGGCTAAGGCTGAGATGCCTTAGACTGTAATCCAGAGTTTGTATATAATAGAAATATTTTCTATGTGGATTTATGTGTGTCTAAATATGCTTTATTTATGATTTAGATTTATAATTTAAATGTGTGTTATGAGTTTACTAATCAATCATCAATCACGGTAAGGGTCGATGGTGATCCAAGGGTAATATCAAATTACAGAAGGAGTGATTGTATTTAGTTTAGAATCTCAACGCATCGGTGGATTGTTATGTGGAATGGCAGCGGATTATGCAGATCTGAACGAGAAGGCCGAGTGTTGAGAATCAGATCAAAGTGGAGATCGTGCAAGGTCGATGGCAGAGATTGGATTGCAGATCGGAAGCTAGAGCATTGGAGGGTTAAGATCTTATCGCAGATCTGAAATGGGAATGGACGATCTCGATTTCGTCGCATCCGACCACAAGATTTTAGCGCACATCGCATTCAGCGGAAAGAGTTTTGGCAATGCGATATGAAATCGCGATAGCCGATATTGCGATGCGATATTGGCCATCGCATATCGCATCGGATCAAAGAAGGTTGGAATTTGCGATGAGTCTTGATTTAATGTGACCAAAGTTGTGATGCGATTTGGAACCCACGCTCATGTCGAACCATGAGTTGAAGTCACAGTGGAAGAGTGGTGAAAATATGCATTTTGGAACCACGAGTGAAGGAACAATAAATATGGTTTTTTTGAAAACCATGAAGGGTTATCGCACAACTTGATGGTTTTTAGCAGTAAACGTTTAAATCTGCGCGATACACCCCAGCAGATGACATGTGGTGGTTTAAAACCACTTATTTTGGGTGCCTTGGAGCTTTAATTGTCGAAGCTTATTTGGATGCGAATACCGTCAGATTTGGCGGAAGGTTGTGACTGCCGTTCGATTGAGGAGAACAACTCTTAGGTGTTAACGTGTGTAAGCGGGCCTGATAAGTTATGGGCGTGAATTAAATATTATTTGGGTTCCGACTTACATGTTTAGGTGTGCCAGTGGTTGTCTTGGTTGAGATTAATGAAAATTCGTTGATTTATTTTGCTTCTGATATATATTTACGTGGGCACATAACCCACAGGATCACATATTGAGAAATGTGCAGCTTTGCTGCACTACATAGAGAAGAATTCCCTATTCGAGTAGAAAAGAAAAAGAGAGATATACTTGAATTAGTGCACACTGACCTATGTGGACCCATGCAAACAAAGTCATTAGGAGGTGCACTGTATTTTCTACTGTTTGTTGATGACTGCACAAAGTTTTCTTTGGTATATTTTATGAGTAAGAAAAGTCACACATTTGAATACTTTAAGCAGTTTAGATATATGATAGAAAAGGAAACAGGGAAGCACATAAAAATTCTCCTCTCCAATCAAGGGAGAGAATACAAGAAGGAGGAACTTACCAAGTATTGTAAAGACCATAGAATATTACAACAATTCATAGTACCCCATATTCCTCAGCAAAATGGAGTAGCGGAAAGAAAGAATAGAACAATGGTGGAGTGTGCTAGGAGCATGTTAAAAGGTAAGGATCTTTCGAATGGTTTTTGGGCTGAAGCATTGAATACTGCAGTTTATTTGAAAAATAAGAGTCCTACAAGAAGTCTCGAGTTTAAAACTCCTTTTGAAGCATTATATGGATTTAAGTCCACAGTAAAACATTTGAGAGTATTTGGGTCTAAAGCATTTTCCCACCTTCCAAAGGAAGACAAAAGAAAACTAGATTCAAAAGCCATCAGATGTACCTTTGTAGGGTATTGTTCACAATTTAAGGCTTATAGATTGTTTAATCCCTCTACTCACAAGATTTTTGTTAGTAGAGATGTCATGTTCCATGAGAAAGTTTATGATGAATTTGATAAAAGCAATGAGGAATGGGATATTCCGTTTTTGGTGGAAGGAAGTGAAGAAATAGATAACGGTCATGAGAAGCAGCAAAAGACAGAAGCAGAAAGTTCAGATACAGCAATTGAGCCGAGTCCTTCAAAGGAAATTCAAAACAGGTTGGAAGCTACACCAACGCTCAGAAGATTAGGTAGGCATATTCAATTGCCTGCTAGATATAGGGAGAGTGCCTTTATAATTAGTATGATGAATGTTGTTGAAACTTATAGTTATAGAGAAGAAAATCAATGTAATGAATGGAAAGAAGCTATGGAACAGGAATATGAATCTATTCTTAAAAAAACACTTGGGAGCTGGTTGAAATACATGGAGGGAAACAAACCATAGGCTGTAAATGGTTGTATAAACCCAAGATTAATGCAGATGGAACTATAGAAAAACTAAAAGCTAGATTGGTAGCAAAGGGGTATTCACAAAAAGAAGGTATTGATTATGAGGAAACCTTCGCCCTCGTAGCTAAACTAAACACTATCAAAATGATGATTGCTTTAGCTACTAGAAAACATTGGACGATTCACCAACTATATGTAAACTCTGCATTTTTAAATGGGGAGTTGAAAGAGGAGGTTTACTTAGAGCAACCTGAGGGGTTTTTCTAGAAAGGGAAAGAAAATTTAGTCTGTAGACTAAAAAAAGCTTTATATGGGATGAAACAAGCACCCAGGTCATGGTATGAAAATATAGATTCATTTTTTTTGCAACATAGTTACAATAGAAGTAAAAACGACCCTAATCTATATACTATGAAAGATGAAAATGGACATATAGTGTTGATTTATTTGTATGTAGATGATCTTATTATTACAGGTGATACTGTTGATCTAATCAAAAAAATCAAGCAGCAAATGTCACAAATGTTCTAAATGAAAGACCTTGGTGAACTAAGATACCATTTGGGTCTTGAGATCTGGAGAGATTCAGGACAAAATTTTCTGTCCCAAGGTAAGTATGTCAAAGGTCTACTGGAAAGATTTAGGATGGATCATTGCAAGGTTGCAACAGTACCATTACAACACAACATTAAACTTCAGAGTGAGGATGGCTCTAAAGAGGCAGATGCGACACTCTATCAGCAACTGGTTGGGAGTCTAATCTACCTAACCACTACTAGACCATATTTGGATTATGCAGTTAGTGTGCTAAGTCAATACATGTCCAAGCCACTTGAGAGTCATTGGAATGCAGCGAAAGGTGTTTTAAGGTATCTACAAGGAACTGTAGATTATGGTATTGTTTATACTGATTCTTCTGATGTTAGATTGACAAGGTTTACACATTCCAACTGGGCTGGAAAATGTAGACGACCGAAGATCCATAACAGGTTATGCATTCAACATTGGATCCGGGGTGATTACATGGAGCAGTAAGAAACATAACATAGTTTCCTTGTCTTCAACGGAAGCAAAGTATCAAGCTATGTGCGCAACAACATGTGAGGCAGTTTGGTTGCAAAGACTTCTCCAGGATGTTGGGGAAGAACAGAAAGATGCAACAATTATCAGATGCAACAAATAGAGCTCAATCAAACTTACTAATAACTCGGTGTTTCACAAGAACACTAAACACATTGATACACAATTCCACTTTTTCAGGGAGAAAGTTCAATCAAAATAAATCCAGCTTATATATTGTAAAACATGTGATAATGTTTTTGACATTTTCACTAAGCCTCTTGGAAAAATCAAGTTTGAAATGTTTAGGGAGATGTTAGGCATATTTGGGAACCTTTTCTCCATTAAGGTGGAGTGTTGAAAGATAATGGAGAATCCTTAATTAGTGTGAGTTGGTTCACGAAACCTTAGGATAACAATTAATTTCTATTTCTTAGGGTATGATTCTAACTTCCCTATATCCATGTATGTTATATATTGATTGAGTAGTATTGAGAATATAGAACGTTCTGCAGAGCCAGACTCTCCTAGTTCAGACTCTCTTTCATAGAGCTGACCAGTGGGTTTTTTTATTTATTAATTCAACATCACATTTTATCACTTCCATGCTAGAAGAGGAAGATGAACATGTCCTACATTCTATGGAGGATTTGGCACCAGATGCTTAGGCAAAGTTTATATAAGTTATAGCTTTGTAGTAGAGGTGTATAACTACAAGACAAGGGTAGCATGACCTTTGGTATATTGGGTTGAAAGAGCAACTTCCACACAAAGTTAAATGGTACATCCTAAAGATGGTGGAGGAAAAAAATTCCTCACCTAATTTAGTAGAAGTTTTTTAAGACAAAAAACCTCCCAAAATGGGGAGTTGTGATCTATATTAGATCATTGTATTGTTTTTCATACATCTCGAGGCTTTTACAGTTGAAAAATTGGAGGAAACAAGTCACAAGGCCATTTTTACCAGTGCGACCCGGTTTGGAAAATTAGGGCCTGAAAACTTTTCGGAGTATTTTGAAGAATTAAACAACCTTTTTTGGGGGTTAAAATGTGTTGCTTCAAAGAAGCATCTTTTATCCTATTTTACACAAAGATACATTTCCAATGACACAATAATTGTCTTAATCGGAGTCTATATGCAAAAGTTATGCCACTCAAAAGTTGACCTTCCTGTTCAAATCACCATAATTTGAGAAGATGTCACATCAACCCTCGTTACTCAAGGAAAAAATGTTTTTCCCAACCACCATAATTTGAGAAGATGTCAAGTCAACCCTCATTACTCAAGAAAAATATGTTTTTCCCTCGAATTTGGGTTTTCTTCACAGTTGAGATTTTCCCAAGATAAATATTGTGCATATTATGTTGTTATGTTTGCATGTGTTTTATTTTTGTAAATTGTTTTAAATTTCTCTCTCATTAATTCTCATATTTCTGTGATAAAATTTTCTACATGTGATATCAGAGCGGAAGGTTGATCTAAGTAGAGGGGCACCTCTCTATCTAGCGAGGTTAATCTCAACTCTTTTATGAGAGTGGGATGATAATGGATTTGAGGTTGAATTTGTTGATCTACAGTTGAAAGTGTTTTTCTGAGGAGATCGATCTGGTTTCGAAGGCTGTGTGAATACATTACACTGGATTACATGGGTCAAAGGTTGGGCCACAAGGATGAATAGATAAAAATGTGGATAGATCTACGTGGCAATGGGAATCATCCGGCTAAGGAAACCCAAACTAGTTCTGATAGACAATCAATAGAAGGGGCATGCTTGATGGGTGAAGAAGTTGCGGGAAGTAAGTTTATAATTTCTCTCCAGGATTTTAGTCGTGTAAAGGCAAAATCCTGTGGTAGACATTAATGCCTATGAAGGGCTTAGATTTGCTTTGAAAATATGCACAAATCGATTAAAATTTATACATTTGAAATATGTTTTCTCACGTATCAGATTGGATCTTGGGATGCATTGTCATGCCCATGAAGAGCCCTGAGAGCCATGAGTTTGTTATTGAAATATAAGACTAGTATTGTCCAATATAACGTAGTTGAAGGAATTAAAGAGGCAGAGTACCACACCGATAGTGGCATAGATGAGAACAACAAGACAGTGGAATCGTTCGGAATGAATATGAGATTGTTAGAATTCGTTGGTTGGTAGTGTGTTGAAGAAATTTGTACTGGAGAATCACTGTTATAGTGAGATGTAAGGGTGCAGAGGAGAGTTGCAGTGGCAGTGATTGAGAGGGAAATGGGTGCACTGGACTTGGCCAGCGAAAAGAATATGAATTCCCTATGAGGATGGTTGCAGATGGAAGGATTTCAAACTCAAAATCCTTATGTGGGGACATCTAGTGAGAAACAGTCATGATGTTCCTCCAAGGAGTGGATTGGGTAAGTGGATATGGGTTTTTGTCCCTGCCAGAAGGTGGAAATGACCTCAAACGCCTCTGCTTCGGGCTATTGGCAACTCCATTGGCTCCACTAAGTATATTGATCCAAGTATAGTGGGAGCCAATGATAAGCGTATTGCATGGATTTTGGTCGAACTTGAATATTCAGGGGGTTTTCCAGGCGATATTGATCTACTATGGGGCAACAGGAGGCATAGGCAACGCATATATTTCTGGGGAATTTCGTTTCTATGTCTCATTTGCCATCGTACTGGACATATTAGAGATCATTTTCCATATCGCATGCGTATGGTCCGTTCTGGTGCTATTACTATCGATCCGGTTGGTGGTCGTCGAACAAATGCTGTACCTGGAACTCCTGGTGGACATAATTCAAGTAATTCTAGCCCCCTTAATTCTGAAGAAGAAGCTTTTGTGACTGCTCAGGATCAGTCGGATGATATTCTTAATAACCGTCGAGTTTTGGAACCTGAACATAACTATGATCTAACTGATGATCTTGCTTCCTTTCGATCATCTGGCCCCTTGGTTTCGGAGAATATTAATCCCACTATTCCAAGTAAAAGGACCATTCCTGATAACTGCCATTTAGCCATACCAAAGGATCATGATAATCAGTTATCTTCACACGGTGACCCCCCTCCCCATTCTACCACCAATTTTTACATTGGTGAGTTGTCTGCTCCGCCGAGTAACTCATATTATGGTCCCCACATGACACTTGAAATTTCACCTGAAACCGCTGATCCCATCAACCTCCCGGACTCCCCCAGGAACTCTATAGGCAGTGACCTAGAATCTATTTTGGAAAACCCTAATAACGACCTGGCTGCCCTTACTGTTTTTGATAGACCTCCTTTATCGACAGAGTCTAGACCATCCTCCCTTCGTACATCTTCACCGCCTAGTAGACGCAGTATAAAGTCAGCCAACAAATATTCTAGGGGGAAGTTTAAAGCCATTGCCCTTTTTTCTGAAAATGAAGACAATCTTACTGACATCTCGATATCAATCAGTGAGGGCACATGGTCTGGTCCTCGGGCGCTTAGAGCAAGCAACCCGGATCGGGTGTCATCATGAATCATATCTTATCAATGAATATTAGGGGGTTGGGCGATGCCTCCAAAGCACATTGCCTAAGGGACATTTTGATTTCTGAAAATCCATTTATCTTTTTTTGTCAAGAAACTATGTGTGTCAGGGAGCGGGCTATCAAAAATTTTCTAGGTTTTAAGAAGGGATGGAAAGCTGCTGCAGTCAATGCCGTGGGCCACTCCGGGGGATTAATTTCCATTTGGAATCCTGATTATGCATCTTTTAGAGCCTATAAATTCTCCGGTGGGATATTGCTGTCAGGAAATCTTAGAGGCATGGTGGATGCAGTTAATTTTATTAACATCTATGCCCCCTATGGCAAGAGACAGTCTTTTTGGCAACGCATGATGGATTCGGGTATTCTCTCTTTGCATAATTTAATCTTGATGGGTGACTTTAATTCCACTATGCGCCCTGATGAAGTTTGGGGAATCTCAGCCAGGAATGATCCTCTTTCTTCCTTTTTATCTGACATGTTTTATGGTTTCCATTTGGTTGATATTCGCCCACTTCCCATTTTTCCGACCTGGACTAACAAGCATGCTGATGCTCATTACATTGGCAAAAGGCTGGATGGGCTTTGGTCCATGTAAACTTAGTTGAAAAATGGTGTATGCTTCGTTCTGATGTCTTGGTCTCAGACATCTCTGATCATATGCCTATCCGGCTTTCATGGAATGATAATGTCAAAGCTAAAGGTAAGCCTTTCAAATTTAATAGAATATGGCTTGAAGATGAGGGTTATACAAATATGATCAAAAGACTATGGCAACAAGAAATCGAGGATGTCAGTCTCAAAGATTGGGAACGCTTCCATTTCAAGCTTCAGAAGATTAAAGTGGCCTCTAAGGAATGGGAGATAAGGAAAAAGGATGCGCTCAGGAAAGAGTATCAGGAGATTACTTCCAGAATGGCGGATTTATTTGCATCCTTTTCTTCCATTCCCCCTGATGAATCGGCTCTTGATCTCATGAATGAACTTGGGGCTCGGAAAAAGGAAATATTGAGGATTGAGGAGATCACATGGCGTCTGAAGAGCAAAATCTCATGGCTTCGAGAGGGTGACCTCAACACCCATTTTTTCCACAAAACAGCAAATGCTCGAC